>QJPP01001042.1:0-593671 GCA_003996215.1 Jaltomata sinuosa | reverse complement strand
AAAACCACACGGTGAGGGGATAACCAGTCCATGCCCAGTATCACATCAAAATCTAGCATATCAAGAATCATCAAATCACCCCAAGTCTCTGAATCACCAACAGATAACATACATGATCTCACAATCTGATACACTACTAAAGAATCTCCTACTGGGGTCAAAACAGAAATAGGAACAGATAATGGATCACTAGCCAACTCCAAACAAGGTACAAAGTAGGCAGATATATATGAACAAGTGGATCCAGGATCAAATAAAGCCATACCAGACTGATGGCACACAGAAATCGTACATGTAATCACAGCATCTGAGGCCTCTGCCTCTGGTCTCCTAGGGACCGCGTAAAACTGATGACAACCTCCACCTGCCCAACCACCATCCCTACCACCTACTCTGCCGCGGGGAGCACCACCTCTGCCCTAACGACCACCCCCTCTAGCTGGAGGCTGAACTGCTTGTAAAGGCTCGGCCAGCTGAACTGTACCGTGCTGAGGGCAATCTCTAGCAAAATGACCAATCGCACCACAAGTAAAACAAGCCCCTGGTGGCCTACTCGGTTGAGATGAACCAGCAGATCCCGTATGACCACCTCGACCTGATGCCCCAAAAACTGTACCTCTCGAAGACTGGCCGCTATAGCCCTGATGGCTGCTCTGACCCTGCTCGAACTGGGTACTACCGAAAGTCTGAAGGGAAGCCTGAACCGGTCGGCTGGACTGACCCTGGTGCTACTGTGGCTGATAACTCCGGCTCCACTGGCCAGGACCCCCACCACCATATCTGGAACCACTATAAACACCCTGATGTCGAGGCCTCTTATCTCTGGACCTCTGATCATGTCGCTGTAAGTCCTCCACAGTGCGGGCATAGTCTACAATAGCCTGGAATGACCGACCACTGGCAATCAATATCTCAGCTGGCTACCTGATCTCTGGCCTCAAACCCCATACAAATCTGCGAATCCTATCTGCCTCGGTAGCAATGATCATAGCTCCGAACGGTGCTAGATGATGAAAGCGAGTCTCATACTCCGAGATAGCCGTAGACCCCTGCATAAGGTGAGTAAACTGCTCCCTGCGATGCTTACGATTACTCTGAGGTAAGAACTTGGCCATAAAGGCCTCATAAAACTCAGACCAGGTCAAAGGAGGTGACGATGGTGGTCTACAAGCAACCTGGGCCCTCCACCATAACTTCCCTGGGCCCTCCAACTGATAGGTAGTATAACCAACCCCGTGAGTCTCCAACAAACCCAAATGATACAAAATCTCCTCACAGGTAGTAATAAAGTCATGTGGATCCTGTCCAGAAGTACCAGCAAACCTCGAAGGTGCTAACCTCAAAAACCTACCCAACGCCTTCAGCTCTGACTCTGTCATAACTGGGCGACGAGCAAGAGGCTGTGCAATAGATGGAACCGAAATGACCTCCGCAAGGGGAGCCATAGTAGCAGGCTGCGCTCCTGAGCTCTGTGCACCCAGGGCTGCCCCCTGAGCGGATGTCTGTGCTAACTCAGAAGGTCGCTCTCCAATCACACCCAAAAGCTGTAATAGTAATCCCCGAATATCCGGAGACTGAGCTGCGGCTGGAGCTGGCACAGAAGTGGGCACGGGAGCTGGTACTGGAGCTGCCGCTGGAGCTGGCACTGGAGCTGGTGGTACCTGGGGTGCCCCCTGATCCACATTCGCTCGGGCTCTATCTCCACTCTAGCAGCCCTAGCAGGTGCCACTGCTCGAGGGCGTCCTCGACCCTTAGCTGGAGTGGGAGGCTCATCTCCGCGTGATGCCGATGATCTGGTACAAACCATCTGCGGAAGAATGAAGTAGAACAAATGAGATTTCCAGAAACTTCAAGGGTTCCATGCATGACACAGAACCAATGAGAGAGTCAAATTACCTAAAATGTTACTGTAGCCTCGCAAAGATTGAGTACGGACGTCTCCGCCCCGATCCGCGGGACTCTACTAGACATTGGCTCCTATACCGATGACACCGGTGAACCTAAAGCTCTTATACCAAGTTGTCACGACCTGATTTCTCGGTCATGATGGCACCTACAACCCCCGGCAGGTGAACCAATCCCCGTAGCCCAGGACAATTAATAATGGGCTACTATCTAACAAATAAGGGAACAAGATGAAGAGAATAGATATCAGGGATATAAATATATACATATGCGGAAACTAAACCAAACCCCAAGACCTGGTATCATAGTATAGAGCCAAAACTACATACATGGAGTGCAAACAATCCAAAACAATATATACAGATGTTTCTGAATGGTAATAGAGTACATAAAGCAAAAGATAAACTAAAGCTAAGCTCTGATCGCCAAGAGCTCATCCTCAGTCTGAAGTAGTCCCCAACAGATCTCCAAGCACGAATCACAACGATCTAACGGCGATGGCCCACGCTAGGATCTGCACCCAAAGATGCAGGGGGTAGGGTGAGCACCAAATGCGAAGCATAAGGTACCCAGTAGGTATCATAGGCCGACTGGGCACATATAAGATAAAAGCGTAGTAACAGACAGAATAGAAGCAAGTAGTCACAGAAATAACGAAAGGTACACAGGAACTAGCCCAGAGGGAAATCAACAGAACCACATGTGAGGCCAGTAAGCAGAATATACACACCATAGGCACAGGTGAAAGTAAGAAGTAACGCACCTGGGGTCCTTGCAATAACAGTGTATACATAATAAGTTTACGAAATGGACGGTATACCGGTAACCTCAAGTGTAAGAAGAAGAGAGAAGAGTAATGATAGACATGCTTACAGACATGAATCAAGCCCAACTAATCATATCAATCTCAATCCAGCAACTAACAGTCTAGCAGTAACCAATTTCATAATTAACCGTAACAGGGAACAATTCTACAAGTAAATAGAAAGAGTCTACCTACAGTCCCTGGGCCGCCCATACAACCGAGAAACACAAACAAGTGAAAACAAACCCTCCGGCATCCCATACTACCGGAGCGTACAATCAGCAAACAACAAACAAGTGGAACCTCAAACAATGAGTATGAATGACATGAAGATCTCAAGTGAAATGGTATCTCTGTGATGTACCTCCTCCGGTTGACGATCAGGCTAGCAGGTTAGAGTTCCATGGTAAGTACACTGCCCGTATACCGTCTACTCCACCGTATACCCCTCCTCCGGCAATAGCAGCCCATAGCCCCTGGCCCCAGATAGCAAGGGACATGGAGGTCCCAACCCCATACAAAACTCAGTATCAACATAATTCTCCAGAAGCAAGTCCGGGTTCAAGATAGAGAGCCCAGGTCTCGAATATGCAATGCCCAAGAACCCTGTCCAGGACTAAAGTAGTAGGAAGCATATCTTCAAAACCCCCTCCAAGGGTGCCCGGGCATAATCGGGTCTAAACAGTAGAAAGTCATCTCAGGTGCTCGGTCCGACCGAGGCTAAAAATCATCTCAAGTAGCAAGAAAACTCAACCTGCACCCCGGCCCTGCCGAGTCTAGCGTTAATCGTAAAATTGGTGTTTTTAAAACATAATTTTACTTTCTTTTACCCAAGAATATTCACAAGTTAAATCAAACCATTTCCAAATTATTTCCATCAAAAACGGGCCCCCTAGGCCATGCAATGTTTAGAAAATAGTGTTCGTAGGCCCGAAGCCCAAACCGTAGTAAAACATGTATAAAACCCTTTTATATGCATGAAAATGGTATGATCAAACACAATAGCTGCCCAGCAGCTCACAATCAACCTATCGACCCTGCACAGGCCCACAGCTACTCAGCAAGCATAACCAGCCTAGAAGGATAATTCTATGCCCGGGACTCGCGGACATTCCTAAAATCCCACCTTCTATGTTCCAGAGTCAACAAGGCCTCACAGGACCACAAGGGTAAATAAAATATACCGGCAAATACTACAGGCAACGGAGGAACAAAAGTAGGCGGACATGAATAAAGCGGTCGAGGTCTGTGGTACCAACCTAAATAACCAACCCAAGGATGCCCATTAATACAATTTTATCCTATATATGCGGAGTCTAGGGAAAATAAACCGTAACCTACCTGTCGTCTGATGACAAGCTGCTAAGATGATATCCAAGCTCGAACCACTTCGAGAAAATTCAAAACTAAATCAGAATCGGATTTGGGCTTGAATAACTTGACGTAGATAATTGATTTCCTTTTGATAATCAACAATATTGCGTCAGCAAATCTTTTCATACGAACTCCTTATTTCTTTTCAACGTGCACAGTAGTATGTGAATGCCTCATATAATCACTTCTACTACTGGACAAATATAAATTAAAGGCACCTATATAAATGCACATCCCACTTAATTCTAGCTAATACACTAATGAGTGGAACAAGTGGCAGCATCCAAAAGTTATTAACAATGTGTTGTCCAACCCTTCCACTCCCACGTGGAGTGGAGGTGGCAATATTGAAAGAATATTCTTACCTCGTTATATATATTCGGGTATTGCATAGGTTCGTGGTAAAATAAATATATCTTTTTGAATATACCATAATTAATAGAAAATCATTTCAAATAAAACCTACTATATTATAATAATAAATTTTAACATAACTAATTTTACTATCTCCGTTAAAATATTACAATGTATAAAAACCTTATAAAATAAATACATATACAATTATATCGTAACAAAATATTTGTCATAAACTTTTAAAATATTTTAAAAAAGTAATAATAATATAACTTTTTCCCAAATTCAACTTTCAAATAAAATATTTTCAAATACACGCGATGTTAATAAATTCTCAAACTTAGGCTCGTAATTCACCAACGCACGATTTTGATACTCAAGAACTCTCTTGGAATCCTCCCTTATATTTTCTCACTGTTTCAGAACTGAAATGGCATTTTAAAACATGAAGTTGAGGCTTAAGATCGATTTTGACCCGACCCGGTTCGCGACCTGGTTCGCAACCCGGTTCCTGCCAGACAGTCCGCGGTAAAACAGTCATAACTTTTTACTCCGAGATCAGTTGCACGTGAGGTTTTGTGCGTTGGAAACTAGACTCGTAGACCTTCGATATGGTATTTCGGGAGACTTCTAATTCTTTATATATTGAGAGAAAAGCTCCGAGACATTTTACCCAAAGTTCAGAAAATTTATTAAAGATCTTACGATAACTTTTGCCGACTTGCTTGACTTCAAAACTTATAATGCGACCAAACAAATGGACCCGACACTGAAATACCAGTCCTGACGAGCCTTGAGTTACTTGGGGCCGCTACAAACAAGCTCTAACGGTTCAAGGAAAACGTATACGTGGAAATAACCGAAAGGGTCATTACACCCCCTCCATATCCTCAGAGGTTAATCAAGAAAAAGGAAGATAACCAATTCAAGAAATTTGTGGACATGTTCAGCAAATCTATATAAACATTCCTTTGCTTGACGTTCTCATGCAAATGTCGGGCTATGCTATATTCATGAAGGAGTTATTAAAAGGAAAAGGGTAATTGATGTGGGGACGGTGGAAGTGTCCCACAATTATAGTGCAGTCATGACGAGCAATATGTCCTCCAAGAGGGAAGATCCGAGAGCTTTCACCATCGCTTATACTATTAGCATCTAGTTGTTCAAAATGGCCTTATGCGACCTCCGAGTAAACATCAATTTGATGCCCTTTGTGACCTTCAAAAAGTTAGGTTGGGTTCTCCTAAACAAACAATAATGAGGTTGCTAATGGCTGACTATTCGATAAAGCGCCTGGTTGGCATTTTGTTTGATGTTTTGGTGAAAGTGGACAAGTTTATCTTGTCAGCTAATATTATAGTACTAGATTGTGATGTTGATCTCGAGGTGCCCATCATTCTAGGATGACCATTCTTAGCCACTGGAAGGTCTCTTCTTGATGTGGAGCTAGGAGAACTTAAATTCCAGGTGGAAAGCAAAGAGGTCACATTCAATGTATGTCATCCTATGAAGCCCCCGGATGAATATCGGGTTGTGTCTGTGATTTCTACCAAGGACAAGTTGGTTGGAGGTCTTTGTGAAGATGAGATTAGAGGTGAACCACCAAGTGACCAACTTGTTCTTTATGATGGTCGAGGGAAGAGAGACCCAAAAATATTTATCATTCCTAAGACACCAAATTTAGTGGATATGCACATGGGTTCTAATGACTCTCTCTCATTATCTACATCTATGGTCTTTCTAGCTTTTCAAAGAGATGAGGTGATGAAAATCTTAAGGAAGTAATTCTTGACTTCTTGATGGTATTGTACCAATTGTATTGGCATGACCTCGGGCAATAATTGATACATGAGGTACTATCGTCGTGCCGCGACGTAAAATCAAGCGCTTCTTAGGAGGAAACCCAAGTGTTTTTTTATTTATTTCTTCACTTCTTTATTTATTTTGGTGTGTTTTAGGAATGCACGAAGATAGAAAAAATGGCTAAGTGTAAAAAAAATTTGGATAGGATGTGTGCCCCTACATGTGGTTCACATATACATGCTCGAAGACGCAGGTGGCATCACACCCATTTGGAAGCGAACTGAAGAAAAAAATTTGAAATCCAAAGCACATGCAAAGCAAGGGGAGAATCGCACATGGAGACCCACGGCTCACACGTGCCATCACAGGTCTCAACTAGTGCACTAGCACAAATTAACTGTTAAACATCACCTGCGGAACCATGTGTGAAGTATAAGTCACCAAAGTGAAATGCACATGGAGCCACAGGATTAGGTATGAGATTAAATTTTGTTGACCTACTCGTTGATTTGACCAGACTCAAAAAGTGACTCATGCCTTTTCTTCTTCTCCCACACCTTAAACTGCCCATTCTTCTTCCTTTTATCTCCATTACTCTCCTGAAAACCATCAAACTCTCTTCCAAAACTCCCTCAAATCTCCAAACTCTTCCCCACACTCTACTTTTTCTACTCCACTACTCCACTACCAGTACACCACTGCCGCACAACTTATTTCTCCGATGAGAGTTTTATGGGTCACCATTGTAGGCATTCAAAGCTTCAATTTTTCACTCCTCACTCTAAATTTTCACTTTTGGTATGTTCCCCTACGTTAAATCATTATTTTTAAGTGTTTTTGGGGTACTATTAGTGAAGCATGCTACTTGAATTCTACCATAGTATATTTGTGTTTGAGATATGATTTTTGAACCAAAATTTTGGATTTTAGTGTTGTTATGGGTTGTGAAAAACTTGGTAGTTCATGTTTTTAAGATTATGCATGTTGTTTATGGTGAATTTTAGCCTATAATTTTGAGTTTGGGGTGAAGTTTGAGTAACCCACTCATTGGTGATGCATGATTTGGCCTAATGATAGATTGTGTGACATCATTCATAAGGGAAAAATCATCATTGCTATGGGTTTTATTGAAATATCTTGTGATTTGGCTAAAATTGTATCTCATTATGCTCTTGCATAGTTTAAATCATTTATGAACTGTTCAATGAGAGCTTTGGTTGAGTGGGGTGATTATTATTGTGTTTGAATGTGTTTTTCGTGATTAATTGTATTGCTTGATATTCCCAATGATAAGTGGAGTAACGTCCTTCTAAAGGGAATTCATTGAGCATACATAACTTGTTAATGCCTTGGTCTTCAAGAATTGTGAAGTTTTTTGGAGAAGTCTGAGTACCCGAATACCTTAAAAATTGGTCCACTATCTCTTTGCCATGCTTTAGTGTTGTTAAAAATTCATTCTGGCCTGTTAAGCACTTGTGTGCCACAGGTGTTGCCTTGCGAATCGCATGTGTAATGCAAGTGAAAGCAAAAATTTGAAAAAATTCTCACTCCTTTCCACCTACATTCCACATGCTCATTGCAAGTATCTACCTGCAAAATGCAGGTGGCGATGCAGGTGGAACGAGAAAATACCAGACTACTGCCAAGCATGTGTGGTAGCACATGCATGACGCATGATTGATAATGTGAAATGCAGGTGCCTTCGCCATTGCAAAGCCATATGCACATGTATTCTGTCTAGGATATGCAAAGTCACATGTGACCCACGATTACCCACTTGCGAGTTGCATGTGACACGCACATGCCAACAGTTCACCTGGTGTTATTACTTCCTTTATGCATTCTATTTCTTTTCTTTCATTAACTTTTTGTAGTATTTGTTTCCTTCATTATTGAAAAATACAAAAAAAATTGTTTGTTTTCATTGCACTCATATTCTTTTAAAGACCATGTCTTCCAGCAGGGGTAACTTTGGATGAAGCTCAAGAAAGCCTCCAGCTCCTAGAACCTCCAAAACAAAAGCAAGGGAAAACAGAAAGTTCCCGAGCCTACTTTGAATACTCCTCCACCTTACGTCAATGAGGAAGATAAAATCACATTTAGTATGGAGGGCATGAAACCCCTTGATGCCAAGTACAAGACAAAAACGCCATTCACTGTGGAGTGAAGCTTCAACCTTGCTGGGGTTGGGGATGATATTCCAAACTTCCCCCACAAATTCATTGTGCGAGAGTGGTTCCTTTTTCTAGAGGTGTCGGAAGGATATTACTGGATGTGGTCCTTGAGTTCTATGAAGCCTACCAAGCCAGCAAGATGGTATGAAACACCCAGGTTATGTTAAGGACTTCCCCTATTTGGACTCTGTGATGGTTAGGGGAAAGGAGATCGATATTACTACAAAAGCTATCACCTCAATCACTGGGGCGCACAAATATCCTCGAGAACTGTTTATGCAACAAAAGTTGCTCCAAATTTTAAGCTGTTAGATTGTGTTGTGAAGATTTTTGCCTCGGGTGCACCTCTATGCGCCATGATTAGTGGTGATATCCCTCGACTCGACCTCCACTTTCAAGCCATGTTATGGTATGATTTCGTTCGCTCCCATTTCTTTCCCTCTAAGAATGCTCAGAAGATTGCCCATTTGTGGGCCATTGTAGTTGCTTGCATCATATCCGGGTGCATGTGAACTTTTGAGAAATTATGACAGTGGTGATTAAAAAGAAATCCCTTCAGTCCTCCACCTCATTTCCTTTTCAAGCACTCATTAGTAAGTTATGTTCCAAAGTCGGTATTCCTAATCTTGGTTTTAATTAGTTTGTTCCTGCAACTGGGGTGATTGACATTGAGAAGAAGATAGATGTTGATGCCCTTAAAATGAAGAAGTGGAAGTTGCAGAGTCTTGCAGGTGTGGAAATCTCTGAGACTGATCTTGCACTAGGTACCTCTTCTCCAGTGAGGTTAGTGTCGGACACTCCTACTCCCACAATATTGGGACATCCTTCAGATATTGCACCTCTTAGACCTTCCCCATCACTATCATTCTCAACTCCAACTGGCCTTTAAAAGTTAGTCAATATGACTTACTCCCATGACAATCAATTGAATACTTTAGCTAAGAAGCTGTCAGGCCTTATTCAGAAGATAGATAAGGATGCCATAAAGGATGTATTACCGAGTTTAGGAATCCTTTACAGGAAGGTTGAGGTCGTAGATCATGTGGCCACTTCTATCTACGTCGATGTGGATAAAAGCTAAGGGTAAGGCTCCTATGACTGCAGCAGATTTGAGTGCCATTGATGAGGTTATGGCTGCACCTCGTCAAACTTCTTGCCCTGCGTATGATTTATTTGCTATTTTGGGAGGTGATAATGAGGAGGATGATAGAGTGATGCAAAGGGTTATCACATAGTCCCACCAGATAGCACCCTTTCGCAAGAGAGAGTGGTCCCCAATTCTAATATAGCAAAGCAGGAAGATGAATCAGATTAGAGTGTGCGAAGGGAGTTTTTGAATCTTCCCTCTCCTATTTTGTGCTTAAACATTAGTGACAATGCTTTGTTTTGATGGGGGAGGGTGGATTTATTTGGCACTGGTTGATTGTTACCCTTATTGGGCTAGAGATGTTGTTTTTGATGCTGTTCTCAGGCTTTTACTTTCTAGTTTGGCCAAGCTGGCTTTTGTAGGGCATGTTTTAGATGATTGTGTGATATTTCCCTCGTCACACCTTTATTTTCTTATGCTTATATTGTGCCTTTACCGGGATTGATCTTTTTGATATTCTTTTGTGAGTTGCCTGAAATTGTCGAGTTAGTCCTACATGCTAAATTATTTCACTACCCGTACTTTTTAAATGCGTTTAATGCCTATGTCGGGCCTAATTATCAATTTATCCATAAGCGCATAACTTAAATTTCACCTTTGTGAATAATAGATAGTTTAGAATAAACTTTGAGGATTTTCTTCATACTATGGTTCTTTTTCAAGGAGAAAAACTTTTCTTTTCATTATTTTAGTGTTGAACCGGGTGACATTTCTCTATGATATATTGAGAGGCGACTTTCTTAAGGTAAAATGCCAAGTTATAGTGTTTAGATTGAGTTTGTGTTTTGCTTGTCTGGTATGGCCTCAACAAAGTTTTAGTTGGCAAATAATTTGAAAAAAGTTGAGAAAAGAGGGGGGAAAATAATTTTTGCTAATACATTCTCTTGTCATGACTTGCACATTTCCCATTTGACTTGATTGATTCACAAATGAGTGTGTGGATCTCGAAATAGCTAGTCAAAAGTCATTTGTCCTTATTGATTTTGAGATACATTGTGAACTTCTTGTGTGGTGATGCTTTGTGTGGTAAGGTTTAGTTCATTCTTGTGCATGCATATTGTCTATAACTTTCCTCGAATATGATTCAAGGCAAAATCCTAGACTTTGCTTAGCTTGGAAGATGACCTTAGGCCCTTATTTGAATAGTCACTTTACCCAAAAGTTTCTTACCTAAACATTGATCCTAGTTAACCACTTTGAGCCTTAACCATTCCTTGGCATCCTTGTTACATACCTTAACCTTCTTGAATCCTCTTTGTTGTCACCCATTCCTCCCTAATGGCTAGCAATGAAAATGTACGCTAAAAGCCTAAGTTTGGGGGAAATATGAATGAAAAATAGAATATGATGTAGGAAAAATCCTAAGTTTGGGGGTGTATGCATTGTTGATGATAGAAGGAGGAATTGAGCTTAAACTGTGAGGTAACACCCTATGTTTATCTTGAGAAGTATTTGATCTAAATAAAGAAATATTGAAATAAAGAAGTGGGTGGTGTTACTTCATAAGCGAAAGAAAAAAGGTGCTTGGAATAATGGTTTGTAGGAGAAAAATTGGGATTGTGAGAGGGAAAAATAAGGCAAAATGAATCAAAAGATGTGAGTGAATGCACTTGAATGCCTATGATAGCATTAGGGAGGTTTAGTCACTTGAGCCAAATAAAATCCTCACCTTAACACTATCCTTCATCCTGCTCGTAAGTCCTTAGTGATTCCAAGCTTTGCAACTCTACATTAGTGGCGAATTGCATGAAGGGCAAGCCTTTGGTTCAATGTGTGTGTACTTGAACTTCTTTGAGAGAGTGAGAGTCTTTGTATCCTCTTATAATCCCTATATTATGAATTATATGATTGTGAATGGGATTCTCTCTTGTGGTGAGTGGCATTGCATCCTTGAAGTGAATAATGAAGTTTTGATTTCAATTTAGAGGAATAAATGAGACAGGTTATGTGGCGAATCTTGAGGCAAACCTTCAAGATCCAGTCCAATGACTTGAGAAGCTCAATGATCTTGTTTTGTATGACAAATCCCCTAATATTGAATGAAAATTGAAGTCCCTTGATAAGAGTGTTGCAATACGTATTTGCCTTGAGCTTGTGATGGTTGATAAGTCGGTAGTCTACAAACTTATTGAGCCTTTGATCATGAATTATTGCTATATTTTGATAAGATTTAGAGGTTCTTATGTCCTTTATTAATGTCTATGCATGTACTTATGATCAAAGATGGAAAACACAGAATTAGACCCAAAAAAAGCCAAAAAAAGAGTGAAGTATGAAGTGAGCAAACAAGATGAAGATTCTACTGAGAGATGTGGTGCTTGTGCAACATGCACTTGCCTTGGTTCGGAATGCACCTCCCACCGCATGGAGATAAAAGTTGACTGAAGAATTTGTCAAGGGGTGCAGTCACTGTGCGATGCGCATAATGCTTAGTGCGAACCGCATCCCCTTCACATGAAGCTTCCAATTTTCCCTGAGTCACTGGATCACTGAAGAAGGTGTGCAATGCACACATCATAAGGTGTGAATTGCACGTCGTGTTGCACACCACCCAATGGGCATTTTTGTCCAAGTTTATATGACATTTTGAGAATACTTATAAACCAAATTTAGGCACAATTGTAAATAATTTTGATAGTTCTGAGGTTTGAGCATAATTCTTAGCTTTGTGAACAAGTTTTCCTTTCTAAGAATAAGAAAAGGGTTTCTCACAATTCCTCCTTCCCAATTCTTAGAACCACCATTTGTGTACAAATTGAGTTTGGATATTGAGAAATTTAGCTTGGAAGGGAAATTGAATTACCCATTTGGTATATCTCTTTCCTTAAACATGATTAGCTAAATCTCTTATCTAGGGATATATTGATGATGGGTACTTGATAAATGGGTGTGAGTGTTGCTAATTCTCATTTATAATTGCTTTATTTACATGGTTCTAGTGATCACCCTATCCCATGTTCGAGCCCATTTGATTTACATCCTTAGTCGTCCTCTCTATTGTCTACATTTCGTTTACTTTATTGTTTTGTTGTTAAATTGCAAAATTGTGACAGATTCCCAATCCTCCCCTTTTCATATTACTCACTCTTGTTGTGAACTCTGTTTTATAATCACCTAGGCTAAACTATAAATTCTTTGTGGGTTTGACCCCGACATCTATTGGAAACTATAAATGTTTTTTGCTCTAACGATCGATGATACCTCCTAATAGGAGAGTACGCTTGAGCGTTATCAAAAATGACGTCGTTGTCGGGGAATTAAGTTGTTTAGCTTTTTTGATTGTAGATTTGAAATTACCTTGAGATTGCTTGTTTTCTTTTATTTTGTTTGTTGTTTGTGATTGATTGCAGGCGGACATTTCTCAAGCATCAATGCCCAGTACTTCTCACTCAACCCATCTGCACTTGAGGTTGTAACCTTATTAGACCATAAGTTAGATATTTGGGGAGCCGAGGGAGCAATGGGTGCGACCTCCGCTAAAGAGATTAAGGATTGGGTAAAGAATGGTGCGCGAAGAGATAGAGAGCTATCAATTGCCTCAACACTTCTTGCATTTATGGTGAGGAGTTCATCAAATAGCCGAGTTGAAACAATTGATACCATTGGCGTTGTTGGGGCCGTAAGGCTAATAGAAGTTGTTGAGCATTTGAATGAAGGTGGTGAAGAGGTGTTTATGGCTGACCACGAGGTGGGTTTCATGAAAGCCCTCAAAGTTTGGGTAGACATAATCATGGGAATCAAGGTTGGAACGAACAAAATAATGGCTCTAGAATTGAAAGTATGCTCGTGCAAGTGTTAGAAAATGTAGGGGCCACCTATGGAGTCGTCGAAGAATTGAGTCATGACCTTTTAAGTATTGCCCAAACTGTGCAATCACACTCCTTAACCATCGAACGTCTTGAAGATAGAATGGTTTGGCTCACCTCTCAATTCCAATCTAGGCAAATCAAGAGTGAAGAAGGGATTAGTGGTGTAGAGGACTCACTAAATCCCGTTGAAGTTACAATGCCAATGATGAGTAAAACTAGAAACAAGAGAGCTTGGGGAAATGGTTTGACCAAATCTATACATCATGATTTACAATTGAGGTAATAAGGACTGACAAAAATGTTATTGCAGACTACCTATCAAGACAAAGGTACCCAAACTGAGCCAGAAGATAATACAATGGATAAGATACTCAAAGCCATTACTACACTTTGTACTAAAGTGGATAGTATGGATGAAGAGATAAAAAAGCTAAAGACTAATGAAGTTAATCTGAAGTCTAAGGCTAAAGATAGCAGTCCCCAGGAAGACTATAAACGTCCGGAGCTAGAAGGAGACGTTGGGAAACTCCGAAAAACCCAAAACAATTTATTTGCTAATAATGCAGGTACAAGTGCAGGTACAAGCGGACAACCTACAAAACCACAATACAAAAATACCAATTTAAATACAATGTTCACAAACCCATTTACTCAAAAAATACAAAGACCAGTTATGGTACCACCCCAAATAAATACATACGTAGCAAGTTTACACCAAGAGAAAAAGATATACAACCATTTGTCCCAAAACTACATACAAAACATATACAAAATCCAAACATATTTAAACCTAAACCCAAGGTCAGTTACAACCACAGACTCAACCCAAGACTACATAACCCAAAAATTACAGGGATATAACAGACTTATTGCACAGCCAAAGACAAATTCGAACTTAGTCAAAACATGTTACCATTATGGACTACTCAGTACAGTATACACATATGACGGAGAAGAGCTACAAGGAATACACATATGACGGAGAAGAGTTACAAGCAGTTAGGAGTTATTAGTAAGATTAAGAAAATGAAAGGCACATATAAATAAATATGAATAACGAATATAGGCAACAACTTCTAGAAAAAATAAAGGAAAAAAGACAAGAATTAAAACATAGACAAAATAGACTAAACACTAATATATTTGCAGGAGCTTGCCATAAATCCCTATTAGCACAAAGAAGAGTTATATTAGAATTACAATTACGAATAGACAGTCTAGAATATAAATACCAACATAATTTATAAATGAATAAAGAAGAATTTGCATTAGAAGAAAACACATATGTAATTCCGGAAGGATTAAAGATAACAATAGTATTTTCTAATTTAGGAAGAAGATATAAAAAAATAGGAGATAATCTAAATTTAATGTTAGAAAAAGAAACGGTAAAATTAGAAGATAATTTAACCGCAATGGTTAGAATAACAAAAGAAAATGAAGAAATAGATAGGAAACGAGAAATTGAAAAAATACAACAACAAACTAAAGAAAAAATACAACGAATAGAAGAAGTAAAAAATACTAAAATAATAGAACTAGAAAAAGAACTAGAAGTGCTAAAACAATTATATGTAAATAAGCAAAAAGAAAAAGAAAAACGTAGAGAAGAGGAACAAGAGTTAAAACTGACAAATGAAATAGAAAAATTTAAATTACAATTAGAAGAAGAACAAGACAATCTACCAAAAATAAGCATAGACGAAATAAGTAACGAAAGTGATAATGATAATGATCTAGGAGAAAACTATTGGGAAACAAGTGAAACATATACCGAACTAATAGAAAAAATGGAAAAAGCAAAAATAAATCCAGAAATAAATACAGGAGATATAAGCACTGATGATAAACCAAGTACATCAGGAGTAAAGAATCCAAAGCAATTAAATCCAAGCTACTATAGGATAGACTATAATTCATATGATAAAAATAAAACGTTATGGGAAAAAAGGCCGAATAAGAAATGGACACCAAGGCAGATAACTGAACAAAATAATTTTTTAGATCTAGATTGTGTAGCAGATATAAATAAAATAATTCAATTATGGACAGGATATATCTCAAAATAATTAATAGACAATAAAATATCGAGAGCTGAAACACCAGGATATATAGAAAGAACACTCATAGGAACGGTAAAATTATGGTTACAAAATTTAACAAATGAAAGTCTAGCAACATTAAGAAGTGATAAAAAATACGATGGAACAGCTGCCACAACAGCTACGAAAATATTATTTAAATATGAAATAGCAATAAGAAATGAATTTGGTAGTATGACGACGGAAATAGAAGAACAAAATAAAGAAAAAACTATAAACAGAAATTTAATGTCAAAATTAGCAATATGTAATATGTGCTATCTAGATGAATATACTTGTGCATTTAAAGACTATTGTTACAAAGGAACATATAATCCGGATGAAAGTAAAGAAATAAGAAAATTATATTTTCCTAAATTACCAGAACCTTTAAGTTCAATAATAATAAAAAATTAGAATGAAGCAGAATTAGCATATACCCTAGGAGCTCGAATAAAATTTTTACAAAATTGGTTTATGGAATTATGTGAAAAATACAAAAAAAATATTAAAATGGATAAAATATTAGTAAGAAATTTAGCATGTTGTAAAGATAGAACAGCACCCCAATTCGGATGCACAGATAAATATTATAAAAAATATAAGAAAATAAAGAGATATGGTAGTAAATATAAACCATATAAATCAAAATATAAGTATAAAAAACCAAGAAGAAGATATTATGTAAAAAATTACAAATATAAAAAACCATATAAAACAAAGAAAAAATTAACGGAATGTACTTGTTACAATTGTGAAAAACTAGGACACTTAGCTAGAGATTGCAAATTACCAAAAAATCCAAAGAAAAAACAAATTACCGAAATAATAATAGGAGATGATAAATATACACAAATGGAATATATATATTATGAATTAGAGAGTGAAGACAGTATATATGAATTATCACAAAATGAATTATCAGAAAACGAAAACGAGAACGATATAAATAATAATATAGGAGAATCGGAAGAAGAAAATTATGACTGAGAAAGATATAAGGATAATACAACAAGAAGAACATCAAGATGAACAATCCTCAGAACAAAAAATAATATTTGACACCAATATATTTGAATAAATAAAGGGAAAAGAATTAGATCTAAGCATAGATAAAATATTAGAGGTACCAACAATAAAAAAATGGTTTAAAAGACAAAAAGAAGAATATTATGTTATAAGCCAAAGAGAACATATAATAGATTGTAAATACATTAAAGGTAAAGCTAGAATACCAATCTTGAATAAAAAAGTACTAAATAAAGAAATACAAGATATAAAAGCAAAAAATCCAATAAAATACGTACATTTAGGAGGAACAGAAATACTAATAAAAGCATGTTTTAGAGAAGGAATAGATACCCCTATAGAAATATACTTAGCGGATGATAGAATTATACAACCTATAGAAAAAAGTGTAATAAGTGCAGTAAAAGGTAATCTAATATATCAAAAATTTAAATTCATAATAAGTGAAAATTATTCAGTAGCAATAGATGATAAAAATATAGATAGATCATTAGTTTTATACTGGAAAATGTCGGGAATAAAACTAGCACCAGGAAGTAAGATATTTACAGCAAGATGTAAAAACTTATATATCCTTACAACAAAACATAAAATAACAGCTAGAAATAAAATAAATAGAATTAAAATAGAAAATTCGTTCGAAAGAATAGTATCAGTTATAGATAATAATGATTATGGTTATGCAGAAATGGACATCGACGAAGACTTAGAAATAGTAAAGGAAAGAATAGAAACGTCAAAACGAACAAGTAATGAAATACCGGAAACATCATTAAGAATGAGTACATCAAGAAGGATAAATTATGTAACTCCACCAAAATTAATAGAAGAAATAAAACCATATCATTACTACATAACAGGATTAATGGACCAAAGAAAATATCTAATATTAATAAATACGGGACAAGAAGAAAATTATATTGCAAGAGAATTAATACCAGAAAAAGAAATAATAACAAATGAACAACAAAGTTCGGAATTACCAAAAGCATTAAGAAAAATTGAAGAAACAACCAAAAAAGAATTAATTATTGGAGGAATACCAATATTAATAAAATTCAAAATATATCAAGGAGATAAAAATATCACGCTAGGAGCAAAGTGGTTAGAAAAAGTTAGACCATATAACTTAGAAGATAAGCAATTAACAATAAGTTATGAAAATAAAAAGGTAGTAATCAAAAGAACCTTAATATGATAAAATAATAAAATAAATGACAAAAATATATATACTTGCCAAGATAATAGTAGAGGGATACTATAATAGATATTATACACCTATGATGGATACAGGAGCAGAAGCTAACATGTGTAAACATAATTGTCTACCAGAAGATAAATGGGAGGAATTGAAAACCCCCTTAGTAGTAACAGGATTTAACAATGAAGGAAGTATGATAACACATAAAGCAAGGAATCTAAAAATACAAATATGGGATAAAATACTAACCATAGGAGAAATATATAGTTATGAATTTACAAATAAAGATATATTACTAGGAATGCCATTCTTAGATAAATTATTCCCACATACTATAACAAAGACACATTGGTGGTTTACTACCCCATGTGGACAAAGAGTAGGAGCAAAAAGAGTAAATAATAAATTAAGAAAAACAACACCATGGATCAAAGGAAGTGAGAAAATAACCCAAAAACTAGAAAATATAACACCAAGCAACCATAAAATAGAAATAATCATATTTTCTATAAATAAGATAAAACTACTCCAAGATAAATTAGAACTACTATATAATGACAATCCCTTACAAGGATGGGAAAAACATAAAATAAAAATAAAAATTGAACTAATAGATGAAAATAGTATAATAATGCAAAAACCTTTAAAATACAATTTTAAGGACCTAACAGAATTTAAAATGCATATACAAGAATTATTAGACAATAAATACATACAAGAAAGTAACAGCAAACACACTAGCCCAGCATTTATAGTAAATAAACATAGTGAACAAAAACGAGGAAAAAGTAGAATGGTTATAGATTATAGAAATTTAAATGCAAAAACAAAAACATATAATTATCCAATACCAAATAAAATACTAAAAATCAGACAAATACAAGGATATAACTATTTTAGTAAATTTGACTGCAAATCAGGATTTTACCATTTAAAACTAGAAGATGAATCTAAGAAACTAACAACATTTACGGTACCACAAGGCTTTTACGAATGGAATGTATTACCCTTTGGATATAAAAACGCACTAGGTAGATACCAACATTTTATGGACAGCTACTTCAACCAATTAGAAAATTGCATAATATATATAGATGATATACTATTATATTCCAGGACAGAAGAAGAACATATAAAATTACTAGAAAAATTTATACACATCATAGAAATATCAGGAATTAGTTTAAGTAAAAAGAAGGCAGAAATAATGAAAAATCAAATAGAATTCTTAGGTATACAAATAGATAAAAATGGAATAAAAATGCAAACGCATATAGTACAGAAAATAATTAATTTAAATGAGACACTTGACACAAAAAAGAAGCTACAATCATTTTTAGGATTAGTTAACCAAGTAAGAGAATATATCCCTAAATTAGCAGAAAACTTAAAACCACTGCAGAAAAAATTAAAGAAAGATGTAGAATACCATTTTGACGAAAAAGATAAAATGCATATAAAAAAGATTAAAAATTTGTGTAAAAAACTATCAAAACTATATTTTCCGGATGAAAAAAGGCAATTTACATACATAGTAGAAACTGATTCTAGTGATCACAGTTATGGAGGAATTCTCAAATATAGATATGATAATGAAAAAATTGAACATCATTGCAGATATTATTCGGGATCATACACGGAACCACAATTAAAATGGGAAATAAATAGAAAAGAACTATTTGGATTATATAAATGTTTGTTAGCATTTGAGCCATATATTGTTTATAAAAAATTTATTGTAAGAACAAATAATACGCAAGTAAAGTGGTGGATAACGCGAAAAATACCAGACTCGGTGACAACGAAGGAAATAAGAAGGCTTGTATTAAATATACAAAATTTTACATTTACAATTGAGGTAATAAGGACTGACAAAAATGTTATTGCAGACTACCTATCAAGACAAAGGTACCCAAACTGAGCCAGAAGATAATACAATGGATAAGATACTCAAAGCCATTACTACACTTTGTACTAAAGTGGATAGTATGGATGAAGAGATAAAAAAGCTAAAGACTAATGAAGTTAATCTGAAGTCTAAGGCTAAAGATAGCAGTCCCCAGGAAGACTATAAACGTCCGGAGCTAGAAGGAGACGTTGGGAAACTCCGAAAAACCCAAAACAATTTATTTGCTAATAATGCAGGTACAAGTGCAGGTACAAGCGGACAACCTACAAAACCACAATACAAAAATACCAATTTAAATACAATGTTCACAAACCCATTTACTCAAAAAATACAAAGACCAGTTATGGTACCACCCCAAATAAATACATACGCAGCAAGTTTACACCAAGAGAAAAAGATATACAACCATTTGTCCCAAAACTACATACAAAACATATACAAAATCTAAACATATTTAAACCTAAACCCAAGGTCAGTTACAACCACAGACTCAACCCAAGACTACATAACCCAAAAATTACAGGGATATAACAGACTTATTGCACAGCCAAAGACAAATTCGAACTTAGTCAAAACATGTTACCATTATGGACTACTCAGTACAGTATACACATATGACGGAGAAGAGCTACAAGGAATACCAGAAATACATAAAGCATTTCTAACCTACAAAAGAGTTACAAAAGGAAATTTATTCTACGTGAAATTCTATACAGCACCAGCAGAAATATAATATGACGAGATAAAACCAGTGATCCAAGTTGTAAAACTGGGATTGACAAAAAACATGATATTACCAGACGATATAGTAATACAACCGGAAATACCTATGATAGAAATACCCAATTTCTATGCAAACAAGCGAATTATTGGAATTTCAACCATTATTCAAGAGCTAGCAGATAATTATTTATATGGAAACGCGATATGGAGTTACTACGCCAGAGATCAATTAATGATTTATTCAAATTCAAGAAATGTAAGAGAAGCAGATATGGAAGAAGTCCAACAATGGATATTATCATTACTTAGACCAGAAGAGAAACCGACGACAAGAGCATTGAAGTACGAATTTATTTCTCAAAATCTATTAACAAGATACTGCACGGTAATTAGTCATAAATATCCAGATCATCATTGTTCAAAATGCAATGGAGGAGATATGACAGAGATACCAGATGTACAGCTGGAATAAAGATATGTGGAAAGCAGAAGAAGAAGTCAAAAAGAAATAACTGAAATTTGAAAAAATGTAAAGTTTTGTCTTCCATAAGTAGATAGATGTCTCTGTCAAGTAGATAGATGTCCCTGTCAGTCATTTAAGTTTTTTTTACCGTATTGTAAAAAAGTCATAAAATAAGGGACAGATGTAAAAATAAGGATAGTATAATTTTTGTTTTATTATAAAAAGTCGTAAAGTAAATAGTAGGAGACATTCATGAACAGTAAAGGTCGTTCATGAAAGGTCATTTATGAATAGTAAGGGTCATGTGTAAATAGTAAGAGTCGTTTTATTTTTTCTATAAAAGGATGTAAGGGGAATGAAGGAGGGGATCATCAGCGAAAAATCCCTCACCTCTCAATTCCTCACTTGTAAACCTTCCATATACATAAATAAAATATATCTTTCAAGTAAGCCATGGAACATCCAGACGAGCTAAAAAATCAGGTATACTTGTTCATAGTCATGTATAACTAAACTTTTATATTCCTTATAATCTCTTTTATATCATAATTGTTTATCATGTTTTAGTACTGTTATAAAGAACATCTTAAGAAAGCTTGCCATGGCTAAATATTGCTGAGAGTAGTTAAGCCCAGACTATGCCATCCTAAGGTCGAAACCGGTAGGCAAGGAGGCCGTTTAGGGGAGTAGACAGAGTTGAGGCGCTGTTAGGGTAAACGATTGAAGCAAGAAAAGCATGGTAGTGGCTAGAAGAGATTGTTCAAAATAACTTATTAAAAAATGATAAACTTTATGATAAACAAAGAGATTAGAGGAAATATGTTTAGTAAAACATGACAAGAATAAATATCGATTTAATGAGCAATAATATGTACCTAATAGATGGAGATAATATTTATAAAATACTCATATTATATATCCTTAAACAACTTAATAACGATATTAGGAGAAAAATTTACGATATTTTAGTTACTTTTGAGATAACAGAAATAATGGAACAAAGATGGATAGAACTAATTATACCAGATGACATAGACGATTTAGATTTATACGAACTAGATTTATATTCGGATTAATAAAAGCATTTAATCAAAATATGAATACAGAATCATTTGAAAAATGGAGATACACCAAAGAACTAATAGATTTCCAAATATACCTAATAAGACAAAATTTAGATATTTATTTAGAAATAGGAGATACTGAATTTTTAAAATATATAAAAAATAATATAATAAGCCTTCAAAAATCACATATAAAAGAAAAACAATTATATGAAGCAACTTTCTCACATAAAAATAAAAATAACAGCAAATAATGGACTCAACTACAAAAATGAATGAATCTACCTACGACTTAAAAATAATAAGTAACCCCTCAAAATACCAAATATTCTTTAAAAATAAAATATTAATTACTATCATTAAAACAGTTAAACTTAACAGAGATTTACAACAAATTATACTTGATAAAATCATTAATTCTACAGAAGATTTTTGGCCATACGAATTAGATACATATCCAGATACAGACTCAAATAATGAATAAAAATACTTCCGCACACATACCGCGCACTGGCACTCCAAAAATGGTATCAGAGCACTTCTTCTATTCTTTTTCTTTTTGTTTATTTACATATAATTGTTTTAGCACTTCTAATTCTTTTTCTAGTTCTATTATTTTAGTGTTTTTTACTTCTTCTATTCGTTGTATTTTTTCTTTAGTTTGTTGTTGTATTTTTTCAATTTCTCGTTTCCTATCTATTTCTTCATTTTCTTTTGTTATTCTAACCATTGCGGTTAAATTATCTTCTAATTTTACCGTTTTTTTTCTAACATTAAATTTAGATTATCTCCTATTTTTTTATATCTTCTTCCTAAATTAGAAAATACTATTGTTATCCTTAATCCTTCCGGATTTACATATGTTTTTTCTTCTAATGCAAATTCTTCTTTATTCATTTATAAATTATGTTGGTATTTATATTCTAGAATGTCTATTCGTAATTTATATCTAAACTACCTTTTATAAATTGATTTTTATCTTATATCTACCATGACCCAGTGAATCAAGATGAGCACCCAAAGGTGGAAAACACATGAAGATAAGAAGACATGAGCAGACAATCGGAGGAGGTCAACAAAGATTAGTTTCACAAAAAATAAACATTTTTCTTTGGATGTAGGGTCATCCCATAGTTGACATAACATTGACAATATGCTCTAATCACTCCACATATCCCTTTATTTAAAGAAAAATGGTGTGGAAAGATATCAGGGGTCATCAGATAAGAAGGAAATCATGACATCCTTTTCAAATCCCCAGCAAGTCATGAATTACAATAAACATACGTTGTTCAAAAGTGTTACTTGTTACTTTCCCTAGAGGATGGATTTTGTTCATTTATTTGTACTCAAAAAGACCCCTTGTTTTTCAATTCGCTCTAAAGGGGATGATATTTGCAAACAAAGTCTTTCATTTATATTGTGAATGCTTTCCTTAAAGATTTTCTAAAAATTCGATTATTGTCACTAGTAAAAGCAGCACTGTATCTACTAACCATTTACCTTGAGCGCATGTACATGCAAAGGCGTCAACATGACAACACATCAGGTTAAAGGTGATGTTTTCCACATTTACCGTGAAAGTTATTGTATATTTACTTTTGCCATCATGATTACTTTTGGCATGAGGGCCATGCCACAAGGGTCATGCTGTGGGGGCCATCATCTTCATTTGATACAGGTTTATGTTCATTGTGAAGACCATGTTTCCCTCTTTGAAAATATCATAATAGGATGACATCTAAAGTGCACCCAAAAGTCATGTCAAAATCCAAATTGGGATACTATGCAGGATTTACCCAAAACTATGAGATCCGTAGGACCTTTGAAAGATATTTATATGATTTATCACTACTAACAGATGCCACTATGTTTACTTTATTGTGAGTTCCATGTAGTGAGGGCCATTCCATGAGGACCATGCCACTAGGGCCATCATATTTATTTGTTGCTACAAGGACCGGAGTTTATTCACCGCCAAAATTGAAGAAAGCTGACAAGTTGAGGGATATTTATAAGTCATATTAATGTTAGAAATAGGATGATGTGCGAGATTTACTCAAAATCATATTCAAGACTAGAGGAGTCCAATCATTGAGGGATATTCATAAGTCACTTCTATACTGGAGATGTTCAAATATTGTAGAGTATTATATTTGACGATCGATCGCGAGGGCCATTGTATTTGATTATGACAATGACCATTACATTCGATCATCGTAAGGTCCTTCATATTAGACTATCCTGAGGGCCATCATCTCTATATTATCACAGAAGCCACTATTTCCTATGACAAGGACTGGAAAAGGATGGTGTCTTTTATCAAAAAGCAACATACGTAGGACTATCATAAGGAAACCATTTCTCTATGTTGAATTACTCTTCTACTAATGAATCTTGCTTCAAATATTGTCGAGAGCATATAAATGGATGAAATTCTCATATCAAAACCTTAGGTGTGGACTACATCAAAGAGAATATAGCATAACATGGACCTTTTTCTTAGAAGCAAATTGGGACATAGTCCGGAGAGGAATATCAAACTCTTTGAACGTGAGTTCAGGATCGACTTTAACTTTAATCATACCACACCCCTATCAGAAGGCATGTGGGTAATTTTTTATGTTTTATTTCAGTTTTGCCTCCAGGATAATATCTAAACTCACACTAAAAGCAATATCCCTATTTTTTCAAATCTGAATGACAATACACTGAGAGCGTTAGAGATTATGTGTATGTAACTCTTAATTACGGGTGTATGGGGCTCGATAGTGGATAATGCTCAAAAACACTCTCCAATAACAGGTGTTAGTGATTGTCAGAGCAAAACAAAATTTAACGATTAAAATCACTCTCCAATAAGAAGTGGTAGCGATCATCAGAGCAAAATAAAATTTATATTCCCGACGAGTGTCCGAGTCAATCCTACAAAGAGTGGATATGATTATTTGCCAAGAGACATTCGTATAGTATTCACCAAGAGAGTAAATGCACAATAAACTAAAATTAAAAATTGGGGGGAACAAGAAATTGGGAAATTAGCAATATTCGCAATTTAAACTAGAAAGCAATGTAAACAAGAAAGTTGTAATCAAATGAGAGGATGACTAGGGGTATGTTTTTGATGGGATTCAAACGGGGGTTAGGGTACTTGCTTAATTATGCAAATTCTCAACAAACGATATGGGTAGCATTTTTTTTAGTCATGTTTGTCAATCTCTTGATCTTCCAAATGTATATCTGATGGTCTTTGATCAAGCACCATGGTTTTAACACAAACCAACCAATTCAAGCTTGGGAAAGTCATACTATTTTTAGCTTAGACTCTTAGTGTAGAGTTTCCATTAATTAAGCTATTTCTAGCCTTAATCTAAGGTGAAAACCTAAAATTCCCACAATTGAATTACTTCCGAATTATGAACCTCTCTTTCAAGCAAGAACACAATTAAGTAAATTCAACCAATGTTTACAACCATTAATTTTATCATTAAAACTTAAGGAATTCAATAGACCGATGCCAATTTATCAATTATAAACACAATTAAGCAAGACCCATACCCAAATTCAAATACCCATCATACACATACCCCTAGACAAGGAAATTAGCTACTCATGCTAAGGAAATAAGAGATTATACCAATTGGGTAATTCATATTTCCATTCATAATTATGCCAATATCCAAATCTAAGCTCAATTTGGTACAAAAAATGGTGGATTCTCAAGGTAAAAGATGAATAGAATACAAGTACACTCTCTATCTTTATTGGGAACCTCTCTATGCTCAAAACTATTCAATAATTCGTCAAACGCTATCAGGTACACTACCAAAATTGGATTTTAGAAGCGTCCTAAAATGTCACTGAAATATTGACAAAAATTCCCTTCGGGCGTGGTGCGATACGACATGCGACACAAAGTATGGTTGCACCATGTATTGTGTGATTGCACAACTTCACTCCAACCAACCAATGACTTCAGCTATTGTCGAGTGTCATCCAAAAGGAGGTGCGTACCACACCAGCCATTTTAAGCAACGCACAGGGGTCGCACCTTTTGGCAGATTCTTCTTCTCTTTTGATCACCTTCAGACTTCAACTATTTTTAATCTCTTTTGGGTCCAATTTCTTATTTTCTACTTTTGACCATGAGTACCATCAATTGAATCAATAAAGGTAATAAGTAACCCTAAATCTTATCAAAATATAGCAATAATTCATGACTAAAGGCTCAATAAGTTGGTAGCTTACCAACTTATCAAACCCCCAAACTTGAACTATTGATTGTCCTCAAGCAAGATACTCATAAAGTAAGGAATGAATTACGCTCTAAAACACATGGGGTTTACACAAGATTACTCTAACTTGAAAAACTGGGAAAAATAACAAACAAAAAGATTCAACTACAATGCTTATCTCAATTTGGACCATCCCATTCTCAAGGCAATTGCTCATTTCAAAACGCTTAAAAAAAGGATTTCACTTCTCATTCAAATCTAGGGAATTTGTCATTCAAAACAAGATATTCAAGTTTCTCAAGTCATTGGCATAGACCTTCAAGGTTTTCCTCGAGATTCGCCAGACAACTTGTCTTATTCATTCCTCTTAATTGGAATAGAGACTTGATCACTCCTTTCAAGTGTGTGTTGACACTCACCACAAGAGAGAATCTCACTCATAATCATGCATTTCACAAGACAAAGGGATCATGAGAGAGCTAAAAAGACTCTCACTCTCTCAAAGAAATTTGAGTGCACACGCATTTAACCATAGACTTGCCCTTTATGTAATTTGCAACTAATGTAGAGTTACCGAGCTCAGAATTACTAAGGACTTGCGGTTTATGATGTTGGCTAAGGTTAAGGTGAGGATTTTATTTGTCTCAAGTGACTAAGACTTACTAATGCTCTTTGTGATCATTCACACACTGCTCACATTTCCAAAAAATAACTTCACCTTATTCCTCCTTCACACAATCCCAAGGTTCCCCTTCAACTTGATCATTCAACTTCCTTTATAACTTTTACTTGGTATCACCAATTCTTTCTTTTCTTTCCATTTTTTTCATTTCATTGGATCATTTGAAGCAATTTTAAATTCAAGCACATGGTGCTACCTTGCATTGAAATGCATCCTTTTATTCTCCTCATTGGTGCATGCACCCCAAACTTAGGCTTTTGCCTATGTTATCATTTCAATCCCCCCTCACAAACTTAGGCTTTTATCCTACGTTTCACTTTCGAGCAATTAGGGAGGATGGGTGCAAGAATGAAGGTTCCAAAAAGGTTCAAGATGTAAGGTACCAAAGAAAAGTCACAAGGTCAAAAGGGTTCACTAGGATTCATGTAAAGGGAAGTCAATTTGGGTGAAGTGTCTATTCAAAGAGGGCCTAAGGTAATTTTCCAAGCTCGGTGACATCTAGGATTTTGCCTTGAATCACATTCGGGGTAAGTTCTAGACAACACATGCACACAAGAACTAAGTACAACCTTACTACACAAGGCATCACAACACAAGAATTGTCACAATGAGTCTCAAAATCAATTGGGATAAATGACTTTTGACAAGCTATTTTGAGTTCTTTTACACACTCGTTTGTGAATCGATCGTGCCAAGTGGGGAGTATGCAAGTCATGACAAGAGAATGCTTTACTCAAATTCATTTTCCCTCTTTCCTTCAATTTTTCAAAAACCTCTTGCCAATTTTTTTTGGTGGGCCCATTTTGAGACAACAAAGCATGGAGTAAAATTTAAACTAGAACTTGGCATTTTCCCTTAATAAAGTTGCCTCTCAAACTATCATAGGGAAACACCAACCCGGTTTGACACAAAAAATAAACAAAATAAATAAAAGAAAATAACATTAAAAGAAATAATTTGCTCCTTGGTAAAGAACCGTGGTATGAAGAAAACCCTTGGAGTTTATTCACTAATCTACTATTAACAAGGTGACCAAACACTTTTACCAATTACAACACACCTCAGTAAACCCCTAAACTTAAATGGTGCATTATCCCTAATAAGACATGAGATTAGGTAAGGATTACTCCCTGGAGTGGAGTGCAACACGCACAAGGACTGGGGTGATCCACATTCTCCTTCGCACATGCGGTTGGAATTGAAAATATTGCAAGTGATCTACCTAACGACATGCAAAATAGTGTGCGACATGCACAAGCAGATGTGAAAAATGCATCATCCAACACATGTCAGTCTGAAATCTAGAAGTGTTGCCAGTGTTCTGGTTGGAGGTGCAAGATGGCATGTAACACCCTAGAAATCCTAAGCCTAGAACTAGCCCAGAAAACTTAAAATTTTTTACTATCCATGCCAAATCAGGAACCATGTACCATTTCCACGGGTCATGGAATAGTCCACGGACCATGGTTCCCATCCATGGAACTAGTCCTGCAGACCAGTCCCTCAGAACCCAAACCACAAACTAAGTCCACAGACCATGAATAGGATCATGGGCTCGTGGAACGCAAACTTGAGGGTCATCAGTCCCTCAGGAACCACGATAGGGTTCCACGAATCGTGGATGATTCCACGGGTCATGAACCTAAGTCAGGGAACTCAGACCCGTAATAAGACAAAATGCCCAGGAACCACAGGGTAATGTGCATTAGGCCCTTAGTTATGGTTTCTTTCAGCCTTCAGTATGTTTTTAGATTACTCTTACATTTCAGTTGGTTATGTACAATTATATTTTGGGCCTATGTACTACAATTTAGTTCAGTTTACAACATTTCAGTACTTTAGCATGTTTACATTTCGGTCAACCTTGCAGATCCTTCATGCTCAATACATTGAAAGTATTGATGCATACTCTATGTGTTGCATCCTATCATGCTATAGGTTCAGGTTCTCAGCTTTAGCCTTGTGATTAGCTCGCTTGGTGTCATATAAGCGACAGTCAGTGGTGAGTCCTCATCATCCGAGGATATATCTTTTACATACTTTTGAGTTAGTCAGTTTGTCCTTATTTTCAGTACTTGGAGTTAGCTAGGGGCTTATCCCAATAGCTCGTCAGTATTAGAGGCTTTCTGACATCGAGTCAGACTTTACCTTATGTAGTTTAGTTGATTTTCAGACAGACTATCATTTTAGATATTTTAGAATCATTATTCCTTTCATTTATGATTTATTCAGTTATGCTTCCATTTGTTTAGAATTATTTTAGTATGCTTGTGATATGCCATATTCATGGTTAGCTTGGGCTCACTTGTGATCCTAGGTCCCGTGATACATCTAGGGGATAGCCTTGGGGTATGACAAACTTGGTATCAGAGCATCAGGTACAAGAGTCCTAGGGTGTCTAAAAGCCATACTAAGTAGAGTCTTTTTAATGGGTGTGAAGTGCTCCACACTTATGAGAGAGAGGATGCGAGGTGTTTTAAGAAAAACTTCACTTCTTTCATTATATTTATTGTGCGATGAAGTTTAGTTCAGTTTCTCCTCTCTAATCCATTCATTATGCATTTAAAATTATGCCTCCTCATAGAGCTAACACCTGTAATTCTAATGCTAATCCTCCAGCCCCAAACCATGAGGTTACGAATGCAGAGTTCTGTAATGTGATGTAGTTGTTGGCTCAGACTATAGACAATCAGGATAATCAGTAGGCCCTAATTCCTGTAAACCAAAATGGTGGATCAGCTGTAACCCAGGTTTGAGATTTTGTTCGCATGAATCTGCCAGAGTTTCTAGGGTCAAAGGTTGGTGAAGACCCACAGAATTTCATTGATGAGATCAAGAAGATTCTTGAGGTAATGCAAGTGACTGGTACCGATAGCATTGAGTTAGCATCCTATCAATTCAAGGATGTGGCTCATATTTTGTTCACCTAGTAAAAAGACAGCAGGGGTGTGAATGCAGCTCCTGTGAGATGGGATTCTTTTACTGGAGCTTTTCTGGATAGGTTATTTTTGAGGGAGTTGAGAGAGGCTAGGGCCCAAGAGTTTATAAAATCTGAGGCAGGGGTCAATGTCGTTCCAAGAGTATGGATCAAAGTTCAATCAGCTTTCTAGGTATGCCCCATCCATGGTGGCCGATCTGAGGGCACAAATGGGCAAGTTCTTGTATGGGGTATCCAATTTGGTGAAGACAGAGTGAAAGAATGCTATGCTATTAGGGGATATGGATATATATAGACTGATGACCTATGCACAGCAGGTTGAGGAGGATAAGCTTAAGGAGATGGCTAAGGCTAATAAAAATGCTAGGACAGGCAACTATGAATATTCTCAGCAGAGGTTAGGCAGTGGGAATCTCTCATAGTTCCAATTGAGGTCGGCATCCCCAGCACCTTCATCAGCTAGTGCTCCATCTATCAGGCCCTGACAGGATAAAAAAAAGCGAGCACCAGGCTCTAAATCTCAGGGCAGTGTTTCAGGTAATCGTACTTTTCCAGCCTGCCCCAAGTGTGGTAAAAATCATCCAGGTGAGTGTTTGGCTAGAAAAGAAGGGTGTTTTGGGTGTGGTCAGCTTGGCCATAGGTTAAAGGAGTGCCCTTCTGCCAGGAAAGGACAGGGAGGTAGCAGATCTCAGTCTACCACTTCAGCAACTCCATCCGGTCACACAGCTCAACAGAGTACTACTTCTGGCACAGTTGGCAGTCAGCATCAGAACCACCTCTATGCTATGTATTCATACTAGGATCAGGAGAGTTCACCAGACGTAGTCACTGATATGTTATCAGTATTCTCTCTTGATGTTTGTGCCTTGTTATACCCAGGGACTTCTCTATCTTTTGTAACCTCATATGTTGCATGTAAATTCAAAGTTAGCCCAGAAAAAATCTTAGAACCCATCCCAGTCTCTACTCCAGTTGGTGAGTTAGTCCTAGCTAAGAGGGTGTATAGAGGTTGCCCAGTTTCAGTCCTTTATAAAGTCACCTCAGCAGATCTAGTAGAGTTAGATATAACAAACTTCGATGTCATTCCTGGAATGGATTGGCTACATGCCTATTATGCCTCAGTTGACTGCAGAACCATAGTCGTGAAATTCTAGTTTCCAAATGAGCTTGTCTTAGAGTGGCAGGGTAGCCCTCCAATATGAAAAGGTCATTTTTTTATCTTATCTCAAAGCTAGGAAGATGATCTCAAAGGGTTACATCTACCATATAGTTTGGGTTAAGGATTATGAGTTTGAGGCCCCACCTTTCCAGTCAGTTCTAGTAGTTAATGAGTTTCCAGAGGTGTTTCCAGAAGTTCTGCTCGGAGTCCCTCTTGAGCAGGAGATAGACTTTGGGATAGACCTTCTTCCAAATACGCAACCCATATCAATTCCTCCTTACATAATGGCTTCAGTTGATCTTAAGGAGTTGAAAAAATAGCCTAAGGACCTCCTAGATAAAGGTTTAATCAGACCTAGCATCTCATCATGGGGTGCCCCAATTCTCTTCGTACGTAAGAAGGATGGTTCCCTCAGGATGTGTATAGACTACCATCAGTTGAGCAAAGTCACAATCAAGAATAAGTATCCCATTCCCAGGATTGATGACTTGTTCGACCAGCTTTAGGGTGCCAGCTATTTCTCCAAGATCAACCTCAGATTCGATTACCATCAGCTCAGAGTTAGAGAGTGTGACATTCCGAAGACAGCCTTCAGAACTCGATATGGTCACTATGAATTTGTGGTTATGTCTTTTGGACTAATGAATGCTCCTACAGCTTTTATGGACTTGATGAACAAGGTGTTCAAGCAGTATTTAGACATGTTCATTATTGTCTTCATAAATGATATTCTAGTCTACTTGCAGAGTAAGAGAGAGCATGCTAATCATTTGAGAGTGGTGCTGCAAACTCTCAAGGATCAATAGTTATTCACCAAATTCAGTAAGTGTGAGTTTTGGTTACAGTCAGTCACCTTTCTGGGTCATGTAGTGTCTAAGGAGGGTATTCGAGTGGATTCTCAGAAGATAGAGGCAGTAAAGAACTGGCCTAGACCCACTTCTCCAACAGACATTAGGAGCATTTTGGGTTTGGCTGGTTACTACAGGAGATTTGTTTAGGGGTTTTCATCTATACCTTCTCCATTGACTAGGTTGACTTAAAAGAAGGTCAAGTTCCAATGGCCAGATGAGTATGAGAGGAACTTCCAAGAGTTGAAAACTAGGTTGACCACAACCCCAGTTTTGACTCTACCAGAGGGTTCAGATGGTTTTCTAGTATACTATGATGCATCCAGAGTTAGACTCGATTGTGTTCTGATGCAACATGGTAAAGTCATTGCTTATGCCTCCAGATAGTTTAAGACTCATGAGAAGAACTACCTAACTCATGATCTTGAGTTAGCACTAGTGGTCTTTGCCTTGAAGATTTGGAGACACTACTTGTATGGTGTCCATGTAGATGTGTTTACTGATCATAAGAGCCTTCAGTATGTGTTTACAAAAAGGAGTTAAATCTTTATCAGAGAAGGTGGATAGAGCTTCTCAAGAACTATCATGAGTGTGCTTTACCATCCGGGTAAGGCCAGTATTGTAGTTGATGCACTTAGTAGTTTGTCCATGGGTAGTGTGTCACAGGTTGAGGAAGGAAAGAAGGAACTATCCAAAGATGTTCATAGTCTTGCTTAGTTAGGGGTTCTCCTAATAGATTCATTAAAAGGTTGTGTCATTGTTCAGAATGGCTCAGAGTATTCATTGGTAGCTGAGGTGAAGTAAAAGCAACACAGTGATCCCAACTTACTTCAGCTAAAAGGTGTTGTCCCACAACAGAGAGTAGAGGTTTTCTCCCAAAGGGGAGATAGTGTACTTTATTACCATGGTCGGTTATGTGTTCCTAATGTAGGTGATTTAAGGTAGTAGATTTTGATAGTGTCTCATAGCTCCAGGTATTCCATCCATCCTAGTGCCACTAAGATGTACCGTGACCTACGAGAAGTCTATTGGTGGAATAGTATGAAAAGAGAGATTGTTGATTTTGTGGCTAACTGTCCCAACTGTTAGCAAGTGAAGGTAGAACATCAACGACCAGGTGGTATGACTCAGGAAATAGACATTCCCACTTGGAATTAGGAGGTGATCAATATGGACTTCATTACGGTCTTACCTCGTACTCACAGGCAACATGATTCTATTTGGTGATTGTAGACAGGGTGAATAAGTCAGCCCACTTCTTGGCTGTCAAGACTATTGATTTAGCAGAGGACTATGCCAGGCTCTACATCCGTGAGATAGTCAGGTTGCATGTAGTTCCCTTATCCATCATTCAAATAGGGGTACTCAGTTCACATTTATGTTTTGGAGATCGTTCCAGAAGGGTCTTGGTACTCAGGTTAATCTTAGCACAGTTTTTCATCCTCAGATAGATGGATAGGCAGAGCGTACCATTTAGACTTTAGAGGATATGTTGAGAGCTTGTGTAATCGACTTCAAAGGAAATTGGGATGATCACTTACCTCTTATAGAGTTTGCCTATAATAACAACTTTCACTCTAGCCTTTAGTTGGCTCCGTATGAGGCACTCTATGGGCAAAGGTGTAGATCACCTATAGGCTGGTTTGAGGTAGGTCAATCATCTTTGATATGGCTAGATTCAGTCCATGAGACTATGGAGAAGGTTCAGCTTATTAGAGAAATGTTGAAGGCGGCTCAAAGTCGTCAGAAATCTTATACAGATGTGAGAAGAAGGGATCTAGAGTTTGAGGTTGATGATTGGGTTTTTCTGAAAGTGTCACCCATGAAGGGTGTGATGAGATTCAATAAGAAGGGGAAGCTTAGTCCCCGATATGTAGGCCCTTACAGGATTTCAAGGAGAGTTGGATAGGTGGCTTATGAGTTGGAGTTGCCCGCAGACTTAGCATCGGTGCACCCAGTCTTCCATGTATCCTTGTTGAAGAAATGCATTAGTGATCCAACTTTAGTTGTTCCTTTAGAAAGAATGGGCGTGAAGGACAGTCTCCCTTATGAAGAGGTCCCAGTTCAGATTCTTGATCGTCAGGTTCGGAGGCTGAGAAACAAGGAAGTCGTTTCAGTAAAAGTTCTTTGGAGGAACCAGTCAGTTGAGGGAGCTACTTTGGAAGCAGAAGCAGTCATAATGACCAAGTACCTACACCTATTACTTTACGATCTAGCTTCAGCTTGAAGTAATACTTCCTCTCCAGTTTCTCAGCATATTCTCATGTGTATTTCAGTCTCAGTATCATGTTCCATCATCTATCCATGAATTTTAGCACTCTTTCATGTACTTAGAACCTATTTCAGCTAGAAATCAGCTTTTAATGCTCAGTGATAGGGATTGCAGCTCCTTCCCTCCAAACTCAGCTTTTTTAGTCTTCATTCGAGGACGAATGATCCAAGGTGGAGATATTGTAACACCCTAGAAATCGTAACCCTAGAACTAGACCAGAAAACTTAAAATTTTGTACTATCCATGCCAGATTAGGAACCCAGACCGTGGTTCCCATCTGTGGAACCAGTCCTGCAGACCAGTCCCTTAGAACCCAAACCATGAACAAAGTCGACGAACCATGAACAGGATCACAGGTCGTGGAATGGGCTCGTGGAACTCAGACTTGAGGGTCATCATTCCCTCAGGAACCACGATAGGGTTCCATGAACCGTGGATGATTCCACGGGTTGTGAACCCAAGTTTTGGAACTCAGACCTGCAACTAGACAAAATGCCCAGGAACTACGATAGGGTTCTATGACTCGTGAAAGCTTCCACGAACCGTGGAACCTTTCACGAAGCGTGAAACCTTTCACAAACCGTGGAACCTGTCTGTGGAACCCAGATAGTAAATTTTCCAGCAGTTTTTAATTTACTTTCTCAGGAGTATTTTAGACCTTTCCTTTCTATCTTAGCTCCGACTATAAATAGTCTTAGGCTTATTTTATTAAGTCTAATCCTCCAAATGAAAGACATATTTCTCTCAATTCATTCTCCAGTTGGAAACGAGAGTTCTTCTCAAAATTTTCAGAGTTAGGGGTTTTTTCTCCAAGCTTACACTTTAGATTTTCTTAAAGAATCTCCTTCTACGAGGTATGTGGGTATTCAGTAAGGGTTTAGTCCACCCTTATGCCCAAAAATCTCAGGCTTTTACAATAATCTTCATGGTTTGAAACTAGGGTTGTTACCCATTTTAGTAGATTGCTACAAAAATCTATCTTCTTGATTTATATGTGATTTTCATCTTATTTTAATGAATATATATTGCTCATATTAAACTGCATCAATTTTTACAAGGTTTCGAGGAATCACGAAAATTGCCCTAAATTGTAGGATTTCTAAAGTGTTAGCTTTCTTCTAAATTCAACCTAGAATATCAATATGAGCTTTAAAAGAAATCAGAATTTAACTAGTTTTCAGTTTACTACAGTATTTTAGAAGATAGTGATTTCAGACCATTTTAGTTCTGTCTCAGAAAATTTAGGACTTCAGTTTTAATGAGCTATTAGTCTTCAGTTTGAGAGTAGTGTTTAGCACCGAGTTGGATTAGGGTTCAACATACCCTTAAGGTTTAGAACTACGTGCCACCATAGGTTACTTAGCCCCTCAGTTGGGCCTCAGAAATAATGATCACATCAGCCATGCCTTTATACCCTGGCAAGGTATATTGGGTCCTTTCAATGGGGCATATACATTGGACTCCATGTTTAGCTCACGTGGTTTATATCAGTTAATAGGCTCTCCCACAGTATTAGTTCCAGTAATGTGCATTAGGCCCTCAGTTATGGTTACTTTCAGCTTTCAGTATGTTTTCAGATTACTCTTGCATTTCAGTTGTTTATGTATGATTATATTTTGGGCTTATGTACTACAGTTTAGTTTAGTTTACAACATTTAAGTACTTTAGCATGTTTACATTTTGGTCAACCTTGCATATCCTTCATGCTCAGTACATTGAAAGTACTGACGCATACTCTATGTGCTGCATCCTATCATGATGCAGGTTCAGGTTCTCAGCTTCACTCTCGTGATTAGATCTCCCGGTGCCATATCAGCGACAGTCAGTGGTGAGTCCTCATCATTCGAGGGCATATCTTTTACAAGCTTTTGAGTTAGTCAGTTTGTCTTTATTTTCAATACTTAGAGTTAGCTGGGGGATTGTCCCAACAGCTCATCATTATTAGTGTCTTTCAGATATAGAGTCAGACTTCAACTCATGTAGTTCAGTTGATTTTTAGACAGACTATCATTTCAAATATTTTAGAATAATTATTCCTTTCATTTATGATTTATTCAGCTATGCTTCCGTTTGTTTAAACTCATTTTAGTATGCTTGTGATATGTCAGATTCAAGGTTAGCTTGGGGTCACTTGTGATTCTAGATCCCGTGTTACGTCTAGGAGATAACATCAGGGCGTGGCATGGCATGCGACACATATTTTGTAAGGTGCGGTTGACATGCCAGGTCGCATGTTGGTCCCAAATGATCATTGAGAATACTAGGTTTTTGATTCTATCATGCTATGTGGGATGCAACACGCATAACAGGGTGTGCGATCACATCACCCAATGCATGTGGCCTTGGTAGTGGGACTTTAAGGTTGTTGCGATGGGCGATGGAATGTGCGAAGCACACTTTGCCAAGTGCATTTTGCCTGTTCTTTGCTCAGAAGTGGCTTGATTACCCGATAAAACATTCCAACTCCCTTGGCTTGTTTCTTACCTACAAATTTCAACAAAAACAACACACAAAATAACACCAAAAGAAAGATACGTAAAAGTAAAGGTCTATGCTTGGGTTACCTCCCAAGAAGTACTTGGTTTAACGTCACGGCTTGACAATGGTACCTCTCACTCATGGTTTGTTGAGGTAAATTGCTTCTAAGAATGTAACCTCTTCCGGTATGCCCAAATACTTTTTGACGCGTTGCCTATTGACTTTAAACGTTGAGCCATTTTCAGCCTCCAATTCAATTGCTCTATTTGCAAAGACTTGAGATACCTTGAAAGGACCAGACCATTTTGACTTAAGTTTACCTTGAAAAAGTTGGAGTCTAGAGTTGAACAAGAGCACCCAATCTCTGGGGGAGAATTCTCGCTTTAGAATTTGTTGATCATGGTAGTATTTCATTCAGGCTTTGTAGAGTGAGGCATTTTCATAGGCTCGCATCCAGAACTCATCTATCTCATTGAGGTCCTCAACTCTAGCATGAACAACCTTTTCCCAGTCCAAGTTCAATTTTTTCAAAGCCCACATGGCTTTATGTTCTAATTCCATCGGAAGGTGGAAAGCTTTTTCAAAGACCATTTGCTATGGAGACAAGCCAATCAGAGTTTTGTATGCTATCCTATAAACCCACAATGCATCATCCAATTTTTGGGCCCAATCCGTTCTTTTGGCATTTACTGTTTTTGTAAAAATGGACTTGATCTCCCTATTGGACACTTTAACTTGTCGACTTGTTTGTGGGTTGTAGAGAGTGACAACTTTATGCTTGACTCTGTATTTCTCAAGTAGATCACTAAATAATTTGTTGTAAAAGTGGGATCCTTCATCACTGATGATGGCACGATGTATGCCAAACCAAGAGAATATGTGCGTTTTGAGAAACATTGTTACACTCTTCCCGTCATTGTTCGGTAAAGCCACTGCTTCTACCCATTTGGAAACATAGTCCACAGCCACGAGAATGAAAGTATTCCTACAAGAGCTTACAAATGGTCCCATGAAGTCGATACCTCATGCATCAAATAATTCAACCTCAAGGATTGGTATCAATGAGAGTTCATGGCGATAAGACACACCCCCTTTGAATTGACATTGGTCACATTTCTTCACTAGATCATGTGCATCTTGGATAAGTGTCAGCCAATAGAATCTGCTTTGTAACACTTTCGAAGTTGTTTGCATACCACCATGGTGACCACCGATGGTTGAAGAATGGCAAGCTTCTAAAATGGGCATCATCTCGATTTCGAGAATGCACCTTTGGATCATACCATCAACATAAATCCGAAAGAGGTAAGGTTCATCCCAATAGAACTTTCAAACATCATAAAGTAATTTCTTTTTTGATGAGATGTTAAGCTTTCTAGAACTAGATCACTTGCTAAGAAGTTAGCAAAGTCAGCAAACGAAGGTATCAAACCGTGCGAGGCTGCCAAAATATGTTCATCCCCACAAGTCTCCCCTCTTTTTCTAATCTCGACAAATGATCAGCTACTTGATTGTCATATCCTCTCCAATCTTTTACTTCAAAATTAAATTCTTGGTGCAGTAGGACCCATCTGATAAGTCATGGTTTGACATCTTTCTTGGTTGTCAAGTACCTAATCACCGCATGATCCGTATGCACGATAACTTTTGCCCCCAAAAGATATGCTCAAAACTTTTCAAAGGCAAAAACCACAGCCAACAACTCTTGTTCCATTACTGTGTAATTTGTTTAGACCGCATTCAATGTTTTGCTGGTATAGTAGATTGGGTGAAAGACCTTCTCTATTCGTTGACGAAGTGCTTCCCCCAAAGCGACACCATTAGTGTCGCACATAAGCTCAAACGATTTTGACCAATCTGGTACAATAATGATGGGGGCTGATGTTAACTTCTCTTTTAATGTGAGGAAGGCCGTCATTCAACTACTATTAAAATTGAATTTGGCTTTTTTTTCAAGCAATTTACACAAGGGATAAGCCACCTTCAAAAAATCCTTGATGAAGCGTCTATAGAACCCGACATGTCCCAAGAAACTCCATATCCCTTTTACAGTCTTCGGAGGAGGTAGCTTGGAGATGACCTCGATTTTTTCTTGGGTCAACTTCAAGGCATTTTTTAGATATTTTGTGTCCCAACACTATCCCCTCTTTTATCATAAAATTACACTTCTCCAAGTTTAGCACCAAGTTCATTTTCTCACACTGTTTGAGTACCTCTTCCAAATGCTCTAAGCAATCATCAAACTCATTCCCAACAACCAAGAAGTCATCCATATATATATATCCATGGTATCCTCAACCATGTCTGAAAAGATGGACATCATGCATCTTTGGAATGTGGATAGAGTATTGCACAATCCAAATGGCATTCTTTTAAATGCAAAAGTCCCATAAGGACAGGTGAATGTTGTTTTCTCCTAGCCTTTTGCGCAATAGAGATATCGTTGTAACTGGAATATACATCAAGAAAACAGTATAAACTCCAGCCAGCTAACCTATCGAGCATCTAATCCATAAAAAGGAGAGGGAAATAATTCTTTTCGGTCCATGAGTTCAACTTTCGATAGTACATACATACCCTCCATCCAGTAACGAGTCTTAAGGCTATCATCTTGTCCTTTTCATTAGGTACGACAGTAATCCCACCCTTTTTTTGCATACATTGAACTGGGATGACCCAAGTACTGCCAGATATTTGAAAGACGACCCCAACATCTAAACACTTGATGATCTCTTTTTTAACCACCTCTTGCATAGGAAAATTTAGCCTTCTTTGATGTTCAATCGACGATGTGCATTCTTCTTGAAGACTGATCTTGTACGTTCATATTCCCTAGGGGATGCCAATTATGTTGGCAATGGTCCAAGCAATGGCCCGAGTATGCCTCTTGAAAACCTTTAGTAATGCTTCCATTTATTTTTCACTTAATTTGCTAGAGATGATCACCAGAAGTGTCTCATTTGCGCCCAAATAGTCATACTTCAAATGCAATGAAAAAGGCTTCAGCTCCAATACTGGGGGTTCGACTACGGAAGGTTTGGAAGGAGGAGTTTGTCGGTTCTTCAAGTCAAGGTCAAGCTTCTTCGAAGGGTGGGAGTACAATCCCATTCCCACTAAAGTACAACATACTTTATCGTACTCTTCCATTACCTCACAATCATAGTTTAATAGAACGGCTTCCAATACTTCATCCATGAACCCTTGTTTCATATGTAATTCAATGCTCTTCTCAATTTTGTTAATTGCAAATGCCATCTGGACGTCATTTGGCTGTTTCATGGACTACACACATCAAAGGTTGTCTCTTTCTCATTCACAGAGAATTTAAATTCCCCCAATTTCATTTCATTCAATGTGCGTCCCATTTGTAGACATAGCTTCCCTAAAACAATTAGTATTTCAAAGCCTCCAGTGCAATCAAGTACAAAAAAATCCATAGGGTAGACAAGCCGACCCACTTTCACCAAAATGCTATACCCAATTCCCACGAGACATTTCATTGACCGGTCTGCCATGAGTAATTTCATTTCTGTAAGGGTGGGCTGGCCAAGTTCCAACCATCTAAAGGTAGTGAGCGACATCAAGTCACACTCGCATTTTCATCACACACCAATCTTGTTGACCTATGCACGCCATTCAGATCACAAAAGGTGAAAACACCTAAAGTTTCGTCATCATTAACAAATTTTCCCAATAGTATTGCACTACTTTGAGGGGACATTTGAATGACCCCACAATCTACAAAATTATTCATAGTGCATAACTCCTTTACAAACTTATCATACTCAGGCATTTTGTTGAAAGCGTCACTTGATGGAATATTGATGATGATTTTCTTCAACATGGATTCAAATTCTCCCGGTTGCTCCTTTTCATTCTCTTTCAATAATCATTGAGGAAAAGGAGGTGGATACTTGGGAAAATGTTTGCACACCTTGGGCACCTTGTTCCGATGATCTAGATTTCTTGATAAACCATTGTTCATAGTCCTCTTATTTCTAGGCTTACTCGTGTTTGGATTTGCATTAATAATGGAGCCAGATTGGTCTCTTGTATCATTTACTCCTTCATCACTATTTATTTTCTTAGCTTCGAACTGAGAGGTGAACCATAGCATTCTATATTTGAAACATTTTACACCAACTAAGTGTGAGTGCACCATTTGGGAATGGCTTCCGAGTTCACATCTCAACTCTTCGATGCCCCCAGCAATGGACTCCGTCTTCTCTAGGACCCTCACAAGCATGCTTTCCATTCTTGAATGATCATTTTCTATGTTCTAACCTTGATTCCCATGGTCTTGTCTCCCCAAACTTGGGCTTTCTATTTGGATACATTCACGGGAACCCATCTCATGTCTCTCAGCCAATGCTTTTCCACTATTTTCACTAGAACAATCCACATCTTCTACTAATTTCATAGTCTCAACAACACCAATGGTGTTAACTGTCTCAAACGTGTGGCTTTCCATATTTATGGTCATAAACGCAAGAAGCATTTTAACAAGTGATAGCTCTCTATCCCTTTGCGCACCATTCTTCCTCCATTCGTCAATTGTTTTAGCGGAGGTAGCACCCATTGTTCCCTTGGCTCCCCACATATTCAACTTATGGTCTACTATAGTCACCTTCTCTAATTCATATGGGTTGAGTGAGAAGTATTTGGTAGCGGCATTCGAGGGATTTATGTATGTGACCTGTTCAAATAGTCAAAAACAACAATGAAGTAAAATGAACAAACACTCTACAAAGTGAAATCACACGATAATCAATTGGCGGTTCAAAAACCACTCCCCAACAATGGTGCCATTTTTGATAACGATCAAAAACATTCTCTAATAGGAGGTGATAGCGATCATCAGAGCAAAATAAAATTTATATTTCCAATGAGTGTCGGAGTCGATCCCACAGATAGTGGATATGATGATTCGCCAAGAGACATTCGTATAGTATTCACCAAGAGAGTAAATACTCAATAAACTAAAAGTAAAAATTGGGGGAACAAAGAATTGGGAAATTAGCAATATCACAATTTAAACTTGAAAGCAACATAAACAAGAGATTTGTAATCAAATGAGAGGATGACTAGGGGTAAGTCTCCGATGGTATTCAAACGGGTTAGGGCACTTGCTTAATTATGCAAATTCTCAATAAATGATATGGGTAGCATTAGTTTTAGTCATGTTTGTCAATCTCTCGATCTTCCAAATATATATCCGATGGTCTTTGCTCAAGCACCATGGTTTTAACACAAACCAACCAATTCAAGATTGGAGAAGTCATACTATTTCTAGCTTAGACTCTTACACTTTGTTTGGATGGTGGTTACCCATGGTTTCATAATATATGGTATTATATAATACAATATTATAATGTATTGTATTATTAATACAATGTTTGGATAGACTGTATGGTTGGTTGTTGTTTCATAATGTACTGTATTGTACTGTGTTGTTTGATTTGATTGTATCGTAGTTGTTAAATTTACTAAAATACCCAAAATTATTATAAATATTGAATTTATTAATAATTACCAATAAAATAATAAAATAATTTTGTTTTCGTTAATTTATCACAAATTATGTCTTGTATACATATTATGTTGTTAAATTCATGCAAATTCTAACATAATTAATTTTTTAAAAAGAATAAAAAAACAAATGGGTAAAATAGGATATTTTGGTGTAGGGTAAAGGGTAAAATAGAATTATGTAATATTAAATAAGAGCATAATTGGAAAGAAAAATTAGATTACCACGGGATACCACCAAATCGGTAGTACAATAAAATGGGATTTAACTATGGAATCAAACCATACCATATCATTTATTTAAGTTACAATCAAAACAAACATGGTACTCATACAAACCATACAATACCATACCATGACTAACCACCATCCAAACATGCTGTTAGATGAGAGTTTCCATTGATTAAGCTATTTCTAGTCTCAATCTAAGGTGGAAACCTCAAATTACCACTATTGAATTCTTTTAGAGTTATGAACCCCTCTTTCAAGCAAGAACACAATTAAGTAAATTCAACCAATATTTGCAACCATCAATTTTAGCATTAAAACTTGAGGAATTCAATAGACCCATGCAAATTTATCAATTATAAACACAATTAAGCAAGTTTCATACCCAAATTAAAATACCCATCATACACATACCTCTAGACAAGAAAATCCGCTACACATGCTAAGGAAATAAGAGACTATACTAGTTGGGTAATTCATATTTTCGTACATAATTATGCCAATATCCAAATCCAAGCTTAATTTGATACAAAAATGGTGGATTCTCAAGGTAGAAGATGAAGAGAATAAAAGTACACTCTCTATCTTCCTTGGGAACCTCACTATTCTCAAAACTATTCAATAATTCATCAAAAACTATTAGGTACACTACCCAAATTGGGTTTTAGAAGCTTCCCAAAATGTCACTTAAAAGTTGATAAAATTCCCTTCGGGCGTGGTGCGACGCGATATGTGACACGATGTGCAGTCACACCACGTGTTGTGCATGTTGCACGGCTTCACTCCAGCCAACCAGTGACTTCAGATGTTGTTGGGTGTCATGGGAAGGGAGGTGCGGACCGCACACCTCTTGGAAGATTTTTCTTCTCTCTTGATCACCTTCACACTTCAACTCTTTTTTAGCTCTTTTGGGTCCAATTCCTTGTTTTCTGCTTTTGACCATGAGTACATGCAATTGCATCAATAAAGCTAATAAGTACCCCTAAATCTTATCAAAACATGGCAATAATTCATGACTAAAGGCTCAATAAGTTGGTAGATTAACAACTTATCAACAATCATGATTAAGACGATTACAAGCCTCTTTTCCATAACTCGGCCTATTTGTCACTCATGTTGAGCCAAAGGTCATATTAGCATAAAATATTACCTTTTCAATTGATTGATTTGAACTACATACAGGCTGATTCTCAAATCTCAGGATATGAGGCAGACTCAATGTTGAAAACTCGGTTGTATTCCAAGAATTCTTATAATCCCCTTATTCCCCACTTAAGTCTCTTTGTAATCTAAAATCGAGATAGCTTTTGAAGTCTTTGAAAAATCATGTGTAAAATCAAGCGTCTCGAACTAATATGGCATGAATTCTCATGTAACCTGAGATATGTAGAAACCTGATAACAGGGTCCGGCTATGATTCCTTGAAATTTATACCAAAACCGACCGCTTCCTTTAGATGGAATAGTGGTCAGACAAAATTGGTCCATTAAATTCTTTTGCCCAGGATCTCTTACATTGACCCTAGCAAAAGGGAGAGAGAGTTGTTAACACCCATATTATTCCTCCACTATCTAATTAATTATTGAGCTTCTCAATTTTTTAAAAAATTAAGATAATTGTTTCACAAAAATCAGGAAATATTTTTTTTCAAAAGCAATTACTGGGCATTTTGCTATTTCAAGAATAAAAATGTATATTTATATACTCATAATATATAGATGTATATTATTTTAAAGAATTTTGATAAATATTTGGAAAATTGAATTAATTAAGTTGCCTATGTTTCTTCAAAATTATATGTAATTATTAAATGTTGTGTCAAATAATTAATTTTAGTTTATAAATTAAGAAGTTCATTAATTAATAAGAAATTAATTCATCTCGATTTTAATTTTTGTCAAGTCTTAAATTAACTTCTAAAGGACCTAGTCCCTTAATTCAAAGTCAATTGGACAAGTTCATATCTTCAATTTCAGCCTAATTGCCCCATAACCCAGCCTAAATCCCCTTCTTTTCCAATTATACACTCACCCAGACCCCATGTGTGTATCCACATAATCCCTCAACATGCCACGCATCTCAGTCACCAAATTATATTCTCAAAAGGATGCATTGAGTAATCCAGACGGACCCCTAAAACGTTGCTTCCCCTTCCTTCTCTAATAAAGAACAACAACAATCAACGAACACCAAACGACCTCCATGAACAACATGAAATAACTACAACAACCATTGATGTTCCCAAATTCCATCATCCCTTGGATTACCTCTCTAGTACGAATCGATGAGGTATCCCTTCTAGAAGAATCTAGAATGACTAGGTAGTAGCCCAACGTTAATATCTTAATTTCCATTGGATTTCTTTCATTTTTCTTTCATTCATTTTGGAAAAATTAATACTAATTGGGATATACATGTTTAATTTTGGTGGTTCCTTTATAAAATTCAAATTCTCCCAAATTCCTAATTCGAATTTTGACCTAATTTGATCAATTCGTCCAATTTTCCCCGAAATGGGTACTAGTTCATACCATGCGTATTGATGACATCCAAAATAACTCTCTCAAAGGAGGTGGCAATGGTCTTCGAGTAAAATATTAAATAACCCAACGCGAGTTGGGGTTGAATCCACGAGGATGGGTATGGAGATTAACCACTAATTCTCAAGTTGATTCACAAGAGAAAGCAAAATGTTCAAGCAAGTAAATACAATAGCGAAATTGGTTTTGGAAACTAAAATTCAAATGTTAACAAAACAACAACGTAAACAAGATTATTTTTATCAAGATTGGAAGACTAGGGGTGTTTTTTCGATGGGGTCATGCAAAGGGATAGGGGTTGATTATTCAAGCTAATTCTCAATCAAAGTGCGGGTAGCATTGATTCAAGTTATGCTTAGTTGTCTTTCAACCTACTAAACATATATACACTATGGTCTCTTTCAAACCCCATAGTTGAGCAACAAATCAACCAATTATCTTAGGTGAGTCAAGCTATTTCTAGCGTCAAATCTTAGGTGGGAATTTCCTAAATCAAGCTATTTCTAGCCTCAATTTATGGTGGAAATCCCAAATCCCTAATATTGAATCCTTATCCGATTAATGAATTTCCTTCTCAAGCAAGCACACAATTAGTAAGCCAAATTAATGTTTGCAATCATCAATTTTATAATGAAAACATGAAGGATTCAATAGACCCACACATAATAATCAATTATAACCCCAAATAATCAACACCCATTCCCAAATTCAAATACCCATCATGAACACACCCCTAGAATTAAATTTAGCTACTCATAATGAAGGAACAAGAGAATATACCAAGTGAGTTTTCAATAAATCCATTCATACTTCAATTACTATCTGCAATTCCAAGCTCAAGTATTCATCAATGGTGTTTTTCAATTCTAGGAAGAAGAAAACTTGTAAAACTTATACTAAGGTGTACTCTAACAACCATTTCCTAATTGGGGAAAAAGTTGACATATATTCCTAGCACAAATCAAAAAAAGGGTCTTAGAAGCTTCTCAATTATGCAATGGAAAGTTTGGACCATTTTGGCCTTTGGGGCACTTGCAAAGGAATCTCTGATTGCCCCTGCGGTCACCCATGCTAACTTACAACATATAGGTGCCAAGTCATTGAGGCAGTGAAGAACCTTTTTCCTGTGGCTCCATCTGTGCAAGCACCTACGCTCGCCCTTGGTGACTTACGATATACAGGTGTCTGGCATTACTGGGTAGTTCTTCAGCTTCCATATGCACTGGCACCTACAAAACACAGGTGCCCTCTTGAAACTCGTAGGTCCTCTCACATATCTTGGACATATGTCTTCTCTTTTGGTTATCTGTTTACTTAGCTTCTATTTGTAGCTCATTTTGTAATGACCCTCCAGGTCATTTTCTATTTTTCGTGCTTTTTCTACATTTTGAGCTTTCCCTCAATGGCTACAGGTCAATTATGACTTGCGGGGACTGACGACTTGGTACCCGGGGTGATCGTTAGGCTGTTATGGATATTTCCTTATTTTAGAACTTGAACTTAGGAAATCTTTGACTTCGGTCAACTTTCTGGGTAAGCATGCTCAAAATTGAATTTTTACAGTTCCATTGGCTGCGAAATGGGGATTTAGGTCTAGTGGGACACTTGGTCTGGGTCTGGGTGCTTTCGGTTTGGTTTTGTGTTATTTTTTATGTTTTCAGGATAGTTAGGCTTGTAGAGTTGACTTTGGTCAACATTCGGAGAAGACAACTTTGGATGGAGATTTTATCAGCACTGTTAGCTCTGGAATGTCGACTTTGGGCTAGAGGACCTTTAATTTAGATCCCGAGGCTTCTAGACTTGTTTTTGGCCCTTGGGTTCCATTTTAGAATAGTTGGCCTAAAATTGGTTTTTGGGCGTGGGGCCTAATTTTCATTAAATAGACCTCCGTTGAGAATTTCATCAATTCCGTTGAGAATTTCATCAATTCCGTTGAGTCTAGAATGTTGTTTTTGGTTTAATAGCTCAGCTCATTTGTGTTTGCGGGACCCCAGATGTGTTCCCAAGGGTCCATCGGAAAAAAGTTTCTTGTTGGCATACCTATTAGCAGTTGGTTACTGTTATGGCACCAGTAGGCCATTTCCCATGCAGGGGCATGGCCATATACGCACACCACTACTAGCCGACCCCCCTCTTTATTTGCCATCGCCTAGGCAGCCAGCAACCCGCATGCGCGGTGGCAAGCCCACATGCGCGTTGGCATGCCGTTGGCCTTGGGCTTTGCCTGGACTTGACGTGCACGTGCGCCTGGCCATATAAGCAAGTCTGCATATGCAACGCCTGGTGGCGTGCACAGGGCAGCACTGGCAACCCTTTAATTTGGCATCCTTTTGTAATTTTTCATTCCAACTCTTCCACATGTGTTTTCCTCCATTGAAACACCTCCCCAAAGCTCCAAATTAAACCCCAATCATATTTATATCTGGTGCTAGCTACCTTTCTGGTTCGGGATCATTTTGTACTCTCTAATTGGTAAGTTTCCATCTTAAACTCCCGTAAATTCTCCTTTTAATCTCCTTGAACTAGAGGACTTCAGGGTTGTTTTGGGCCACAAAACAAGTCCCTCTCATGCTCAATTTCTGGGCATGGGTTCTCTAACCCATTACAAACATAATTGTTATTTTTGTTTTCCATTTTGTTGTGCGGGCCCCGAGGGTCATTTTTTGACCCAATTTCCAGCCTAATTTTCTATATAGTAATATGGGTGTCATTCTTCTCCTCTTGACACCTTGATTATATTCTTGATAGTATGGCAGCTTTTCGATGTTGTTCAAAAAGGGAAAGCACACGAGTGATGGTTCATGTTTGCAGTTCGGCCTTGAGGTAGGTTACAATTTACTTTCCTAGACTATGTTTAGTTAGATTTTATATTATATATATGTTACTGGAATGTTAGGTTGGACAGTAGATAGAAATAAGCTTAAATCTTGTAATTTGTAAAAAACTAGCCATTTCGGATTATAGATTAGGATTATTTGTGTTATCCTTAGTCTAGGAGCTCATAGTATTGTTATAGCTTGTATAGGATCCTTAATATGCTTTTACGAGGTTTTTGAGGTAGAGTAGAAACTTGTCTTTGTTTTTCTTTATATGTTCTATTATTTTCACCTTATTGTTGGTTTTATGTGTAACTGTCGGTCCGAGGCCATAGCTTGTATTTGGACAGAGTTGCCAGGTTAGTTTTGTTGGTAGGAGGGTATCTTGCCTTATTTTCCTTGTTGTGTGCTATATTCTCTGAACGTGGAAATTTACATGCTCACATTGCATTTACATGCCTATCGGTAAAGAAAAGAAAGATTTTTGGGGTCTTTGGTAACAACTTGAGATTTACTATGGTTATTATGATTTTTGGATTTTAAAAGAGTTATCTTAGGTTTTACTACTGATTTTGGAAAGGAAAACAAAAGTACTACATTCATGCATTATTGATAAGCTCGATGTTCCCTTTCGGGCACCTCGGTGTACCATCCTGGGTTTACCTTTATGCATTGTTGATAAGCTCAATGTTTATTTCTGGGCGCACCGATGCATTAGTTCGGGTTTACTTTTATGCACTCATTGATGAGCTCGAGGTTAAATTTTGGGCGCCTCGAGTATCGAATACCGGGTTCTTACTCATTTATACTATTATGCACTCATGCATCACAGCATCCTCCATCGCATCATATTGACTTGAGTGTATTTGGATTGTCGATTTTTAGATTGACTTTGTTATGAATTCCTTCTTGTTGGTTCGGTTAGTCCATTTTCGGTTTTATAACTAGATTTAGGTGAATCCCTATATTTAGCTTACTTTCCTGTAATTTATATTATATATTATCTTTCTGCGCTCAGTCGGCCTATGATGCTTACTGGGTACCAATTGTTTTGGTACTCATACTATACTCTGCATCTTTTTCTGATGCAACACCTAGTACGAGCCACCCCGTTGATCCTCCTATCGTTCGAGGCTTGTTGTAGTTCAGATCGCGGTGAGCTCCCCGCTCCTTGGAAACTTTACATCTTTTCCATCATCATATTTGTCTATAGTTTGTATTTTGGATAGACAGAGTCTGTTGTATAGCTACTCCATACTTTATACGCTCTTGTACCGATGACACTAGGTCCAGGTTGGTTCTTTTGTATGTTTTGTCTTCTTGGTCACTTTAGGGCCATTTTGTATATTTAGTACAGTTGGTATGTATATATGCTATTGGCCCAATCTCCCTTATAGTTATATCTTCTGCTTTCTTTATATAAACTGCTTTATATACCTTCTGCGTGGTTTGTGTTGATTTACCTACTAGAGGGTTATGTAGGCGCCATCATGGCCCAGTTTTTAGTCATAACAAAGTGGTATCAGAGCTCTAGATTCACCGGTCTCACCAGTACAAGAGCAAAGTGTCTAGTTAAGTCTCGTGGTTCACTACTATGATGCTTGTATCCAATCTGCGAGAAGCTATAGGACATTCCTAGAAAGGATTCCATCTTGTTTGATTCTTTATCGTGCTTCTGTGACTTGATCAATTTCTAAACATCTTTGTTTCACTCTTTCTCAGATGGTTCGTATGAGATCAATAGTGGGTGAGGATGAGGCCCCAACACCTGTAGTTAGAGCCCCAACTAGGTGATGGGATAGAGGTTGACACAGAGGTCGAGGTAGGGGTCGAGTTGTAGCACTAGCTCAGACCCAGGCTAGGATACCGTCACCAGATCATAAGGTTAGGGTTGAGGAGGATCAGTATGAGCCAAAGGGTATGAGGCTAGCCTAACATCCGGTAAGTTTCATGGCTACTCCAGTACTGCAAGACACCTTGGTTCAGTTACTTGGGGTTTTTAAGGGTATGACTCCACCAACAGCTTCACTAGGTACTCTGATTGGTTCCCAGGTTAGAGATGAAGATCAGACTTCAGCCCAGGCAATGGCACAGGGTTCAAGAGCATATCTTGTTGCTGTGACTCCAAGATTAGAGGTATTGCCAATCCCTACAGTTATTCCACCTATTCTAGTCAAGCCTGTTATGTCTTCTGAGGAGCAGAAAATGCTTGGAAGGTTTTTGATATTGGGTCCTTCGAGGTTTTAAGGTGCTTCTAGGGAGAATGCGCACGAGGTTTTAACTAGCTACCAGGATAGATTGGATAATTTGGGGTTAGTTGAGTCACACGGAGCAGATTTTTTAGCTGGATGGCCCAACAAAACACTGATGGCGGTCATATGTAGCTTGCAGGCCAGCTGGGTCACCATCACTTACCTGGGCCCAGTTATCTGCAGCCTTTCTAGAGAAGTATCTACCGTGTAGCATGAGGGAGCAGTTGATGGATCAGTTCTCCAATTTAGAGCAGGGCTACATGACTATTTCTAAGTATGAGGTTTGCTTCTATCAGTTGGCCAGGCATGCCACTATAATTCTTCCTACCGAGCATGAGAGACTATGATGCTTTGTCCGAGGTTTGACTTTGCAGCTTTGCTTGGCTACATAGGGTATGGTAGCATCGGGTCAGTCCTTTCTATAGGTAGTAGACCATGCCCGTACTATTGAGGGAGTACTTTGTGAGGCCCAAGGGGGCAACGATAAAAGGTCCCGCCATCAGGGCAATTTTAGCAGCTCGCAGGCTTGTGGTAGAGGCCACTTTGGTAGAGGTCAGCACCAGTAGCTTTCCAGCCAAGTCGGCCTGTTCAGGAGACACTATAGATTGCTGAGGGTCAGAGTAGCCAGAGTATTGTTCCTACTAAATGGGGTGGTCATTCAGGGTCCACAGGCCATGGTGGTCCTTCTGTTCCCACCAGGTCTTCACTGAGGGGTACATTCAGCTAGGGCTATTATGAGTGAGGTGAGATAGGTCACTTTTCTAGAGAGTGTCTATCAGTATCGCACCAGAGGCGATGATGGATCATATTGTTCAGGCCCCATGGCTCCAGCACCATAAGCCAGTGGTGGTGCACAAGGTAGTACAGGTGGTCCCCAGGGTACTAGAGGTTGTCCTCAGTCCGGTAGATCAGGTGGTCATGGTGGTTGAGGCCACATGTATATGATCCTGGGCCGAACAGAGGCTGAGGCTTCAAATGCTTTCACCACAGGTATGATATCAATTTGTCAACAGTCTGCTTCTACTTTGTTTGATCCGGGGTCTACCTTCTTCTATGTGTCTACTTATTTTGCTACTCATCTGGAGTCTGCTTGCGAGTCATTGCATATGCCCTTGCATTTGTCTACCCCAGTAGGAGATTCTTTAGTAGTGGATTAGGTGTAATGGGCTTGTGTGGTGACTATCCTGGGGTACAACACGTGGGTAGACTTGTTTGTGCTTGATATGGTTGATTTTGACGTGATCTTAGGCATGGATTGGCTGTCTCTTTATCATGTGGTCTTGGATTACTTTGCCAAGACTAATACTTTATGGATGCCTAGTATCCCTCTTATTGTATAGAAGGGTGCCGATAGCCACATACCGAGGGAAACTATATCTTTCCTGAGCACCTAGTGGTTGGTTGGGATGGGGTGCTTAGCCTATCTTGCCTACATCAATGATACTAGTTCCACCACACCTTCTCTTGAGTTAGTTTCTGTGGTTTGCGAGTATTCAGATGTGTTTCCTTCTGATCTTCTAGGTTTTCTTCCTGATCGTGAAATTAACTTTGGTATTGATGTTGAGCCGGGCACTCAACCATTTCTATTCCTCCATATCGGATGGCACCAGCTGAGTTGAGGGAGCTTAAGGATCAGCTCAAGAATCTGTTGAGTAGAGGGTTCATCAGGCCTAGTGTGTCTCTGTGGGGTGCTCCTATTCTATTTGGGAAGAAGAAAGATGGGTCTATGCATATATGTATTGACTACAGACAGTTAAATAAGTTGATTGTGAAGAATAAATATCCAATGCCACGTATTGATGATTTGTTTGACCAGCTACAAAGGGCAGTGATGTTCTCTAAGATAGACTTAAGGTTCGGTTATCACTAGTTGAGGATTAAGGTTGCGGACATCCTAAAGACGGCATTTAGGACTTGATACGACCATTATGAGTTCCTAGTCATGTCTTTTGGGTTGACTAATGCCCCAACAACATTTATGGAGTTGATAAACCGTGTGTTCTGTGCCTACTTGGACTCATTTGTGATTTTGTTTATCGATGACATTCTGATATACTCGAGGAGTAGAGAGGAGCATGAGCAACATCTTAGAGTTGTACTTCAGACCTTGTGAGACCATTAGTTATATGCCAAATTCACTATGTGTGAGTTTTGGCTTGAGTCTGTAGCATTCCTATGGCACGTGGTGTCCAAGGATGGGATTGTGGTGGATCCAACAAAGATTCTAGTAGTTCATGATTTGGCTAGGCCTACTTCTCATACCGAGGTTCACAGTTTCATCGGGTTGACTGGTTACTACAGACAAATTATTGAAGGATTTTCTTCTATAACAGCTTCATTGACTAGATTGACTCAAAATAATGTTCCCTTCCAGTGGTCAGATGAGTGTGAGACGAGCTTTCTAAAGCTCAAGGCCTTGTTGACTTCAGCTCTGATTCTTACTCTTTCGGTTATAGGTTAAGGGTTTACCATATACTTTGATGCTTCAGGTATTTGTTTGGGTTGTGTGTTGATGCAGCTAGGCTCGGTTATTGCTTATGCTTCCAGATATTTAAAGGTTCACGAGAGAAACTACCCAACACATGACTTAGAGTTGGCAGCGGTAGTCTTCGCATTAAAGATTTGGAGGCATTATCTTTATGGCATGCATTATGAGACCTTCACTGACCATCATAGTCTTCACTACATTTTCAGCCAGAAGGATCTAAATTTGAGGTAGCGTAGGAGGTCAGAGTTATTGAAGGACTATGGCATCTTGATTTTTTTATCATTCGGGCAAGGCAAACGTGGTAGCGGATGCCTTTAGCCGGAAGGCACTAAGTATGGGTATCTTGGCTTTCTTGGCGTTAGAGGAGCAACCTTTAGCTTGGGACATCCAGTCCTTGGATAACAGGTTGGTTAGACTTGATATTTCTGAGCTTGGTCATATTCTTGCTTGTATTGAGGCTAGATCTTCTTTGTTGGACCATATTCGGGCATATCGGTTTTATGATGCGAGGTTGAGGATCATTTGTGACAAGGTGTTGAGCGGGGAGGCTAGGAAGGCGGCCTTAGATTCAGAGGGTATTCTGAGGATTGAGGGTCATATCTGTGTTCCTAGAGTTGGTGACTTGGATAGATTGATCTTGGAGGAGGCCCATTATTCTAGATATTCAATTCATCCTGAGGTAGCTAAGATGTATCATGAATTGAGGTAACACTACTGGTGGTTTGGGATGAAGAGGGATATTTCAGCATTCGTGTCTAGGTGCTTGAACTGTTACTAGGTGATGTTTGAGAACTAGAGGCAAGGTGGTTTCACTCAGAGGCTACCCATTCCAGAGTGGAAATAGGAGCGAATAGCTATGGACTTTGTAGTCGATTTTCCACATACTTTATGGAGATTTGATGCTATTTGGGTCATTATGGATAGGTTGATGAAGTCTACTCACTTTTTGCTAGTTTAGACTTCCTATAGTTCTGAGAGGTTGGCTCCAATCTACATTCGTGAGATTGTCCATTTGCATGGGGTGCCAGTTTCTATCATTTATGACCATGGTACTCAGTTCACTTCACATTTCTAGAGGTCTATTCAGAGAGAGTTGGGTACTAGAGTTGAGCTTTGCACCACTTTTCATCCATAGATAGACGGTCAGTCAGAGCGTACTATTCAGGTTCTGGAGGATATGTTGCGAGCCTGTGTTATTGATTTTGAGGGTCAGTGGGACCAATTTTTAGACTTGGCCGAGTTTGCTTATAATAATAGTTACCATTCAAGCATTCAGATGGATCTATTCTAGGCTTTGTATGGTAGGCGGTGCAAATCTTTGGTGGGTTGGTTTGATGCTTTTGAGGTTAGGTCATGGGGTCCCAACTTTCTTTGTGATTCTATGGATAAAGTTTGGGTCATTGAGGAGAGACTTTGCACTTCCCAGAGTAGGCAGAAGAGTTATACTGACCGGAGAGTTTAAGATCTAGAGTTCATGGTTGATTATAGTGTGTTCCTTCGGGTATATCCCATGAAGGGTATGATGAGGTTCGGGAGGAAGGGTAAGCTCAGTCCTAGGTTCATTTGGCCATTTGAGCTCCTTCATCATATTGGGAAGGTGCTTGTGAGTTGGCCTTGCCGACTGCGCTTTCCAGTGCGCATTAGATTTTTCATGTCACTATGCTGCAACGATATATTCCAGATGAGTCTCACGTAATTCAGTTGGATTTGATTCAGTTGGATGAGTCCTTAGCCTTTGAGGAGGAGCATGTTGCTATTTTGGACAGACATGTTAGAAAGTTGAGGTCCAAGGAGATTCCATCAGTTAAGGTTCAGTGGCGGCATCTTCCTATCGAGTAGGCTAGTTGGGAGATTAAGACCAACATGCAGACTTGATATCCGCTTCTTTTCAAGTCATCAGGTACTATCCTTTTTCTAACTTTCGAGGATGAAAGTCCTTTTAGTAGTGGATGTTATATTGACCCGCCAGGTCATTTTTTGTTTTTCATACTTTTTCTGCATTTTGAGCTTTCCATAAGTGGCTACAGATAAATTATGACTTGTTGGGACTGACGGCTCGGTACACGGGGCATTCATTAGGTTGTTATGGCCATTTCTCTTTTTAGATCTTGAACTTAGGAAATCATTGACTTCGGTCAACTTTCTTGGTAAACATGCTCAAAATAAAATTCTGATAGTTTTGTTGGCTCCAGAATGGGGATTTTAGTCTAGTGGGACCCTTGATCTAGGTCTGGGTGCTTTCAATTTAGTTTTGTGTTATGTTCTGTGTTTTCAGGCCAGTTAGGCTTGTAGAGTTGACTTGGGTCAACATTTGGCGAAGATGGCCTCAGATGAAAATTCCATCAGCACAGTTAGCTCTAGAATGTCGACTTTGGGTTACAAGGACTTTTGGTTTGGGTACCGAAGCTTCTGGACTTGTTTTTGGCCCTTGGGTTCCATTTTGGAAGAGTAGGCCTAAAGTTGGTTTTTGGGCATGGGGTCCACTTTTCATTAAATCGACCTCCATTGAGATTTCCACCAATTTTGTTGAGTATAGAATGCCATTTTGGTTGAATAGCTCACCTCATTTGTGTTTGCGAGACCTCGAATGTGTTCCCGAGGGTCCATTGGAAAAAAGTTTCTTCTTGGCTTAACTGTTTGTAGATGGTTTATGTCATGGTACAAATAGGTCATTGCCCACGCAGGGGCATGGCTTCGTACGCACAGAAGCACCAGTCAACCCCCCCTCCTTATTGGCCATCACCTAGGTAGCCAGTAGCCTGTATGCGCATTGTCCTGGGCCTCCGCTGGCCTTGGCATGCGCGTGCACCTGGCCGCGTGCGCAGGGCCATGTACACAGTGCCTGGCCGCCTGCGCAGGGCAGCACTTGCAGCCCTTTAAGTTGGCATCCTCTTCTAATTTTTCATTCCAACTCTTCCACATGTGTTTTCCTCCATTGAAACACCTCCCCAAAGCTTAAATTAAACCCCGATCATCTCTAAGGATGGTGCTAGCTCCCTTTTCGGTCTGGGATCATTTTGTACTCTCTAATTAGTAAGTTTCCATCTTCAACTTCGTAAATTCTCCTTCTAATTTCCTTGAACTAGTTGATTTCAGGGCTATTTTGGGCCCCAAAACAAGTCCCGTTCGCGCTCAAATTTTGGGCATGGGTTCTGTGAACATAATAGTGATTTTTGTTTTTTGTTTCATTGTGCGGGCCCCGAGGGTCATTTTTTGACCTTATTTCTGGCCTGATTTTTCCTATAGTAATATGGGTATCATTCTTCTCATCTTGACACTTGGATTATGTTCTTGATAGTGTGGTAACTTTCTGAGTCTGTTTTGAAGGGGAAGGCACACGAGTGATGGTTCGTGTTTGCAGTTAAGCCCCGAGGTAGGTTATGGTTTACTTTCCTAGACTGAGTTTAGTTAGATTTTATATTATATATATGTTACTGGAATGTTAGGTTGGACTGCAGATAGAAATAGGCTTAAATCTTGTAACTTGTAATAAACTGGCCATTTCGGATCATAGATTAGGATTATTCCTTTTACCATTAGTCTAGGAGCTCGTAGTATTGTTATAGCTTGTATAGGATCCTTAGTATGCTTTTAGGTGGTTTTAGAGGTAGAGTAGAAGCTTGTCGCTGTTTTCGTTGATATGTTTTGTTATTTTTGCCTTATTTTCGATTTTATGTGTAACTGTGGGCCTGAGGCCATAACTTGGATTTGGACAGAGTTTCCAGGTCAGTTCTCTTGGTCAGAGGGTATCTTGCCCTATTTTGCCTTATTGTGTGCTATATTCTCTGAACGTGGAAATTTACATGCTCAGATTGCATTTACATGTCTATCGGTATGGAAAAGAAAGATTTTTGGGGTTTTTGGTTCCAATTTGAGATTTACTACTACCTCATTGCCCTTTATAATATTCATTACTAAGTTATATGCAAAAGCTGGTATTCCATATTTTTATTTGACAAATCTATTCTTACAACCAGGGTGATTGACATTGAAAAGAAGACGAATGTTGCTGCCCCTAAAATGAAGATGTAGAAGTTGCTGAGTTATGTAGGGGTGGAAATCTCAGGAGCTAATATTGAACCAGGTACCTCCTCTTCTATGAGGTTAGTATCTGGCACTCTTACTCCTACAACATCGCGAATTTTTTCAGAGGCAGAACCTTTTAGGCCTTCACTATCTCCTTCATCCCCATCTAGCCTTCAAAAACTAGTCAATTTGACATACTCTTACGAGTCTAAGTTGGACTCACTAGTTAAGAGGCAACCAGTATTAATTCAGAAAGCGGTTAAGGATGCTATGAAGGATGTCATGGCAAGTGTGAGCAGACTTTTCAAGAGGGTTGATGTCGTAGAGCATGCAGTCACTTCTATCCAGGCCAATATGGACAAAGTTAAGGGTAAAGCACCCATGACTGCAGCAGATTTGAGTGCCCTTGATGAGGTTATCGCTACACCCTACAAGACTCTTGGCCCTATAGATTATTTATTTGTTGCTTTGGGAGGTAATGACAAGGAGGATGAGAGAGTGATGCAGCAGGTAATTGCAAAGACCCACCAGACAGCACACTCTCGCAAGGGAGGAGTGGGACATAGATCTGATGCTGTTAAGCAGGAAGAAGAATCAGATTAGAGCGTGTAGGGAGTTTTTGCATCTTCCCTCTTCTATATTGTGGTTAAGCATTAGGGATAATGCTTCCTTTTAGTAGGGGAGGGTTTATTTTTTTTATATTGGTTGATTGTTGCCCTTGTCAGGATAGACATGTTGTTTTTGATGCCCTTGTCGGGCTTTTACTTTCTATTTTAGACAATTTGGCCCCGGTAGGGCATGTGTTAAGATGATTGTGTGATATTGCCCTCGTCGGGCCTTTATTTTCTTATGCCTATATTATGCCCTTGCTGGGCTTGATCTTGTTGATATTCTTCAGTGAGTTGCCTTAATTGTGGGGATAGTCCTACACACTAAATTATTTCACTACCTGTGATTTTCAAATGCGCTTAGTGCCTACGTCGGGCCTAGTTCTCCAATGATTCATTAATGAGGGCATATCTCAAATTTTTGCCTTTATGAATAGTAGTTAATTTTGAATAACCTTCGAGGGTTTTCTTCATACTATGGTTCTTTCCCAAGGAGCAAAATTTGTCTTTTCTTTATTTTTGTATGTCAAACCGGGTGACATTTCCCTATGATAGATTGAGAGGCGACTTTCTTAAGGAAAAATGCCAAGTTTTAGTATTTAGATTGAGTCATTGTTTTTCTTATCTCAAATGGAACCACCACAATTTTCTTGACAAAGAACTTGCAAATTGAAGAAAAGAGGGGAAAATGATTTTTGCTAAAGCGTTCTCTTGTTGTGACTTGCACACTCTCCGTTTGGCTTGATTGATTCATAAATGAGTGCGTGGAACTCGGAATAGTATCAAAAGTCATTTGTCCCTATTGATTTTGAGATTAACCGTAAACTTCTTGTGTTATGATGCCTTATTCAGTAAGGCTTACTTTGTTCTTGTGCATGCTTATTGTCTAGAACTTGCCCTGAATGTGATTCAAGGTGAAATCCTAGATGTTGGTTAGCTTGGAAGATGAACTTAGTCCCTTTTTTGAATAGTCACTTTACCCAAAAGTTCTTTCCCTAAATATTGATCCTAGTTAACCCCTTTGAGCCTTAACCATTCCTTGGCACCCATGTTACATACCTTAACCTTCTTGAATTGTCTTTGTTGGCACCCATTCCTCCCTAATGGCTATCAATGAAAGTGTAGGCTAAAAGACTGGGTTTGGGGGGATATGAATGAAAAATGGAATGTGATGTAGGTAAAAGCCTAAGTTTAGGGGTATATGCATTATTGATGATCGAAGGAGAAACTGAGCTTAGATAGTGAAGTAGCACCCGATGCTTATCTTGAGAAATAATTGATTTAAAGAAAGAATAATTGAAAGAAAGAAAGAATTGGGTGGTGTTACCTCATAAGTGAAAGAAAAAGGTGCTTGGATTAATGGTTTGTAGGAGAAAAATTGGGATTGTGAGAGGGAGAAATAAGGTGAAGTGAATCAAAGATGTGAGTGAGTACACTTGAATGTTTATGATAGCGTTAGGGAGGTTTAGTCACTTGAGACCACTGAAATTCTCACCTTAACCCTAGCCTATATCGTGCCCGCAAGTCCTTAGTGGTTCCGAGCTTTGCAACTCTACATTAATGGCAAATTACATAAAAGGAAAGCCTATGGTTCGATGTATGTGTACTTGAACTTCTTTAGAGAGTGAGAGTCTTTGTGTTCTCTTATAATCCCTATATTGTTAATTGCATGATTGTGAGTGAGATTCTCTCTTGTGGTGAGTGGCATTACATCCTTGAAGTGAATAATGAAGTCTCAATTTCAATTGAGAGGAATGAATGAGAGAAGTTGTGCAGCGAATCTTGAGGCAAACCTTGAAGGTCAATGCCAATAAATTGAGAAGCTTGATAAATTTTTTTTTGAATGAAAAATCCCCTGATTTTAAATGAAAATTGAAGTCTTTTGATAAGAGTTTTGAAACATGTATTTGCCTTGAGATTAGGGTGATACCGATTAAGATGAGAACCTTTGTTTGAGTCTTTTGTTTTGAGTCCTTTGTTATTATTTTCTTGAGTCTTTTAGTCGGTATAGTCCTTTGTTCAACCCTTATGTCTTGAGAAGTTTGTTTCAATCCTTTACCTTATGAGTGTCTTGCTTGAGGACATGAAATAGTTCAAGTTTGGGGGTTTGATAGATTGATAATCTACCAACTTATTTAGCCTTTATTCATGAATTATTGCCTTGATTTGATATGATTTAGAAGTATCTTATGTCTTTATTGTCTTATATACAGACACTCTTGATCAATTGAAGGATGAAAAGGACTTGAGCCCAAAGGAGCTAAAAATGGAAGAAAAGTTACAAAGATGTTCGGAAGAACAAGAATCTGTTTGTGATGTGCAAGCAACATGTGTGAAGCAAGAGAGAACTTGCATTTCGCATGTACTAGTGCACACAGGACCTGAAACACTTCCTAACACATGCACATCGCAAGTGGTCAAGGGAGATCACCCTTCCCTTTGCACATAGGATCGCAAGTGACTTTCACATCACAGATTTGAAGACATGGCACCTGCGAGCCGTAAATCGCCATGGGCAGCCATAAGCGCCTTCACACATGCCTCGAAGGGTAAAATAGTCTAGATATGTGTGGTGTAATTGGGAAGCTTCTAAGGCCATTTTTGGGATCTGCGCAAAGGATATACATTAGTTTTTCAATTCCCAACAAATATATTGTAGTACAATTCTTCTACTTCTTTAGAGTGGAAAACACCATTGATAACATTAAGCTTGGAATTTGAAGCTGGTTATTTTATAATGAATGTAATTATTGAAAACCTAATTGTTATATTCTCTTGTTCCTTCATCATGAGTAGCTAAATTTAATTATAGAGGTGTGTGTATGACGGGTGTTTGAATTTGGGAATGGATGTTGATTATTTGGGTTTATAATTGATTATTTTGTGTGAGTCTATTGAATCCTTCATGTTTTCATTATAAAATTGATGGTTGTAAACTTTAATTTAGCTTACTAATTGTGTGCTTGCTTGAAGAAGAAGTTCATCGATTGGGTAAGGACTCAATAGTGGGGATTTGGGATTTCCACCATAATTTGAGGCTAGAAATAGCTTGATTAAGGAAATTCCCACTGAAGAGCTAAGACTAGAAATGGCTTGGCTCACCTAGGCTAATTGGTTGGTTTGTTGTCCAACTATGGGGTTCAAAAGAGACCATAGTATATATGCTTAGTGGGTTGAACAAATTACTAAGTATAATTTATAGACCAAGGCTACCCGCACTTGTAATTGAGAATTTGCTTGAATAATCAATACCCTATCACATTGCATGACCCCATCGGAAGCACACCCCTAGGCTTCCCCTCTTGATTAAAACACTCGTGCTTTCATCATTAACTTGTTACAATTTGAATCTTAATTCCCAAACCATTCCCCCAAATTTTATTTACTTGTTTGAACACTTTTCTATCTCTCGTGAAATTATCTGACCAGAAGTGGTGAATCTTCATACCAATCTCCGTGGATTCAACCCCGACTCCCATTAGGTTGCTTATTGTTTTGCTTGACGATCATTGCCACCTCCTTCAGGAGAGTTGTTTTGAATGTCATCAAGTTTCCAAACCTTTTCCACCATAGTTGTGAGCTCGGCCAAGAGGGAAAACCACAATTTCTCGATGATTATGTGTTCTTTCGAGGTGATTCTCTTCCCCCTCTTGTTCTATCTAGTGTCTAAGCTTTTAATACGTGTTTCATTCCCGAATTTTGAGTCCCCTATTGCATGATTATCTTTAGCTTAAAGTGTTGGATATTGGACCATTCATGGTCTGAATTTATGTCCATTTTTGCCAAAATTTAGGGCATGCACCCCGCATTCGTTCAGAGCATGTTTGTGAAATTTATTTTCAGTTTTTTTAAGCGGGCCCCGAAGGTTATTTTTTGACCCAATTTCTGGCCTGAATTTTTGTATACCAATATATGTGTAATTTTTCTTGTCTTGATACCTAGATTATGTTTATGATAATATGGCAACATTCTGAGGCATCACAAAAGGGAAAGGCACATGATTGATGATTCGTGCTTGTAGTTCCACCCCGAGGTAGGTTATAGTTTACTTCCTTTAGACCTAGCTTATTTAGGCTTAAATCTTGTTTTCATATATTTGGCTATTTTCCAGGATTGTAGAGTAGGACTCTCATGTTTGTCCTTAGTTTAGAGCATTGTAGCCTCGTTATGTTAGCCTAGAATCCTTAGTATGAGCTTTAAGGAGGTTTTAGAGGTAGAGTAGGCATTATATTTTGTTTTTAATTTATCGTCCCATTTTTTGGCATTTTCCCTTTCATTTACTATGATAAAGTAGGCCCGAGGCCATAGCTCAGATTTGGGCGAAGTCCCAGATCAATCATCTTGTCTAAAGGGCACTTTTTCCCTGTTTAATGTATACATATACTTGTAATCTCTATGTGTAATGAACCTTCTGGTCATTCCCGTATTTACGCTTTTCTTGTACTGTTAGAGCTTGCATATAGCGGCCCCAAGTAATTTATAGCTTGCTGGGACCGGTGGTTTAGTGCGCTGGCCATTCATTTGGTCCTTATGGTCGTTTCCCTGTTTTAGAGTTGAGTTATCAAAATCGTGCGATAGTGATTTGCGATCGTATGACCTCAACTAACCTTGTGGGAAGGTCGATCCATATTTGAGGTGTCGTATGACCTTAACCTTCGTACCGTATCAAAGGTTTGCGTGCCTAAACTTGAGAATTTTATTAACATCACGCGTATTTGAAAGTTGAATTCGGTAAAAAACTTTATTTTTCTAAAAAAGTTTTAAATATTTATAAAAATACTTTTGTTATGATATATTTGTGTATGTATTTACTTTATAAGAGTTTTATAAATTATTAATATTTTAACAGAGATTGTAAACTTAGTTAAATTGAAAATTATTATTATAATATAGTAGGTTTTATTTGAAATAATTTTCTATCAATTATGGTATATTAAACAAGTTATATTTATTTTACCACGAACTTATGAAATACCTGAGTACATATTTAACGGGATAAAATCAAAATGTATGTTGTCACCTCCACTTCCACGTGGAAATGGAGGGAGTGTACAACAATATTCTTTTAATGTGCTGGTAGTTGGCAAGGTAGCTATTAAATAAGTATGAGGCATTTATATATTTTAGCTAAGGTTAATTCAATTCATGTAATTAGTACATCAAATATTGGTGATATATATAGATGGATAGGTGATGAACTTGGTATATATAAAACCAAGTGAACCTTTTGTAGTTACTGTGCGTGAACATATCTATGTGAATCTTCAAGTTTTTCTCATTCATTTTTCTTCACAAAAGCAAGTGCTGCCATTATATTTACTTATTCACGTGGAAATCTATTAGGAGGAATTTTTTTTGGATGTTTTACTCAGTCATCAAAACAAAATTGGTTATCTACGTCAAGTTTTTCAAGCCTGAATTCGAGTTTGCTTTTGTTTCGGAGCTTCTCAGAGTGGCTCGGGCTCAAACATCGTCGTTCTAGCAGCTTGTCGTGGGATGACAGGTAGCTTATTCAGGTTCCATCTGTCACACAACCTCTTACTCCTCGCCCAACTATGACAGAGATGGAGCAGAAGGCATTGGGTTGATTTATGAGATTAGCTCCACCTAGATTTGCGGGTACTCCTGGTCAGGATCCGTATGACTTTATCACTACTTATGAGGAGAATGCTACATCATTTGGGTTTATTAGAGACTCACGGTGTTGGATACACTACTTATCAGCTGGAGGACGCAGCTAAATTATGTTGGAGGGCCTAAGTTGCTTGCAGAACATCTTCGTCTCCTCCGTTATCTTGGTCAGAGATATATGAGGCCTTCATGGCCATGTTTTTGCCACAGAGCGACAGGGACCGTCGTAGGAAGAAGTTCACTAGACTTATGCAAGGTTCTATGACCGTATCTGAGTATGAGACCCGCTTCCACCAGCTTGCTCCATTTGGGGATATAATCATGCCTACCGAGCTCGACAGAGTGAGTAGATTTGTTAGGGGGTTGCAGACAGAGCTTAGAGAGCCAACTGAGATATTAGTTGCCAGTGGCCGATCTTTTTAGGCTATTGCAAACTATGCCCATACCATAGAGGATTTGCATCATCATGATCCAGGGGCCAGAGATAATAGGCCTCGACATCAGGGCAACTATAGTGGTTCTCATCATGGTAGTAGAGGTTCAGGCCAGTGGGGCAGAGGGTATCAGCCACATTAGCACCAGGGTCAGTCTAGTCGACCGGTTCAAGCTTCGCTTCAGTCTTCTGGTGGGTCTCAGTTTGAGCAGGGTTAGAGTAGCCAGCATGTCTATAATGGTCAGCCTTTGAGAGATACCACTCCTGGGGCATCAAGTCGTGGTGTCCATACAGGTTCAGCTGGTTTGTTTTGACAGTATAGGCCATCAGGGGCTTGCTATGAGTGCGGAGTTATTGGGCACTTTGCTAGAGATTTCCCCCAGCAGGGTACAGTTCAACCATCCACTCAACCAGCTCATCCTATCCATACAGTTCTGCCACCGAAAAGAGAAGGTGGTGGTCAGGCTAGGGGTGGTGCCCAATATGGAAGGATAGGTGGTAGGAATAGCAGTCGATCAGGTGGTGGTCGTTTTTAGTTTTATGCGGTCCCTGGGAGACTAGAGACAGAGGCCTTGAATGCTACTATCACAAGTACAATTTTTATATGCCATCAGTTAGCGTTGGATTTATTTGATCCTGGATCTACTTGGTCGTATTTTTTTGCCTACTATTTGCCTTGTTTAGGGTTGGCTAATAAGTCGTTATCTGTACCTGTATCTGTTTCAACCTCTATAGGAGATTCTTTAGTAGTGGATCAGATTGTGAGATCCTGTATGATTTCTGTTAGAGATATTGAGTCTTGGGGTGATTTGATGATTCTTGATATGTTAGACTTTGATGTCATTCTTAGCATGGTCTGGTTATCCCCTCATCGTGCAATTTTGGATTGTTATGCTAAGACTATTACCATAGCCATTCCTGGCGTATCCATGGTAGTGTGGCAGGGTTCTGTCAGCCGCGGCATCATCTGGGATCATCTCTTATCTTTGAGCAAGGAAGTTGATTTCTCTCAAGTGTTTGGCTTATCTAGCATAAGTCAGTTCCTGTGGTTAGAGATTTCTTAGATGTGTTCCGCACCGACCTGCCAAGCCTCCCATCCGAGAGAGATATCAACTTTGCTATTGAGTTAGAGCCAGGCACCATGCCCATTTCTATTTCTCCTTATCATATGGCTCCAACTGAGTTGAGGAAACTTAAGGAGCAGCTCCAGGACTTATTAGCTAAGGGTTTTATTAGGCTGAGTTTATCGCCTTGGGTGCTCCTATTCTGTTTGAGTCGATGTGGATGTGTATTGATTATCGACAGTTGAATAGGGTGACTATAATGAATGGGTATCCGATGTCACGCATAGATGATTTGCTTGATCAGCTTCAGGGTTTGGCTGTGTTTTCGAAGATAGATTTAAGGTCAGGCTACCACCAGTTGAGGGTTAGGGCGGAGGACTTCCCTAAGACAACATTCAGGACACGTTATGGCCACTATGAGTTCCTGGTGATGTCTTTTGTGTTGACTAATGCCCTTGCATCTTTTATGAACTTCATGCATAGGGTGCTTGGGTCATATTTGGACTCATTTGTGATAGTTTTCATAGATGAAATCTTGGTATACTCGTGGAGTAGAGATGAGCATGAGTAGCACTTGAGGATTATACTCCAGACTTTGAGAGATCACCGACTTTATGCCAAGTTCTCAAAGTGCGAGTTTGGCTTGATTCAGTTGCATTGCTAGGACACGTGGTTTCTAACGATGGGATTAGAGTGGACCCAGGAAAGATTTCAGTTGTTTATGATTGGCCGATACCTACTACCCCTACCAAGGTTACATCTTTATTGGCTTAGCGAGGTACTACAGGAGGTTCATCAAGGGGTTTTCTTCCATAGCATCACCTTTGACTAGGCTGGCTAGGAAGGATGTCCCATTTCAGTGGTCGGATTAGGCGGGGATGGCTTTGAGAGGCTTAAGGCCTTGTTGACTTCAGCCCCTGTGTTGACTTTGCCAGTTGAAGGTCAGAGTTTATTGATATATTGTGATGCTTCATGGGTTGGTCTTGGTTGTGTATTGATGCAGCAGGGTCGTGTGATAGCATATGCGTCGAGGTAGCTAAGGGTTCACGAGTGCAACTACCCCACTCATGATATGGAGTTGGCAGCAGTAGTTTTTGCACTTAAGATCTGGAGGCATTACTTGTATGGATTTCACTGTGAGACATTCACCGATCACCATAGTCTTTAGTACATTATGAGTCAGCGAGAGCTGAACTCGAGGCAGAGGAGATGGATCGATCTACTGAAGGACTATGACTTCACTATTCTGTATCATCCGGTCAAGGCAAATGTGGTAGCGGATGTCTTGAGCCAAAAGGCGGTGAGAATTGGTAGCCTAGCTTTACTTTCAATTTTCGAGTGACCATTGGCCTTGTACATCCAGTCCTTGGCTAACCGTTTGGATAGGCTTGACTTGTTGGATCCTAGCAAGGTTCTCTCAGTGTTGAGGTTCGGTCTACCTTCGTTGATCAGATTCAGAGCTGTCAGTTTGAGGATCAGAGATTGTGTGACCTTTGTGATTAGGTAGTTCGGGGTGAGTCCAGCCGGGCTACTTGGGGTTCTGATGGTATTTTGAGGTTTGACAGTCGTCTTTGTGTTCCGAGAGTTGAGGATTTGATTCAGTTGATACTCTGTAAGGCACATTGTTCAAGATATTACATCTATCCTGGTGCAGCCAAGATTTACAGAGATTTGAGACAGCTTTATTAGTGGAGTGGTATGAAGTGGGATGTAGCGGAGTTTGTATCTCGATTCTTGAACTATCAGCAGGTGAAGTTTGAGCAAATGAGACTTGGTGGATTGATGCAGCGACTTCCCATTCTTGAGTGGATGTGGGAAGGGATCACTATAGACTTCATAGTTGGATTGCCTCGTATTTCTCGAGGGTTTGACTCTATTTGGGTGATTGTCAATCGGCTGACTAAGTAAGCGCACTTCTTTCTAATTCAGACTACTTACAGTGCATAGAGGTTGGCTAAGATCTACCTTTGTGTGATTGTTCGATTGCATGGGGTCTTAACTTTTATTATTTCAAACTACGACACTCAGTTCAACTTTTAGTTCTGGAGTGCTATTCAGCGAGATTTGGGTACAAAGGTTCAGCTTAGTACTACATTCCACCCTCAGACAGATTGCCAATCCGGGAGGATTATTTAGGTCCTGGAGGACATGCTTCGGACCTGTGTTCTTGACTTTGGAGGTTCTTGGGATCAGTTTAGTACTACATTCCACCCTCAGACAGATTGCCAAGTTTGATTATAATAATAGCTTCCATTCAAGTATTGGCATGGCACCTTTCGAGGCTTGGTATGGTAGATGTTGCAAATATCCAGTTGGTTGGTTTGATGGGTTGGAGACTAGGCTGCAGAGTACATATTTGCTTCGTGATTCCTTAGATCGAGTACGAGTGATTCAAGAGAGGCTTCGGGCATCTCAGAGCAGGCAGAAGAGCTACACTTATCGTAGACTTCGTGCCTTAGAGTTTATTGTTGATGACTTCATGTTCCTCCGTGTATCACCCCTAAAGAGCATGATGAGATTTGGTAGGCAGGTCAAACTTAGCCCCAGGTACATTGGACCATTTGAGATTCTTTAGAGGGTTGATGGTGTTGCTTACAAGTTAGATTTGCCTCCGATATTTTCTGCAATGCACCCGGTTTTCCATGTATCGATGTTGCGACGATATGTTCCAGATGAGTCTCATGTGCTGCGGTGGGACACGGTTCATTTGGATGAGAGTTTGGCTTTTGTTGAGGAGCCGGTAGCTATTTTGGCCAGAGATGTCAGAAGGCTGAGATCTAGAGAGACTCTGATTGTGAAAGTTTAGTGGAGGCACCGTCCAGTTGAGAAGTCTATCTGGGAGACCAAGAGAGATATGCAGGCTCAGTATCCGCAGTTGTTTGAGCCTTCAGGGACTTCGTTGTCCTTGACTTTCGAGGATTAAAGCCCTTTTTAGTAGTGAATGAAGTATTAACCCTTCTGGTCATTCCCACATTTACGCTTTTCTTGTACTGTTAGAGCTTGCATATAGAGGCCCCAAGTCATTTATAGCTTGCTGGGACCGGTGGTTTGGTGCCCTGGCCGTTCGTTTGGTCTTTATGGTCGTTTCCCTGTTTTAGAGCTGAGTCTGAAGAGTTGAGTTATCAAAATCGTGCGATAGTGATTTGCGATCGTATGACCTCAAGTAACCTTGTGGGAAGGTCGATCCTAATTTGAGGTGTCGTATGACCTTAACCTTTGTCCCGTATCAAAGGCTTGCGAGCCTAAAATTGAGAATTTTATTAACATCACACATATTTGAAAGTATTTGATTTGAAAGTTGAATTCGGTAAAAAACTTTATTTTTCTAAAAATGTTTTAAATATTTATGAACAATACTTTTGTTATGATATATCTGTGTATGTATTTATTTTATAAGAGTTTTATAATTTATTAATATTTTAACAGAGATAGTAAAATTAGTTATGTTGAAAATTATTATTATAATATAGTAGGTTTTATTTGAAATAATTTTTTATTAATTATGGTATATTATACAAGTTTTATTTATTTTACCACGAACCTATGTAATACCCGAGTACATATATAACGGAATAAAATCAAAATGGATGTTGTCACCTCTACTTCCACGTGGAAGTGGAGGGAGTGTACAACCAATATTCTTTTAATGTGCTGGCAGTTGGCAAGGTAGCTATTAAATAAGTATGAGGCATTTATATATTTTAGCTAAGGTTAATTCAATTCATGTAATTAGTACATCAAATATTGGTGATATATATAGATGGATAGGTGATGAACTTGGTATATATAAAACCAAGTGAACCTTTTGTAGTTACTGTGTGTGAACATATCTATGTGAACCTTCAAGTTTTTCTCATTCATTTTTCTTCACGAAAGCAAGTACTGCCATTATATTCACTTATTCACGTGGAAAGCTATTAGGAGGAAAATTGTTTTTTGGATGTTTTACTCGGTCATCGAAATAAAATCAATTATCTACGTTAAGTTATTCAAGCTTGAATTCGAGTTTGATTTCATTCCGGAGCTTCTCAGAGTGGCTCGGGCTCAGACATCGTCGTTCTAGCAGCTTGTCATGGAACGACAAGTAAGTTACGGTTTAACTCTTTTAGACTTCGCATATATAAGATATAATTGTACTAATTAACATCCTTGGGTTGGGTTTATTATCTCTGTACTCCATACCTTGTCTGCTTCTTCATGTCCATCTTATTTTCCCTCCGTGGATTGTAGTATTTGTTGTAGTTAATAGTATAACCCTTGTAGTCCTGTGTGGCCTTGTTTTGACTCTGGACCATAGATGGTGGGTTATTTGAGAATGTCCGTGAGTCCCGAACATTGATATTGTTATTGTAGAGCTGATTATGTCTGTTGTAGAGCGATTAGAGCCTGTACAGGGCTGATAGGTTGATTGTGAGCCGTTGGGCTACTATTTGTGTTTGAGCATGCCATTATCATGCATATAAAAAGGTTTTCTTCACATGTTTTACTATGGTTTTGGCTTCGGGCCTACTATTGTTGGTTTTCTAAAACCTTGCATGGTCCAAAGATCCTGTTTTCGATAAAAATTGTTAATAAAGGTTGGAATTGTTTTCATGGGTCTTCTGGAAAAAAATTAAAAGGATTATTTTATCACTATTTTCCTACTTATACTAGACTCAATTAGGCTGTAGTGCTAGAATTGATTTCCTATTGATTTAAAATGAGACTAGACCTAGTCATACCAAGAAATAGATTAGTTTTACTACTGTTTTAGACCTAGTTATGTCTAGGCATCTCTTGTAGGGATTTTTGAGATTGGATTCACTGATTTAGACCGAGGTAGAACCCCGGGCGTGCATTTTTGAGGTCTGGTGACTTATTTGGATCCGGCTATACACTGAACGGTTATTTTGGGATTATGAGATTTAGTATGTGGTCTATGAGTAGACCTCCATGGACCTTGCTGATCTGGACCAGGGGCTACGTGTTGCGAGTGCCAAAGGAGAGGTGTACGGTAGAGTTGAGGTACTCGGGGGAATCCCTTCCATGGATCCTGCCTCTATTGGGCAATCTATGTACAATAGGGGGTAACATACGGCACTACCATCACTTGGTTCAGCATGTCATATCATATCGTGTATATTGTGTTCGGATCCACTCTTATTTATTATTTGCTCAGTGTACGCTCCGGTAGTATGGGATGCTGGAGGGTTTGTTTTCACTTATATGTGTTCCTCGGGTGTATGGGCGCCCATGGGACTATAGGTAGACTTTTATTATTATTATTATATCACGATATTAATCCTGATTATGGTTTTACTAACATGACTTGGTGTTAATCTTATTTTCAAATGTGTTATCGTTAATTTCCTTTCCACAGTCCCTTCTTACTTGAGGTTACCGGTATACAGCCTTCTCCTTTAACTCTCGTTATATATTGTTATTTCATGTACCCCAGTTGCATCTCCCTCCTTCCTTCACCTGTGTCTACGAGATATGTATTTCTATTAGCTAGCCTAGCATGATTATTTTTGCCTTGTATCCTTTCTGTGCTAGCTTCCATGTGCTTGTTCGTTGTTTCTGTGACTACTTATTTTGTTTCTGCTATATTATTGCTTTTATATCTTATATGTGCCCAGTCGGCCTATGATACCTACTGAGTACCTGTTGTTTTGCAATTGGTGCTCATACTACACTTTTGCAACTTTGGGTGCAGATCCGAGTGTGAGTTCTTGTTGTTTCGTGCTGCCTCATGCGAGGTGTTTTGAGCCATTCGAGACTGAGGGTGACCTCCTAGCGACAAGAGTTTAGCTTATTATCTCATCCTTGTATCATGTACTCTTTTTGTTATTCGGAGAAAGATTTGTATATTTTATTTTGGATCCCTTGTACTCCTTATCTACTTAGTTTCGACTCATATACTATGATACCAAGTTTTGGGTTGATTTGGCTTTCGCTTACGTAATTTTGATGCTTATTTCTTTATCTTATTTCCTTATTTCCACTTGTATTATGTTTCTTCCGCTTGCTTGTTAGATAGTATCCCTTTACTAACCATTCTGGGCTACGGGGATTGGTTCGCCTACTGGGGGTTGTAGGTGTCATCATGACCGAGAAATCTGGTCGTGACACTATGATGGAATGCTTATTCTCATTCATGGATTTACATGGCTAGTGGTATGAGATTTGAGGAAAAATATGAGATTTTGATTGAAAGCTAAGATTTTCTACTTTTACTACGGTTTTTAGATTTCAGATAGGAATTTCATGGGTTTTATCTCTATTTTAGAAATAAAGGATAGTACTATTTTTATACTCGCTTCGAGGAATGTTTTTGGACCTTTTATCTACTTATTTTCTATTAATGAGTCCAAGGTATGCTTCCGGGTGGCCCGAGGAGCACATATCCAAGTTTTACTTTTATTGCATATGTTGATGAGCCCTAGTGCAGATTGCGAAATTGTTCGAGGAGCCTATTAGGCATCCCCATGAACCGCATTTTGAGGTTTTTACTTTACTGCATTGGCCACATTTGCACCATATCTTCCCATGATGCATTGCATTCTTTTGTATGCACTTGAGTGGTCTATTACATTATTAATATTATTACGTTCACCATTGTTCCAAATGGTACTTGTTTTTCAGTGTTTCCTGTGATAACTAGATTTAGGTTGATCCCAATACCTAGTTTACTTTCTTTTTTCTTATATTATATATTATCTTTCTTAGCTTGGTCGGTCTATAATGCCTACTAAGTACCCCGTGTTTTGGTACTCATACTATATTTCTACATCTTTTTAAGATGAAGCACCTAGTATGATCCACCCTCGTTGACCATCCACTTATTTGTTGCCATCTTTTGTCTGGATCATGGTGAGCTCCTAGTGTTTAGAGATCCTTACTGCTTTCCATCTATTCATATTACCTGTATTTTGTATTTTGGTAGATAGTAGCATCTTTATAGCGTTATTTCTGTACTTGGACGCTCTTGTATCAGTGGCACTAGGATTAGGGTTTGGTTTATATATATATTTTTTTGTCTTTCCTGGTTTTTTTAAGGCAGTATATATATATATATATATATATATATGTGTATATATATATATATATTGTTGGCCCATATCTTGTTAGTATTTCTCTTCCGCTTTGCTTATTTAGTTACTTATTTATAGTATCGTGTTCTCTGGTTAGCTTGCCTATTGAGGGGTTTTAGTAGGCGTCATCATGGATCGATTTCAGGTCATGATAGAGTGGTATCAGAGCTTTAGGTTCATTGGTCTGACCAATACAAGAGCAAATGCCTAGTAGAGTCTCGCGGATTGGTGCGATGACATCTATATCCTATCTGCAGGAGGCTATAGGGCATTCTTAGGAAAATTTCAATATTGATTGATTCCTTATCGTGCGTCCTTGGTCTTGACAACTTCTTAGTATCTTTTGTTTCACTCTTTCTTAGATGGTGTAAACAAGATCAGCAGCAGGTGAGCACGAGGCCCCTGCACCTGCAGTTAGATCCCTAGCTAGGGGACGGGGCAGAGGTTGGCCTAGAGGCAGACGTAGGGCATAGTCTGCAGCACCAGCTCCGACCTAGGCTAGGGAAGTTTCACCAGAGCTAGATGTAGAAGTAGAGGAGGTTCAATATGAGCCAGAGGGCATGGGGCCAGCCTAACATCTGATAGGTTTGGTGGCTACACAGGTCTTACAGGACATGCTGGTTTGTTTTCTTGGGTTTTTGGAGGGCATGTCCCATCTTGGGGCTTCTCCAGGTACTCCCATTGGCTCACAAGTTAGGGATTAGGCTCAGACTTTAGCCCAGGACATAACACAAGGTTCAGGGGCACATCCTGCTACTGTGGCTCCATTATTAGAGGTATTGCCTATTCCATTAGTTGGTCCACCTATTCCAGCTAGACCTTTTTTGCCTTCTAAGGAGCAGAAGATACTGGGTAGGTTCATTCGACTGGGTCCTCAGAGGTTTTCCGGTGCTCCGGAAGAGGATTCCCATGAGTTTTTAGTTAGTGGCCAGGAGAGGTTACATAACCTCAGCTTGGTTGAGTCACATGGGGCAGATTATACTGCCTTTCGGTTAGATAGTATATCCAGACAGTGGTGGAGATCCTATATTGCTTGTACACTAGTCGGGTCACGTCCTATGACCTGAGCTCAATTCTCTAAGGCCTTATTGTATAAGTATGTACCGCTATGAGGGATGAGTTCACTAGGTTAGAGAAGGTCTCTATGACTATTTTAGAGTATGAGGTTTACTTCCATAAGTTGTCTAGGCATGCCACGATAATTATTACTACCAAGTACGAGAGGGTGTGTTACTTTGTTAAAGAGTTGAGCTTGCAGCTTTGATTGGCTTTAGAGCACCTAGTCGCTTTAGGGGGCAAGTTTTCTTATAGTGGTTGATCATGTCCGTACTATAGAGGATATTTGTTGCCAGGCCTATGGAGGTAACGACAAGAGGCCCTGCCACCAGGTTGGATTTAGTGGTTCACAACATAGAGGCAGAGGGTTTTTTGGTCAGGGTTATATGCATCGTTTCCAGCCTAGCCAGCCTGTTCAGGCGGCACTATAGATTACAGAGGGTAAGAGTGGTCAGGGTAGCCAGAGCTCAGGTCAAACTTTGTGAGGTGCTCGCTCCAGGTATTCAAGCCATGGTGGATATTTTGGTTCAGCTGGGTCATCGCAGCAGGGTATAAGTGGTCGGGGCTGTTATGAGTATGGGGTGCTTTGTTACTATGCTAGGGATTGTCCTTTGATTTTTCATGTTAGGCGATAGGTTCAGCAGAGCCAGTCGGGTCAGTAGGTGTAGGCCCCCAAGGCTCTACTACCACTGGCCAGAGACAGTGTATAGGGTAGCAGAGGTGGTCACTAGGGTCCTCAAGGTGGTCGTAGTGGTCGAAGCCACATGTATGAATTTTTGGGTCGGCTAGAGGCCGAGGCTTCAAATGATGTCATCACAGGTAGGATCTCAGACTATCATCAGTTAGTTTCTTCATTGTTTGATCTATGGTCTACTTTCTCCTATGTGTCTGCTTATTATGCTACGCGTCCGAAGTCTACTTGTGAGTTATTGAATGTTCTATGTGTGTAGCTACCCGAGTAGGAGATTCTTTAGGAGTGGATCATGTATATTGGGCTTGTGTGGTGACTATTCTAGGGTACAACACTTGGTAGACTTGGTTGTGCTAGATATGGCTGATTTTGACATTATCTTAGGCATGGATTGATTGTCTCCTTATCATACGCTCTTGGATTGCTTCGCCAAGACTGGTACTCTATGAATTCCTGGTATCCCTCCTATTGTATGGAAGGGTGTTGATAGCCATATACCAAGGGGAGTTATATCTTTTCTGAGAGCCCATTGGTTGGTTGGGAAGAGGTGTTTGGCTTATCTTGCTTTTGTCTATGATACTAGTGCTTCCACACCTTCTATTGACTCAGTTCCTGTGGTTTGTGAGTATTCAGATGTGTTTCCTACCAATCTACTAGGTCTTTTTTATGAATGTGACATTGACTTTGGCATTGATGTCGAGCTGGGTACTCAACCTATTTCTATTCTTCTATATCGAATGGCACCAGCCGAGTTGAGAGAGCTTAAGGAGCAGCTCTAGGATCTTCAGAGTAAGGGTTTTATTAAGCCTAGTGTGTCTTCGTGGGATGCTCCTATTCTATTTGTGAAGAAGAAGAAGAATGGTTCCTTACGTATGTATATTGACTATAGGAAGCAGAATAAGGTGACTGTTAAGAACAGGTATCTGATGACATGTATTGATGATCTATTTGACCAGTTATAGGGTGTAGCGGTGTTCTTAAAGATTGATTTGAGGTAATAATATCATCAGTTGAGGATCAGGGAAGCGGATATCCCAAAGACTGCATTTAGGACATAGTATAGCCTTGATGAGTTCCTAGTCATGTATTTTGGGTTGACCAATGCCCCACCAGCCATTATGGAGTTGATGAACCATGTGTTTAGATCCTACTTGGATTCCTTTGATATAGTGTTCATCAATGATATTTTGGTGTATTCGAGGAGTAGGGAGGAGCATGAGCAATATTTGAGAATCGTACTTCAGACCTTGCAAGATCAGCAGTTGTATACCAAATACACTAAGTGTGAGTTTTATCTTGAGTATGTTGCATTCTTGGGGCACGTGGTATCCAAGGATGGGATTATGGTGGATCCATCAAAAAGTGTGGTAGTTCATGACTGGGCTAGGCCTACTTCTCCTATTGAGTTTTGCAGTTTCATCTAGTTGGCAGGTTACTACGGACGGTTTGTGAAAGGGTTTTCTTCAATAGCAGCTCCATTAAGTAGATTGACTCAGAATAATGTCCCTTTCCAGTGGTTTGATGAGTGTGAGGCAAGCTTTCTGAGGCTCAAGGTCTTATTGACTTTGGCTCTAGTTCTTACTCTTCCAGTTGAGGGCCAGGGTATAACTATTTATTTTGATGCTTCTAGAGTTGGTTTGGGTTGGGTATTGATGCAGTAGGACTAAGTGATTACTTATGCCTCAAGACAACCGAATGTTCATGAGAGGAACTACCCCACCCATGACTTGGACATAGCATCTTTGCATTAAAGATTTGGAGGCACTATATGTATGGCGTGCATTGTGAGATCTTCAGTGACCGTCATAGTCTTCAGTACATTTTCAGCCAGAAGGATCTAAATTTGAGGCATTGCTAGTGGTTGGAGTTACTAAAGGACTATGACATCTCTACTCTCTATCACTTAGGCAAGCCAAACATGGTACTAGATGCCTTGAGCTGAAGGAAGTGAATATGGGTAGCTTCGCATTCTTGACAGTAGTGAAGCAACCTTTAGCTTTGGATATCTAGTCCTTGGCTAACAACTTGGTTAGACTTGACATTTCTGAGTTGGGCGATATTCTTGCTTGTGTTGAGGCTAAATCTTCATTGGTAGATCAGATTCGGGTGCAACAGTGTATTGATGCAGGGTTGAGGATCATTCGTGACAAGGTGCTGAGTGGTGAGGCTAGGAAGGCGACCTTGGATTCAGAGGGTATTCCGAGGATTGAGGGTCATATCTATGTTCCCAGAGTTGGTGATTTAGTTAGGTTGATCTTGGAGGAGGCTCATTATTCTAGGTATTCCATTCATATCAGGGAATTTTACTGATGAGACAATTTTACTGATGATATAGGATGAAGTAGGATATCTCATATTTTGTGTCTAGGTGGTTGAACTATCAGCAGGTGAAACACGAGCACCAGAGACCATGTGGTTTGACTCAAAGGCTACCCATTCCTGAGTGGAAATAGAAGCGGATAGCTATGGACTTTATGTTAGGCTTGCCATGTACCTTGTGAAGGTTTGATGCTATTTGGGTCATTGTGGATAGGATGACGAAGTCGGCTCACTTTTTGCCGATTCACATTTCTTATAACTCTGAGAGATTAGCTCAGATCTATATCTATGAGATTGTCCATTTGCACTGGGTGCCTGTTTCTATCATTACCGACTGTGGTACTTAGTTTACTTCATGTTTTTAGAGGTCTATTCAGAGAGAATTGGGTACCCGAGTTGATCTTAGCACTGCTTTTCACTCGCAGACTAATGGTCAGTCAGAGCGTACTATTCAAGTTCTGGAGGATATGTTGTAGGCTTGTGTTATTGATTTAGGAGGTCAATAGGACAAGTTCTTGTCCTTGGTAGCTACAGGTCATTTATAACTTATCGGGATTGACGGTTCAGTTCCCAAGCATTTCATTTGTATTTTAAGCCCTTTTCAATGATTTGAAACTCTTAAAGTTGAAAGAGTTGACTTTGGCCAACATTCAGAGAAGACAGGCTCGGTTGGAAATTCTGTCAGTGTTGTTAGCTCTGGAACATTGACTTTTGGCTAAGGGGATATTTGGTTCGGGTCTCAAGGCTTCTAGACTCATTTTGGGCACCTAGGTAACTTTTAAGCAAAATTAGCAAAGTGTTGACTTCGATCAACATTTCATCAAGACGACCTCTCTTGGTAATTATGATGATTTCGTTGAGTCCATAATGTTATTTCCAGTTTGGTAGCATATTTGGTTTATGTTCACAGGGCTCCGAATGAATCCCGAGAGTGTGATCAAAGTCTTGTTGGTGTTGTTGTTTTTGCTGATGCAGCTAGTGCTGCTGCAGCTGCCCTTTCAGTGCTAGGGATGCACCACCGTTGTCGTGCTTGTGATATATGGTGATGTCAGCAGGGGGTCTCTCCTGCAGATCTTGGATGCTCTTGCAGTTCTTTTGTCGTACGTGCTAAGCTGGAGGTTATTGTTGACCTTCACTCCTACGGTGCTTTAGCCGTCAGTGCAACGTCGTGCCTGGGATAATTTGTCTGCAGGTGTGGAAATCGCTGAGACTTTAAATGAAGTGTTCTCCTTCATTTAACTTAGTTTCCAAACATTTTCCACTATAGTTGTGAGCTCGGCCAAGAGGGAAAACCACCATTTCACAATGATTTTGTGTTCTATCGAGGTAATTATCTTTCCTCTCTCGTTCTATCCTATGTCTAAGCTCTTAATCTGTGTTTCGTTCCTGAATTTGGGGTCCTCTATTGCATGATTGTCATTAGCTTAAAGTGTTAGGTGTCGGGGTTCGAAGTTATGCTTATTTTTGCCCAAATTTGTGCTATGCACTACGCATTCCATGGGAGCATGTTTGTGAAATTTATTTTCTATTTCATTAAGCAGGCCCGAGGGTAATTTTTGGACCCAATTTCCATTCTAAATTTTTGTATAGTAATATGGGTATTATTTTTCTCATCTTGACACCTAGATTATGTTTATGATAGTGTGGCAGCATTCCAAGGCATTACAAAAGGGGAAAGAACATGATTGACAGTTCATGCTTGCAGTTCAGCCCGAGATAGGTTACGATTTACTTCCTTTAGACGAGGCTTAGTTATAATTTATACATTATAAGTTACTTGAACGTTAGAATAGGTTTTAGGTTAGATTTAGGCTTAAGTCTTTTTTAAATATATTTGGCTATTTTTTGGGACCATAGAGTAGAATTATCATGTTTATCCTTAGTTTAGGGCGTTGTAGCCTCGTTATGTTAACCTAGAATTCTTAGCGTATGATTTAAGGAAGTTTTAGAGTTAGAGTAGGCATTATCTATCAATTTTACTTTATCATCCCATTTTTCCGCATTTCTCCTTCCGTTTACTATATAACTGTGGGTCTGAGGCCATAACTCAGATTTGAATAGAGTCCCAGGTCAGTCATCTTGTTTGAAGGGAACTTTTTCCCTATTTGATGTGTACATATACTTATATTCTCTATAATGGCATGCATATTCTCATTCATGCATATACATGGCTAATGGTACGAGATTTGAGGAAAATATGAGATTTTGATCGAAACATAAATTTTCTACTTTTACAATGACTTTTCATATTTCATAAAGGAATTTAGTGGGTTTTATCTCTATTTTTAGAAAGAAAGGACAATATCACTTTTACACTCAATCCGTGGGATATTTTAAAACCTTTTCTCCATTTATTTTATGTTGATGAGTCCAAGGTACGATTATGGATGGCCTGCAGAGCATTTATCTGTGTTTTACTTTTATTGCATATGTTGATGAGCTCTATGGTGGCCTGCGATATGGTTTGGGGAGCCTATGGGGTGGTCTCGCAAACTGTATTTCAGGGTGTTTACTTTACTGCATTGGCCATTTTTACATCATATCATCCCATGATCCATTGCATTCTCTTGTATGCACTTGAGTGGTCTATTGCATTATTATTATTACCTTCACCATTGTTCCGGATAGTACTTGCTTTTCAGTTTTTCCTATGATAACTAGATTTAGGTGGATCTCGATAGCTAGTTTACTTTTCTGTTTCTTTATTATATTATCTTTCTGAGCTCGGTCAGCCTATGATGTCTACTAAGTACCTCGTGTTTTGGTACTCATACGATATTTTTGCATCTTTTTCTGATGCACCACCTAGTACGAGCCACCCTCATTGACCATCGATCGTGGGCAGCTGCTGTTCGGATCGTGGTGAGCTCCCGGTGTTTGGTGATCCTTACTACTTTCAATGTATTCATATTGTCTGTATTTTGTATTTTGGTAGATAGGAGCATCATGTATAGTGCTATTTCTGTATTTAGATGCTATTGTGCCGGTGAAACCAGGTCAGGGGTTTGGTTCTTATATATAATTTCGTCTTTCCTGGTCTCTTTAGGGCCTTTTTATATATTTTGTACGGTTGAGTATATATCTATAATGTTGGCCCATATCTTGTTAGTATTTCTCTTTTGCTTTGCTTATTTAATCAATTATTTATAGTATCGTGTTCTATGGTTGGCTTGCCTACTAGGGGATTTTAGTAGGCGCCATCATGGCTCGATTTCTGGTGATGATAGATAACCTTATGAAAGCTTTTAAATATGAAGAGCATGCAACTTCTTTAGGAAACAAAACTTAATAAGTTTATATCTAAAATCTGAAATATGAATATTTGCAAAACAAGCTGAAAATTGATACTATATTGACTCATTTATGAAGCCTCTAAATAATGATAAAGCCTACTGGTATAAAGCCCCGGGCTACTTTGATATCCTACAATCAACTACTAATAATAGATAGATAAATTGTATCCATCCAAAAGCAAGGAGGTCTCACCAATGTTGAAGGTGGGAGAACCTAGTGATGCGTCTGCTGCCTATTATGAGTACCTGAATTTGCATCGTGAAAAGATGCAGCGCCAAATGGCATTAGTACGTGAAATATTCGGTATGTAAATAGCTGAATGAAACAATAAGGCTAATACTGAAATACTGAGCTGAAAGGAGTAAAACTAAATACAAACTGAAATTAAGTCAACGTAATAGTAAAGCATGTATATGTAACTTTAACAACAAAATCCTTATAACTGAAGAGTATGCATCAAAAGAAACTACTAAAAATATAACTTTAGTTTCTTAGGGAGTTTCTCTTAACCGAAAACCATCACATGAGCCTCATGATGATATAATATCTTGCCATTGTTTCTAGAGCCATCTTATACCTTGTCAGGGTATAGCACGAAACTTATCTTATGAATCCAAATGGAGCCATTTTATGGCTAATGAGGAGTCGTGCGACTGGCAGAACGATCCTATCCTACGCTGGCAGCGTAGTTTTGGGTCTTGGGTGACTTGAACCCTTTACTGTCTCAGTGCTAAATAATCCTCCCAAAATAATGTAATAATTCTCAATAACTTATGTGTGTCCCACTTTAGGGGAAAAGCTGAAAATATCTTACTTTGGGGTTGTGCTCAACATTACTTCTTTAAAACTAAACTTTACTTCCTTTCCAAAATCATGCTTACTTGAAACCTTTCTTGAAATATGTTTTTAGAACATGAAACTACTCTACTTATGGAAACAGTGCATATAGACAACTTCTACAATAATACTTTCAAAATTAATTTAGCAAAAAGGGGTCAATTAGGTATAATAACATAAACCATGAATCAATGATCACACAGGACATGAATTGCAATACTCTGAACATTAGAATCAACAATGAGAACCTAACAACATAGGCGAATTGAAATTTACATACTTAAGGCAAAAACCCTAATGTTAATCTTACTAAGACTAGATTCTAGATGTAGGGCATGAGGAAGAATATGAGTCCTCACTATAGTAGCCTTACATACCTCAAGCGCTCCAAACTTTGATGGAGAACCTGTGAATTTGGGGACCTTGAGAAATAATTCTTTCAATGAATCCTAGGGTTTCATATCAAGAAATGTGTTACAACCCTTAGTTTGAGCTAGAAATCATTAGTTTAACACTAGGAATGAAGAAGAAGACTTACCTAGCCTTTGGAGAATCATTCTGGTATGCTAGAGTTGAGAGAAAGGGTCTGGACCTGAAATTTAGTGTTCACGGTCGGTTCTATGATCCATTCTTTTGGTTTATGGATCGTAGTCCAAACTGTAGATCTCTTCTAAGAATTTTTAAAATTTCTGACCTGACGTTTATGGGTGGGACTATAGATCATTCTTTTGTATTATGGACCCTTAGACCTGGCCATAATCTTTCTCAGAGATTTGACACTTCTCTGAAAGGAAACTATGGTTAAAATTTACGGACCATAGAAAGGAATTACGAACCATCATGTTACTCGTACTATCACACTAAAATTCTGACAACTCTCAGATATTTTTCTGAGGTTGATAGCAAGGACCATTCTTAGGGAATGCGGATTGTACTTTCTCCCCTAGAAACATGGGAGATGAGTTATTCAGAGACCACTTCTATGATTCATTCTATAGATCATTCTTCAGAAGTACTATCTGTAAAAGTGACTATAGATCCTGGGATAAGTCTGAAATTTTCTTAAGTGCAGTCAAACTGCTGGTTTAGAATCTGAGGTGATACAATATCTCCCCCTTGGGATCATTCATCCTCAGATGAAGGTCAAACTTAAATGGAATGAAAAAAAAGGCAACTCATACCATTCTTTTTTAACTGAACTTACTATAAAGGACTGAATTGTACTAGTTTCAAGGTCACAACCACTCATAGGAAGGCACAAGGCACAAATATCAATGCAGAAACAAAAACACTCAAACACAAGGTATAGGTGATAAATCTGAAATAAGAGAAGGATTATTATCCTCGACATCTTCTTCCCTAGGGACCAAACAAATGCGGGTATCTAACTTTCATATCCTCTCTGAATTCCCATGTAGCCTCTTCAACCAACTCATTTCTCCATAAGACCTTAACTGACGCTACCTCTTTGGTTCTCAACTTGCAAGCCTGATGATCAAGAATTTAACCTAAACTTTTTTATTAGACAGATATCCTTCACCTCAACACTTTCCTCAGGCACAATGAGTGAGGGGTCACCTACACACTTCTTAAGCATAGAAATGTAAAATACTTGATGAGTTGCTGCTAACTCTACCATTATCTCTAATTCATAAGCTACTTTACCAACCCTTTTATAAATATGATATTGACCAATATAATAGGGACTATGTTTCCATTTCTTCCCATACCTCATGACACCCTTTATGGGTGAAACCTACAAGTAAACCCAATCGTCAACTTCAAACTCTAGGTCCCTTCACCTTATATCAGAATAGGACTTCTGACGGCTCTATGAAGTCCTCAACCTTTCCTGAATGGTCTTAACTTTTTCCATAGCTTGGTGAACTAAGTTTGGCCCTATTAATTCTACTTGACCAACTTTAAATCAACCAATCAGAGAACTACACCTCTACTTATAAAGAGCCTCACATGGGGCCATTCGGATGTTGGAGTGAAAAATGTTATTGTACGCAAACTCTATGAGAGGCAAATGTCTATCCCAATTTCCTTTCAAATCTATTACACACATCCTTAACATATACTTAAGAGTCTGAATAGTGCACTCTACCTAACGTTTGTCTGTGGATGGAACGCGGTACTTAAATTCACCTTTGAACCCAAACCTTTCTGAAATGACTTCTAAAACTGGGTGGTAAACTGAGCACCCCTATATAAATGATCGACAATGGGACTCCATAAAGTCTAACAACATCGCAAATGTACAATCTAGCATAATCATCAGCTGACTCTGTAATCTTTACTGGCTAGAAATGTGCTGACTTGGTCATTCGGTCTATAATTACTCATATTGAGTCATGTTGTCATCGAGATTGCGGTAAACCAATGATAAAAACTGTGTCGATCATCTCTCACTTCCACTCAGGAAGGTTTATATCCTGAGCCATGCCACATGGCCTTTGGTTCTCAACTTTAACCTACTGACAATTTGGACATTTGCAACAAAATTTTCTATGTTTTTCTTTATATTCTCTACAAGTCTTGGTACATTTTTGTGGAGCCTGGTGAATCAAATACCTGAAACTATGCGCTTATGCCATGATTCTATCTCTAAACATATATATCTAGAATATATAACCTACCTTGGTATCTCAAAATACCATCTCCCCCTTGTTCGTAAACCATCACCTCCTGCTTGTGGACTTTTTCCTTTAGCTGGAGCAAGATGGGGTCATTCTTTTTTTTCTCCTTAACTTCCAGCACTAGATATGATTCAGCTCCATTCTGAATGATCACACTAACCAACATAGAGTCTAATAGACTAAATCCTAAATGTTCAAGTCTATGCACATCCCTTGACAGTTCCTTCGTTCCTTCCTCTACATGAGCGGTACTTTTCATAGACAACATACTAAGAGAATCAACAACCACATTAGCCTTACCTAGATTATAGAGAATACTCAGATCATAATCCTTAAGAAACTCAAGCCATCTCCTCTGCCTAAGCTTCGAATCCTTTTGGCTGAAAAATATACTAAAGACTATTATGATTTGTGAACACATCAACATGCAAACCATAAAGATAGTGGCTCCATATTTTCAACATGAATACCACTACTGCCAATTCCAGGTCATGAGTTGGATCATTCTTCTCATAATTCTTAAATTTTATGAAAGCATAAGCTATACCCTTGCCTATCTTCATCAGATCACAACCAATGCCCACTCTAGATGCATCACAGTACACACCAAAACCTTTGTTCTCTCTGGTAAGGTCAACAATGGAGTAGTAGTCAAACGAGTTTTCAATTCCTGAAAGCTTTTCTGACATGCTTTATACCATTAAAACTTAGCCTTCTTCTAGGTCAACTTAGTAAAAAAAGAGTAGCAATAGATAAAAACCTCTCTATAAATATTCTGTAATAGCCAGCCAAACCCATGAAACTCCTAATATTAATCAAGGTTGTGGGTCTGGGTGAATTATTTACTACCTCAATTTTCTGAGAGTCAACTTGAATACCTTTATTGGAGTCTATGTGGCCTAGGAATGCCAGTGACTTCAACCAAAACTCACACTTAAAAATTTTAGCAAATAACTCATGGTCCTTATGAGTCTGAAGAAATTTTTTGAGGTGACTAGCATGATCCTCCTCACATTGGGAGTAGATTAGGATATTGTCTATGAACACAATAATGAACATATTGAGGTATTGCTTAAACACCCTGTTCATAAGTTCCATGAATGCTATGGGAGTATTAGTCAAACCAAAGGACATGACAAGGAACTTGAAGTGACCATAAGGGGTCCTAAAACCTATTTTAGGAATGTCACTTTCTCTAACCTTTAACTGATGATAGCCAGATCTGACGTCTATCTTGGAGAAACAAGTAGCACCCTGAAGTTGGTCAAACAAGTCATCAATTCTAGGAAGGGGATACTTATTTTTTATGATGACTTTGTTCAACAGACGATAGTCAATACACATTTTAACGGAACCATCTTTGTTACGCACAAAAGAGACTAAAGCACCCCAAGGTGAGACACTTGGTCTGATAAATCCCTTATCAAAAAGGTCCCTTAACTTAGCTGGAGCCATTCCACATGGCAGAATAGAGATATGATAAGTATCGAGAAGGAGATATATTCCAAAGTCTCTATCCCTATCGAGAGGGACTCCAAGAAGATCATCGAGGAAGACTTTTGGAAAATCATTAACAACATGAACTGATTTAAGGGGTGGTGTATCAGCAGAAGAGTCTCTAACTCTGACTAAGTTATAAATGCACCACTTTGAAACTAAATTTTTGGCCTTAGGTATGAAATGAACCGACCCTTAGGCACAACTAGACTACATTACCAAACTAACTTTGGCTCATCTAGAAACTAAAATTTAATGACCCTGGTTCTATAGTCGACTGATCCATAACAAGAATATAACCAGCCCATGCCTAGAATAATATCAAAATTTACCATGCCTAACTCAACTAAGTCTGTTGTGGTGTCTTTATGATGGACTGACACTGAGTTGTTTTTATAGACTCTCTTAGCTACTACAGACTCACCAAAAGGAGTAGAAATAATGAACAACTTTAAAATCTATTCAGGATAGATTTCAAACTTTATATCAATATACAGGGTCATAAATGATAAATTAGCGCGTTGATCAAGTATGACATAAACATCAACGGAGAAAACGTTAAACATACTAGTGACACATCCAGAGATTTCAATTGATCTAGCGGCTAGACAAAGCATATAGATGATTCTGACCTCTGCCTATTCCTAATGTAGCTCCCTTCTAGGCAACTCGACCTATTGGAGCCGCTAAATTAGTAGATTGGGCTCTATTTCCCCTATTCCTTTGCCTCAATGAAGGACAATCTCTCAAGAATTGGCCAAACTAGTTGCACTTATAGCATCCACCCATGCTATCATGACACTACCCCAGATGGGATCTACCATACTTGCCACAAGATAGGTATCGAGTAGCTCTATCAGCCACACTACCCCTAGTTTGAGAACTCTAAGATTCAAAATTTTGACTACCCTAAAACTTCTGATTATTCTAGTTTCTAGGTGTAGGTGTACTAATTGTTGATGGGGTGGGTCTATATTACCTCATGTGAAAGAAAGACTTACTACCATTTCCATGCCTCTGGTGATTAACCTCGTGGCCTTTTGACTTACCCCTCTTACTCTGGTGTTTCTCTCTATATTTCTGCTTTTCTTCCTCAACATGCTGAGAATAGACCATAATCTTGAAGATGTCCATATCATTAATTAGTAGTGGAATCTTGCACTCTTTGTTCATATCCTTTGCAATCCCAGACACAAACTTTCTCATTTTTTCTCTCATGTATGGTGCCATCTCTGGAGCATACCTGGACAACTAAGTGAACTTGACCCATACTCCCTCACACTCATAGAACCTTGCTTGAGGTTCACAAACTTATTTTCCATGGCATCCCACAGTTCCTGGGGAAATAAGTGGTCCATAAATGCTACCTCAAAAACTATCCCAAACTGTTGGAGCTGCATTATCACCATGACCTGCTCCCACTGATCATACCACACATTCACAAAATCCTTAAGCTGATCAAAAGCAAGTTCAACTCCCTCAGTCTCAGTAGCATGCATCACCCTCAAGATCTTGTAATTTTTTATCAATGAAGTTCTTAGGGTCCTCATCAACCTTAGACCTTGTAAACACTGGCGAGATCATTTGAAGGAATTCTATGATCCTCGAAGCACCTAAGAAATTATGTGAATTGAAGTTGGAAGGTGTTATGCCCTGGCGGCTAGAATGAGCAGCTACTAGGTAAGTAAGCATCTGAATAACTCCCCTAAACTCGTAATAGAAATAGCAGTGTGGGGAGGCTGAAGAATAGGTGCTTCGTGGACTCTCACTGTGTTAGCTGGCGTAGTTTATGCTTTGGTACTAGCATCCTGATCCAATGAGTAAGCTCTATTTCAGTTTTGCATCCTGGTAGGTGGAGGAAGATTGCTAGCATTAGTTTTAGTGGGAACCTCAGCACTTGATATAGTCCTTTGACAGGCAGTTTATTTTGGAGGCATGATCTGAAATATGTGAATGCACGAGTTAGGAAGGAGATTTTTATAGAGTTAAACTCTATCACATAAACTAAAGTATGAAAAAAGGGTGGTATTTCCTAACACCCTATATCCCCTATTATAAGTGTGGCCCACTTCACACCCATAAGAAGGACTCTACTAGAGGCAGCTTCATAGACATCCTAGAACTCTTGAACTTAGTGCTCTAATACCAAGTTTTCCATGCCTTAAGCTTACGGCGTAGGCGTGACTGGCACTCGGAACCAGTAATGGCCCGAGTGGACCCTTGGCCTGGCTTATTACTGACTGAGTACTTAGATAACCTTGAATAATATTTTAAATATGATGAGCACACACGTTCTTTAGAAAACAAAACTCAATATATTTATATCTTAAATTTGAGATATAAATATTTGCAAAACAAGATGAAAATTGATACTATTCTGACTCGTGTACTATGCCTTTAATATACTGATGAAGTCTACCACGACCAGGCCTCGAGCTATCTTGATATCCTACTAGAAACTACTAATAACAGGTAGATAAACAATAGTCCTCCAAAAGTGAGGAGGTCCTACAAATGCTGAAGGTGGGAGAACCTAGTGATGTGTCTATTATTGATCATGAGTACTGATAAGTGGTTAATTTACCACTTATTTACATCTCTTTTCTTACGTTTTTGTGTCTTTTATTTATAATATGAGGCTATTTATTATATGAATTGCTATTATATAAGGTTGATTGAGGCATAATGGGCTTCGGGACAAAAGAAACTAAAAGTAGAGCAAGAAAGAGTAAACAACCACTGTTGAGCTGCCAGAACTCCCTCACCTATGAGGAAACGGGCACAACAGCATACCCATACCAGCGTGGAGTGATCTGCACCAGCAATGAGGTCACTATTCCACTGAAGTTATGTCTGTGAAAGAAAAGCCACAGCTCCGACTCAACACCAGTGAAGAAATTCTACACCTGTGGAGATGCTGACATCAGCTGAGGAGCATCCTACGACACATTATCCACTACAGCAACACCACACCTATGATGAAAGTTCCACAAGTGTGGCTAATGGGCTACAGCTAAGCCCAGTTTGTTCGGTTAACACTTTTAGAAACTCCAATCTAAATAAAGCTCATCCAAGCTATTTTGAAAATGATCTTTGGTAAGCTTGGAGAGCACGCTCACACCTTACACCATTGGAGTGAATCTTGAATGCCTAGATTGTGAAATTCTTAATTTCTAAATTCTTAATTTCTTTCTTCAACTCTTGATTTGTATTGCTTAATTGTAGGTGTAGTTATTGATTTGAGATTTTGATATTGTGTTAGAGATAAACAATATTTGGGTTTGAATTCTTATCTTATGCTTTTATAATTAATTGAATGTTTTCTAGTTTATGAATTGGGTCTTTGAATATCTAGTTAATTTCATGCTTGAACTGATTTCTTAAGGGAGTGATCAACCCTTGGACTTGCCTCTTTTACTTTGATTTAGCTTGAAAGAGTATATCGAGGTTGGGGAAAGGTTATGTAGAGCAATTTGGGGCTTTAAATCTCATCTAACTGATTTAAGCTAGAAATAGGAAAAATTGAGTGTTGCCCATAACTGGAATATCTTTTTTGACACTTAGCTATGTTTGAAAGATCTAGTTAAGAAATATTCACCGATTATTGAGATATATTGGTGAATACTTAAAATTCGAAGGCATATTTTGCTCGACCCATGATTAATTAGAAAGTAGGAAATTGAATTGCAATGGATCGTATGGATATGAATCGAATTCCATTCCCAAATCCCATTATTAGCCTTGCTTGCTTGGTCATTGATCAACCTATCCTCTATATAGTTACTCTTTATCGTTGTTCGTGTTTCTAAACAAAAACTCCCAAAATATTTTATTTTTCGTTATTTAGACTTTAGTAAGTTGTTTTAATTCCTTATTTCCTCAATTTCCTTGATATTGCTCCTTGTGAGATTCGACCCCGACTCTTATTGGGTAACTTATTTTGCAACGACCTTACCCACTTCCTTAACCAGAGAGTTGTTTTGGACATTATCAAAAATGGCACCGTTATCTGGGACAATTTAGCATATTCAGTTAGTTTAGAATTTGAGCTTACTTTCTCTAGTTTAAATTTGTTAATATTTGTTATTTTTGTTTTAGTTAGTTTTCATTTAAGTTATTGTTAATTCTATGGCATCTTGAAATGCTAATGATTTTGGTGATTGCATCCCAGATGTTAATTACCCATGTTGTTATTGTCGAGGACCTCACTTTTGGCAAAATTGTAAAAGTGGCCCTAGAAGAGGGAGGTATTCACCATCTCGATCTTATGATGGATATAATTATTGTAATTGTCCAAACTATCATGCCCCTTGCCTCGTTTATTCTAACGTAAGTGCTAGTGGTGCTTGTGATTTTAATAAGAGCCATGACTTGGCACGTCAAGAACAAAGTATCCACTCAGAGAGTATATATGCAATGCTACAAACTCTCTTGGACAAGACACCCAAGATAGATACGGATATAAATTTCATGTAGCAAGAAATAAGAGAGTCTTGGAAATTATGGGAGTCGCAACAAGAAGAAGGATATGCCATAGATGAAACTCTCACAACACAATCCATAGTAGATGTGCCTACTCCTCAAGAAGAAATGGTTGAAGAAGAGATTTCATGCCAAGTGAATGATCCAAATGTAACACTCCAGGTGTTTAAAGTTATCATTTGTCCCGTATCACGGGCTTACAACCTAAATTCGAGAATTTCATTAATATCGTGCGTGTTCAGAAATATCTGATTTAATTTAGATATTGGAAAAAATATATATTTCTATTGCCTTCCTAAAAATGCTTTGAAGATATTTGAAAAATGTTTTAGTTACAATATATTTGTTTTTATTATTTTTATGAGAATTTTTATAATTTATTGATATTTTAACAGGAATAGTAAGTCAAGTTATGTCAAAAATATTATTATTATATGAGGCATGCTCTATTCGAAATAATTTTCTATGAACTGTAATGTATTCAAAAATTGTATTTATTTTGCCATGAATTTACGCAATACCTAAATACATATGTGACATGAACTCATCCAAAAAGAAAGGATAAGATTATAGGGGCATTGACACCACGTGGAGGTTGTGGATGGGAGCAAAAATACATTTCATTTAATAATGGAACCACTACACTTACTATATTTTAATTGTCTATTAAGTGACAACAAGGCGGAGACATTTCATTTTAGGCGGTGACTGTAGGTAATGTTCATATCAACCAGCTAACTTCTTCTTCATTCATTTTCCTAAGAAGGTGATATTATATGACATCTATACTATACACATACTCACGCTAATAGGAGAAATATGGGAGAATTGTTTTACACAATATTTGATCATAAAAAAAAATCTAGTATCTACGTCACGTTATTCAAGCTCAAATTTCAGGTATGTAAGCTTCTTCTTTCTTTCCTTGGCAGGATTCCTTGATTTTAGAAGTCTTAAATCTATTGTGCTTTTGAGGAGCTATTTGTAGAGCTTTTGAATTATTGTGTTGTTTTATTTCTCTTGTACTGTTACTATATATTATAAACTCGCATTCAATAGTAGTGGCTCCGTTTCAATTAAGAAGGTAGTAACTACGTATGTAATCTGGTTGAGGTGATGAAATGGGACGAGCATATCTACCAATCTAAAAAGAGTTAGAAGGCCTATTATATGTTCAATCAAAGGTCTTTGAGTCTAGTTTCTAGAGCATCATACAATTCATCAATACGACATTGGATTAAAAAGTTATGACCATTTTACTGTGGACCGTACCGGTAGAACTGGGTCAGCGAATTGGGTAGGCTCAAAATTATTATAACTTGCATTTTGACGTAGTTTTGATGTAGTAGTAGTGGTGGGTCCTTCTAACAACTTGTTTAGTTTGGTATTTTAAAGTTTTTGTCAAGGTAATCTCCTTCTTACGATCCTCCTTTGTAATTCCATAGTATAGACTCATTTTTATAGATTTTTGAGTCACGAAGTAGTATTTTAGATACCGTAGCTTCGGGCAGTCCTTTTTCTCATTAAGTTGGGTTATCATTGTTGTATATTGATATTGTTAAGGTGTTGTAGGGACTGATGGGCTGGTGAACTTCATTTGGAGTCGCGTATGACAGTTGTCAGATTGAACAATGTGAAGTACACCTTGTTATATTGCCTCGGGAGCTCGCCACTCTTGTGAGGTATTAATAGCTTCTTGTTGTTATTATTAGATATTAGTTTGGTATAAATTGTGATATCTATTATCGATTAAAAGTGGGACAATCATAAGGACAACCTTAATGCCTTATCGATTGGTTGTTGCTCATTCATGTGGCCTTGTTGATTCTCGCAGTTGTTGCATTACGATAAGTTGACCAAGCTTCACAGCAACACCTTTAAGTCTTCAATTGAAAGGTTTGTTAAGATCATTCTTCTTCCTGGCATGTTTCTTTATACTCCATAGTATGATAAGGCTAGGTTACTATCAATAAATGACTTGTAGCCTTAGTTCCCCATCTTGGCCATTTAAGTAGATTACTACATCCTTGCTAGATATTTCATCCTTCTTTAGCGACCAAACTCTAGACATGGCTTAGATTTGATTACAGGTCGCATATGGTTTATGCCCACTTGTGTTTCTTTGGGATATGTTACTTGTCGATTTGGCTCCTATAAAATAGTATTGGATACTACAGACCATAGGATCTATGGATATTATATAATAGGCGAGCTATTTATAGCCGTAGTAATTGATTATGTTATCTGGCAGAGTAGATAAATTATCCCTTGTTAGGAATCTTACTCTATTGATAGTGACCTCATGCTAGACATGACTTAGATTACTTGTATAGTGACTTATAGCTTATCTTGTTCACTTCTGGGGATGCTTGAGTATTATGCTTGCCATTGGCTCTATGTGTGTTGGCGTGATTACAATGCGTGAAATCTAAGGTTTAGTATGTATAACCTTAGGGAAAGAGAGTGATCTAAGTTGAAATTTCTATTGTAAAGTTACTTGGTTCTAGTTGTGAATGATTTTTGAGACGTAGACAATGCTCAGAACATAAGAAATGTAATTGATTATAGCTGTTATAGACTTCGAGTCTAGCGTGCCTCCATACAGTAATTCATGTAAAGTCTTGATGGATGTTATCTTGTTAGGAGTCAATGAGAAAAGTACGTTAAGGCCATCCCTCCTTTCTTCATGACTCCTTAAGAGCTTAAGAACGATACGGCTAGTGTGTTGTCAACAAGTTGCTCATAATCGTAGTTGATTATGCTAGCAACCCCAAGTAGATTTATTCATCCCTTGTTGTTGCATGCATTATATTGATAGAGACCCTGTACATAGGTACGACCTAGGGATTATTTGTATAGGTCGCTTATACCTATATTTCTTGCCTTTAATCCATTCAATTATTTGTTATTGCCCTCGGGGCTATCGCACTTAGCTATAGAGATATGACCAGTGCCTTAGGGGCTATATGTATGTTTGCCTAAAGGGGCTAGATTAAGGACCACAGGCCAAAGAGTTGACTAAGGGGCTTTAATGAAGTATGCTCACTCATGGGCTATAATGTTTGCCTAAAGGGGATAGATTGAGGCCTACATGACAAAGAGTTGCCTGCGGGGCTATAACAAAGCATGTTCACTCACGGGCTATAATATTTGCCTAAAGGGGCTATATTGATGCATACATGCCAAAGAGTTGCCTTCGGGGCAATACAGATATACAGTTGCCTTGAGAGCTATGTATAGAGTGTTTGAGGGGATATCGAGATGCAATGATTGCCTACGAGGCTAGGGGATTACCAACAGGGGTATACAGATTGAATTGGCACCTCTTGGGCTTATGGGGGATTAGGTAGGTGTTCTTCTTTACTGTTTGTACCTGCTATGCTTGTCAGGGCTGGTTAGGTTATTGTTTGATTATTATTGTATTATTTGTGTTAGGAGTAATTATGACAATTATTGATCTTTTTCCCTGAGTACTTCAGTATTTGATGATCTGCGTTAACTCGATTCAAGTAAGTGGACTGCTCAGCTAGTTATGATTTGTAAGGTTCAAGTCGAGAATAGGTAGGTATGTTATGGATAATCTGTGACCCCTACTTAAGTATTTACAATAATTATGACATTAGCCTCAGCTATTTATGGATTCACAAGAAGGTAAGTACGCTAAGATTATCTTCGACTCTCTGATGAACGCTCAAATCGTGCTCTCCAATTAGGAGGCCACGACGATCGTGCAGCAAAACAAAATTTATAAACCCAACGGATGTCGGGGTTATACCCAAAGGACTTGACTTAGCCAACTAGAGATTGTATGAGTTGATTTCAAGGCGAGAGTAATTGCTTAAACAAAAAGTAAAATGATGGGGGGAATTGGGAAAGTTTTCACTACTAACACAATTCAACAAAAAAGCAATAAAACTAAAGATGGGTGTACCAAATGATTTACAAGACTAGGGATTCATATCCGATTGGGAATTAGCTATAGGATGGGGTAATCATTAATTCACTTCTACTTTCACCTATTGACATGAATAGCATTGGTCATAGGTGTGAAATGCTATCTCTCGATCAACATCCACATTTCCGATGATTTAGATTAGAACATCATCTGTGTGATAAACAATCAACCAACATTAGTTTGGGGAAGTCATCCTATTTCTAGCTCGGGCCCTTAAATGGGAGATTCCTACAATTAGAGCTATTTCTAGCTCTAATCTAGATGGATTCCCAAGTACCCACTAGCAATTTAACATCCACAACTATGAAATTCTCTCTCGAGCAATCACATAGCTAAGTAATGTAAATTAATGTTTGCAACCACTAATTTTAGGATTAAAATTTGGTGAAATTACTAGACCCATGTCAAATAGGCAATTATAAAGGTGAATTAACAACACCCACACCCATTAGCTAAGCACCCATCATCAATACACCCCTAGACAAGAAAATTTAGCCACTCATAGTAGGAGAAGAAGAGATACTATCTGGGTAAGTCAAATTCCCATCAAATTTAGCCGAATCTCAAGTTCTAGAATCAAATTAGGCAATAAATTGTTAACCAAGAGATTTGGATTGAAATGCTCTTCTCAATGGAGGTGGAAAATTGTTTACAAAGAAAAAACTATCCTCTAAGAATTAGGTCTGAAGTATTGTATATACAAATTGAGCCTAAAATGGCCTTTTATATATTCCCAAGTCATCACATAAAATTAGGAAAAGTTTTCCCTTTGGGAGGTGTGCAATGCGACGTGCGGTTCGCACGTTATGATGTACGCATCATACACCTGCTTCAACTCGACCAATGACTTCAACTGAAATTATGGGTTTCATGCGAAGGTGGTGCATTTCGCACTATGGAATGTGCACATCGCACATCGACCGCACTTCTTAGTAGAATCTTCAGCAACTTTAGTGGCTTCATGCGGAGGAGGTGCGAACCACACCTTGGCTTGTGCGTGTCACAGTACCACCGCATCTTGGTTTAGATTCTTCAGCTTTTCTCAACTCTTCACACTTAGCTCCTTTTTGGCTCTTTTTGGGTCCATATCCTTATTCTTTATCTTCTATCAAAAGTACCTGTATAGACATCAATAAAGGCCATAAGAACCTCTAAATCAATTGAAAACATAGCAATAATTCATGGATATAGGCTCAATAAGTTGGTAGATTACCAACTTATCAAACCCCTAAACTTGAACTATTGCTTGTCCTCAAGAAAGATACTCACAAGGCAAGGAATAAATTTTGATAAGGCTTAATCAAGGCACAAAAGACTACTCTACACTAAAAATTTAAGAAAAAGAAACAAACAAAAGACTCAAACAAAGGACTCAACTACTATGTTCATCTCAATTTAGACCACCACAAAGTCAAGGCAATTGGTCATTTCAAAACCTTTTTCAAAAGGACATCATTTCTCATTTAAAATCAAGGGAATTTGCCAATCAAAATAAGACATTTAAGCTTCTTGAGTCATTGGCATGGACCGTAAAGGTTTGCCTCGAGATTCGCCACACAACTTATCTCATTCATTTCCATCAACTCAAATAGAGACTCTATGCTTCAATTCGAGTGCATGATGCCACTCACCACAAGAGATAATCCCACTCACAATCATTCAATTCTCAAAACACGGGATTATAAGATAACTAAAAAGACTTTCACTCTCTCAAGGAAGTTCAAGTGCATATGCGTCAAACCATAGGTTTTCCCTTCATGTAAATCGCCACTTATGTTGGGTAGCCAAGATCAGAATCACCAAGGACTTGCAGGTTACACTGTTGGCTAGGGATAAGGTTAGGATATCATTTGGTTCAAGTGACTACACCTCCCTAATGCTCTTTGTTCTCACTTCGAACACCGCTCACATTTTCCATCTCAACTTCACCTTATTCCTCCCTCGCACAATCCAAGATTTCTCCTTTTTAACTTATGATCATTCACACCTTATATCACCTTCACTTGGTAGCACCAATCTTTGCTTTTTAATTTGCTCATTGGATTGATACTTTGGAGCAATTTTCAATTTGAAATTAAGGTGCTACCTTGCACTTGAAGTGAACTTCCTTTCTTCTTCTCATTTACTCATATGCACCCCCAAACTTAGGCATTTGCCAATGTTTTCTTTTGTTCCCCCCTCCAAACTTAGGCTTTTAGCCTACTTTTTATTTTCAAACCATTAGGAGGATGGGTGCCAAGATAGAGGTTCAAAAAAGGTCAAGGTGTTGACAAGGTGCCAAAGAACAGTCAGAAGCTCAAAGGGGTTCACTAGGATTTGATGTCATTGGGAAGTCATTTGGGTGAAGTGGCTTATCAAAAAGGGCCTAAGGTCATCTTCCAAGCTCGGTTACACCTAGAATTTCACCTTGAATCATATTCGGGGCAAGTTTTATATGACACTTATGCACAAGAATCAAGGTACAACCTCACCACATAAGGCATCAATCCACAAGACTTCATTCTTTAGTCCCATAATCAATTGGGGCAAAATGACTTTTGACAAGCTAATTCAAGTTCATTACACACTCGTTTGTAAGTCAATCAAGTCAAAGCAAGAGTGTGCAAGTCATGAAAAAAGAATGCTTTTCCTCAAAAATTCATTTCCCTTCTTCCTTTCATTTTCAAAAATAAATTGCTATGAATTTTTTTTCGGTGGGTCCATTTCAAGAAAAGCACTCACGGACTCAATTCTAAACTAAAACTTGGCATTTTCCCTTAAGAAATTCGCCTCTTAATCTATCATAGGGAAACACCAACCTGGTTTGACACACAAAAACAAAAGAAAAGGAAAATAAATTAATCAAAAGTTTTGCTCCTTGGGAAAGAACCGTAGTATTAAGAAAACTCTCGGAGTTGATTTCTACACTACTATAAACAAGGTGATAACTGAATTTGCGCTCATAATTTCATTCAAGAAAAAGCCTAGGCGTAGGCATCTAGCGCATTTGCAAGGCATGGATGGTGGAAAAATGGGGCATGTAAGACCAACCCAGCACACACTCAATAAAATTCAAGCCCATCGAGGGCACAATTAAGCTCCAAGTAAAATAAAGCATAATCGAAAGAAAATAAAATCAATGGCATAACAATCATCATCCAAAATGTTCCCGACAAGGGCCAAATAAAACTAAGCAGAAGTGTCAACTAGGCCCAAAAAGGGCAATAAATTGTCTGAAATCCACTCACGAGCACCAAAAGCAAGTAAATAAAGCCACCCTCTCCTTATAAAAGAAGCATTTCCCTCAATGCTCATAGTGCAATGGGAAAAATGGTCGAACTCCCTGGAGGACTTAATCCTCATCATCACAATCATCAGCAATAACTTCTTCTTCAATGCCACTCGGGCCAGCACCATATCATCGGGAGTTCACAAAAGGAGTGGAATCACGAAGAGCCCACTTAAAATTAGGGTTCTCATCGTTATCCAACTCTTGATACTCACTGCTGGGCAGCTCCTAATCAGCATAGGCAGCAAATAAGTCATCCAAGGGGCCGGAAATCTTTCGAGGTGGAGGTAATATCATCAAATCTTCCTGCACTACCGGGCCTTTGCCCTTGGCTTTGTCGACATCTTTCTGAAGTTTAGAGATTGCCCCCTCCATGACATCAACCCACTTGCACAATATGTTCAAGCTCTCTACCATCCCCTTCACTGCATTCTTGACTGCTGCTCTGTGGCTAAGTCGGCCAACTGTTTCTCATGATTATGAGTCTTGTCCACCATATCCTGTAACCCACTCTTGTTCATAGAGGGTATGTTAGCATATGGTCATGCCTTGGAAGTGGTCTGAGAGGGAGATGAAGTGACAACGCTAGCACCAAGCTCATCACTGTCAAACTCACTCATCTGCTTAGTCCTTTGCTTCTTGAATATTGAGGCATCTATGTCTGTCTTTTTGTCAAGATCAATGACCCCAATGTCATGAGTGAACTTGTCACAAGGAAGAGTAGGAACATCAGCTTTAGCACACAACTTGGTGATCAAAACCAGAAAAGGAAGGGAATTATTTTCGCGATGGGCTTTCCACCGTATTACCATTGCTGCCACCTCTGTAAAGTTTACATGTTCCCATATCATGATGGCCTCGGTTAGAATGGAACCCTCTTGAGTTATCTTTTGGTCATTTTTAGAGGGGAGAAGACGGTTGAAAACTAGATCATACCAAAGTCGCACCTGAAAAACAAAGAACCTCCTTGGGATATCTCCTCCCATGGTAGACCATACAGGGGTGCCCAAAGCAATGATGGGGGCTATCACCTTATATGGATTTGGATCGGACATCAGTCTAGCTATAGGGGCTGGTGCAGGATCGATTTGGTGTTCCCAATAGATAACATTGATTGCGGCAGAGGTAACAGACACTTTCTTGCCCTGGGTGATGACCGTATCTAGATTGGGGAACCTATCCTTGGGACCTTTATATCCCTTGAAATCCTGTATGGCTTGGTAAGATGCAAAGAATTCCCGGACTATCTCTTCATAGTATCCCCCAGGCACATCTTGAAATGGTTGCCACTCTCTAACAGCAAACGGATGGTGTCTATTGGGCACCTCGTCTCCAACTTCCCCCAAATTAAAGCTTTACTCCACATTAAAAGTTCTGTTTTTGTCCCGAGTGTAGTAGGCTTTCATGCCCTCTACTCCGAAATGGAGCCTTGCTTCTTCTACAACCGACCTTTGTCTAGGTTGGCCCCTTTTTTCATTGCTTTCCCTTGTCCAATATTCTATCCATTCATTCCCTACAAAAACACCAAAAACAACACAAGATAACCAAAAAGAAAGAAAGAAACTTGGGTTGCCTCCCAAGTAGCGCTTGATTTAATGTCGCAGCACGACGATACTACCTCAATCCTTAATCATTTTTGGGATTAGTGATTGTGTTGCTAGGCATCGTCCCTTTCATCCGAGGGTTCATTTAGTTTGATAGGTGGGTCATTCGGGCCTCAAGATGCTTGATTGAGGCTGAGTGGGAGCTCACAGTTTGGTGAAGTCTTGAGACCTCACTCTTTAGCTCACTCACTCACGTATTTGTGGTGTCCACCTTATTAAGAACCAAGGACAACATGTCCTCCAACTTGGAATGACCGGGGTTGCTTGTGCCCGGTTGGTAGACAGAATCAGATTTTTTTGGGGGATGTAAGGATTAGAACTCCGGTGATTGAAGCGATCACCATCCTTGTCTCTGTCATGCCAATTTCCATCCCTATTTTTGTCTCTAATCCAACCTTGATTCTCCTCACGTGGGCGATAATACCCGGGGGGAGAACCCACCGACACAAAGCATAACTTACTATCAACCTCAGTCATAAGCTCCACATCACTCACTTGAATCTTCGATGTACTCACTGCATTCATCTTCTTAACACCACCAACTCCCATGACATGTTTGGCCATAAAGTCGAGTTGCATTAATATCTTGTCCATTGTCTCATCACGCTCCTCCTCTTTCCTCATCATCTTAATTGATAAGATTTTTTAGGGCATTCCCGAAGTTGGCACCTCTGCCTCTCTCATGTGCCAAGCTTGGTTAGTCTTGGTCATTCGTTCTAATAGCAACGAGGTAATGGGGAATTCTAAATCCATGAAGGTGCCAACTCCAAGGTTATCAGCCACTGATTTGTTCACAGAGTTTAATGACTGGTAGAAGCTTTAGAGCAACATATTGTTTGACAACTCATGGTTTGGGCACAATAGAAGTTTCTTTTTGAATCGTAGCCAAACTTCATGAAGAGGCTCGTCCGGGAGCTACCTAAAATTGGTAATCTCATATATTAGCTTTATCATTCGAGATGGAGGAAAGAATCTCGAGGTAAATGCCTCAACCAACTCGGCCCAAGATGTGATAGAGTCATTTGTCAATTCCACCAACCACGCCATGGCTTCCCCCATCAAGGAAAAAGGGAATAGGTGTAATCAGATGGACTCTTAGGAGATATGTTGGAAGATGAACGGTTGGCGAATCTCCACAAAATTCTGAATATGCCAGTTGGCGTCCTCATTTGCTTCTCTACCAAATAGGCCTTTTATTTGGATTAAGTGGAGCATAGTGCTTGTCACGTGGAATAGAGCATTTTCCACCGTGGGGGTTAGGCTGATTGCACCTACACCTCTTTGTATCATAGGCTCGGCAGCGTTGGCATTGTCGAAGCCACCAATGCTCTCATTATCATTGGCTTCGTCCATACCTAGCCTACTCAATCAACACAAACAACAAAAAGTAAAAGCAAACAATAACTCTCAAGTTGAATTTAAAAAAATAATAAAAAATTAGCTAACACTCAAGTCCCCGGCAACGGCGCCATTTTTGATGAACGCTCAAATCATGCTCTCTAGTTAGGAGGCCACGACGATTGTGCAGCAAAACAAAATTTATAAACCCAATGGATGTCGGGGTCGTACCCAAGGGAATAGTATGAGTTGATTTCAAGGTGAGCCTAATTGCTTAAACAAAAAGTAAAAGGATGGGGAGAATTGGGAAAGTTGTCACTGCTAACACAATTCAACAAAAAGCAATAAAACTAAAGATGGGTGTACCAAATGATTTAGAAGATTAGGGATGCATATCTGATGGGGCATTAGCTATAGGATGGGGTAATCATTAAGTCACTTCTACTTTCACCTATTGACATAAATAGCATTGGTCATAGGTGTGAAATGCTATCTCTCGATCAACATCCATATTTCCGATGATTTCGGTTAGAACATCATCGGTGTGATAAACAATCAATCAACATTAGATTGGGAAGGTCATCCTATTAATAGCTCAGACCCTTAAATGGGAGATTCCTGCGATTATAGCTATTTCTAGCCTCCAATCTAGATGGATTCCCAAGTATCCACTAGCAATTTCACATCCACAACTATGAAATTATCTCCCGAGCAATCACATAGTTAAGTAATGTAAATTAATGTTCGCAACGACTAATTTTAGGATTAAAACTTGGTGAAATTACTAGACTCATGTCAAATAGGAAATTATAAAGGTGAATTAACAACACCCACACCCATTAGATAAGCACCCATCATCAATACACCCCTAGAAAGAGAATTTAGCCACTCAAGTAGGAGAAGAAGAGATACCATCTGGGTAAGTTAAATTCCCATCCATTATAGATGAATCTTAAGTTCTAGAATCAAATTAGGTACACAAATTGTTAACCAAGAGATTTGTATTGAAACCCTCTTCTCAATGAACATGAAAAATTGTTTACAAAGCAAAAACTATCCTCTAAGAATTAGGTCTGAAGTATTGCATATACAAATTGAGCCTAAAATGGCCTTTTATATGTTCCCAAGTTGTGACATAAAATTAGGACAAGTTTTCCCTTTAGGAGGTGTGCGATGCGACATGCGGTTCGCACATCATGATGTGCGCATCGCACACCTGCTTCAACTCGACCAATGACTTCAGCTGAAATTATGGGCTTCGTGTGAAGGTGGTGCATTTTGCACCATGGAATGTGCGCATCGCACATCGACCGCACTTATTAGAAGAATCTTCAGCAACTTTAGTGGCTTCATACGGAAAAGGTGTGAACCTCACCTCGCCTTGTGCGTATCGCACAACCACTGCATCTTGGTTCAGATTCTTTAGCTTTTCTCAACTCTTCACACTTAGCTCCTTTTTGGCTCTTTTTGGATCCATATCCTTGTTCTTCATCTTCTATCAAAAGTATCTACATAGACATCAATAAAGGCCAAAAGAACCTCTAAATCAATTAAATACATAGCAATAATTCATGGATATAGGCTCAATAAATTGGTAGATTACTGACTTATCACTCTCCTATCTGATTATTTATCATATTTATGACATTAGCTTCAATTTTAGCTTTTAGTTTACTTACATACTCGGTACATTATTTCGTATTGATTCCACATTGCCTGGGAGAACTGTATTCTTGCTTGCAGGTCCTAAGAAATGATCAGGCAGACTTTCTAAGTAGCACAACCAAGTTTTCAGCTGATTGGCTTACTCCTTTTCTTCCAGGGGTCTCTAGAGTCTCAGAGGTTTGCTTGTTTTACTGCTTATAGGCGTGCATACTAGTCTGTTAGTTTGTATAGCTCCGTTATTGGTCAGTTGGTCCTTGTTGTTATTGTTGATAGTTCAGCAGCATGTTGGCCTAACTTATATTGTATATACCTATTTTCAATTTCTGTATAGATATGATGGTGGCCTTGATGGCCCAAACAGGACTTGAATGCTACCTATTTATTGCTTTATATGAACTATTGGGAGTAGCTATTTTCTTTATAGAGCTGTTGACAGGGGCCTTCCCAGTTGAGTATTTATTTTTGAGCTGAGATATACTTATTTATTTTCTTGATTATGTGTGGCTGCTATGCGCCATTGGAAAATGGTTCAGCACTGTCGGCTTGGGCCAAGGTTTTAGCATCAGGTGCCAGTTGTGCCCCTCGAGTGTAGGGCGTGACACAAAAAATGCTTAGTAACCATAATAAAAGTTGTGGAGTTGAGGAGGTGGCTCACCATGAAGAAGAAATCTCTAGTTCACAAAAAGATGACATTGAGGAGACGTTGAGCGGCATAGGGGCAGCAAATGAAAATTGTGGACTAACATTAATTGAATCTCATCAAGAGGAAAAACTTGATTTGGATGAAAAAGAATATACACTTGAGATTCATGAGCAAAGGGTGAGTTGTCAACCAACCGTTCCACAATAAAATCAAGATGTCAAGAGTGAACAAATGACACTAGAGTTGCAAACCAAAGTTCAACACATCATTTGTAAGGACTCTAGTGCATTCGAGGGTGAGGATGTCATGAATGGGGCTACCTTGGGAATGAAGATACCTAAATCTCATTCTAACCATTTGTAAATATTATGCTAGGTTGAATGGATAAAAACTAAAGTAACCAAGTCTATGGAGAATTTTGGAAAGAAGGAGGATCAAGGTGTGTTTATTTTGGAGTTTGTCATGCATAGAAGACAAAATGACATCCTTCATTTGAAGGCAAAAAAATTTAAGATGCGACATCGAGGAAGTGGCCTTCTTGTGTGTCACGCCCCAAGGCTACCCCATAGACGCAACACGGTGCTTAGTGTTACAAGTGACCCCAATCTAGCCCTTGGCTTTGCATAACTAGATAATTTATGAAAGAAAAACATATATTGTGTGGAAGCTGAAAATAATTTAATATTTGAAGTGGGAAAGAGCCCAAAATATATATAGAGTATAGTGATGACTGAAAACCAACAATAAAAACTCAATAGATGAATCTAGTTTATATATGAAAGCCTCTAACTGAGGTGAGTTGCTAGGACATGGCCCAAGCTAACTCTAATAATCTGAAACCGAAAAGTAAAGAATGAAAGATAAAGCATGTTTATTGTCCTTGAACTATGAGGACTCACTACTGAAGCTGCTGAGTAAGGACTGGAAGTCAATCTAAGCACGGTCTGGATACTGAGCGCCTGAACCTACATCATAAAATAATGTAGCACAAAAGTATGCGTCAGTACTTCAAATGTACTGAGCATGGGGGATATGTGCTAAGTTGAACAACATAGTACTGAACATGGAAATATATTTACTACAACATAAACTGATAGGTAAGCTAAATGCAATGACTAAATAAATATCATGAGTACATATAACATGTTGATCTGACTGACTGAATATAAGGTCAATGCAATATGAATCTGAATGTGTAAGATACTATTAACCGACATACCCCAAGCTGAGCTAACCATGGGTCCAACCTGTAACCCTGGATTGAAGGGTGTTCATACCTTACCACAATTACAAACAAAGCTGACGTGGATCCACTAAACTGATTTCCAAAAGGGACAAAGGGGTCAAGCCTAGTCTGACGGGTGACCTCTTTAGAACCTATGGTGGCACTGTAGTTCTGGGACTCAAACACTGCTACTAAAGGTCTCAGCCTAAGTTGGCGGGTGAGCCTTCATCCCTTCGTCCACTCGGTGCTAAGTCTACTCCCAACTGAATACATAACCAATAAAATGCAAGCGGAAATGATGGATAGCTCAAATACTGGTAATCATCTGAGAATGCAACATACATATACTGAAACTGATGGTATTCTAATTCTGAAGCATGATTGTCTTATTTATCTACCTAGCAAGTATAAATTATGAATATTGAATTTAAGACAAGCTAGGGTTACCGAGTTCTGTACATGAGACTATGCTAATTCTCCAAGAAATGTGTAATTAATACCGCATAAACTATAGCAATTGAGTTACAATGAATCCCTAAAATTTAGGAACCCTAGGTTTGAACAATTCATGGAGAAGTTTAGAAATGACTAAATTCTAGGGACCTAGTGGGTGAAAGGAACCCACTAGTGAAATACCACATAACTGGTGGAGAAATAATGGAGAAATCCTTTAGATTCTTGGGGCTGAGCTTGAAGAACCTTCAGCCTATTCTTGAGAGAAAACTATCGCCTCTTATCTCCTATTTCTTTCTAAGTCTGATGATTTTAGGAGAATAGGTAATTTAGGTAGTTTTTGGCTAATTATTTAGGTGTAGAATACCCAAAACGACGTATCATAGGCCCTAAAAGGAAAGGAAAAGTCCAAAACGCCCCTGGGATAATAAAATAATTTTTCTGGAAAAATCGTGACTCAAGTTCTACAGATAGGTTCCACGACTCGTGGAAGCTTCCATGGCTTGTGGAAACCTATTGTGGTTCCTGGACCCTTTTTTTTGGCTGCGGGTCTGAGTTCCACGACTTGGGTTCACGACTCGTGGAACCATCCACAGTTCGTGGAACCTAGTCATAGTTTCTGAGGTACAGTTGGGTCTCAGGTCTGAGTCCCACGAGTGGAATCCATGACTCATGGATCATTCCACAGTCTGTGATTCTGACTCTGGTCTTGAACCCAACTTGGCTGGCCTCTGTCTGAGTTCCACAGTTGATTCCATGACTCGTGGACTGTTCCACGGTTTGTGGAAGCAATCCATGGTTCTCAGAGGAAAAGTCAGACCTCTGATTTGATTCCACGGCCATAGCCCACGACTCGTGGAAACTTCCAGGACTCATGGAACTGTATCGTGGTTTTTGGTTGACAGTTGGAAAATTTATTTTTTTCTAGTTTTCTAAGCTGAGTCTAGTCTTGGAGGTTTTGGGGTTTTACAATATCTCCCCCTTGGGATCATTCGTCCTCGAATAAAGACTAAACAAGCTGAGTTTGGGAGGAAAGAGCTGCAATCCCTACAACCTGAGTATTAGGAACTGATATCTAACTGAACTTAGTCCCATGGATATGCAAACATGCTGGAATGCAAGGATAACTAAGGGAAAAAGGTATTGGGACTGGATTACGCAAGAGTAAACTGAGCAACTATAGAGGAACTATTGCCTCAATCTGAAACTGAATCGGAGGGAAAGAGGTGAGGATACTTGGCTATCATGGCTGCTTCTGCATTCCAAGTAGATCCCCCTACGGACTGATTACTCCACAAAACCTTCACCAAAGCGACTTTCTTATTTCTCAACCTACGAACCTGACGATCAAGAATCTCAACTGCAACCTCCTCATATGTGAGGCTATACTTCACATCCACACTCTCTAAAGGCATTATTGATGCCGGATCACCCACAAACTTCTTTAGCAAAGAAATATAAAAGACTGGATGAACCGTTGCTAGCTCTGCTGGCAACTCTAACTCATAAGCTACTTTACCAATCCTTTTCAAGATTCTGTAAGGACCTACATACCTGGGATTGAGCTTTCCTTTCTTGCCAAATCTCATCACCCCCTTCATGGGTGACACTTTCCTTTCTTGCCAAATCTCCTTACGTATGCATAGGACTTCTTATGACTATAAGCTGTTTTTAATCTTTCTTTGATAAGCTGAACTTTCTCATAGCCTCATGAACCAAATCTGGCCCAACCAAGGGTGCTTCACCTACTTCAAACCAACCCACTGGAGACCTACATCTATGCCCATAAAGTGCCTCATATGGGGTCATCTGAATACTTGAGTAGAAACTGTTATTATAGGAAAACTCTATGAGAGGTAGGTGATCATCCCAAATACCCTTGAAATTGATCACGCAAGCTATCAATATGTCCTTTAAGGTATGAATGGTACGCTCTGCCTGACAATCCGTATGTGGATGAAATGTTGTACTGAGATTCACCTGGGTACCAAGACCTTTCTGAAATGATCTCCAGAAATGGGATGTAAACTGAGGACCCCTATCTGAGATGATAGACAAGGGAATCCCATGCAACCTAACTATCTCACTGATGTAGAGTTTGGCATAGTCTTTTGCTGAATATGTAGTCTTGACAACCAAGAAGTAAGCTGACTTAGTAACTCTGTCCACTATCACCCAAATAGAGTCATGTTATTTTCGAGTACAAGGTAAACCCGTAATAAAATCCGTGTTGATTACCTCCACTTCCAAGTAGGAATGCTAATATCTTAAGGCATACCTCCTAGTTTCTGATGTTCTACTTTCACTTGCTAACAGTTGGGACACTTAGCTACAAAATTCGCAAGGTCCCTTTTCATGCCATTCCACTAATAGACTTTCCGTAGATCACAGTACAACTTAGTGGCACCAGAATGAATAGAATATCTGGAATTATAGGCTTCTGTAAGGATCTTCTGCCTAAACTCACCCACATTAGGTACACATAAATGACCCTGGTAGCGAAGTACACAATCTCCCCCTTGGGAGAAAACCTCCACTCTCTGCTGATGAACTGTACCTTTCAACTAAAGCAATATGGGATCACTGTCCTGTTTCTCCTTAACCTCTGCTACCAATGAAGATTCTGACTTATTCTGGACTATCACACCACCATCTGTCGTGTGCATGAGGCAAACTCCTAACCGAGCAAGCCTATGAACATCCCTGGCTAATTCTTTCCTCTCTTCCTTAACGTGTGAAACACTACTCATGCACAGTCTGCTGAGGGAATCAGCCACTACATTGGCCTTACCCGGATGGTAGAGCACATTCATATCATAGTCATTGAGGAACTCAAGCCACCTTCTCTGACAAAGATTCAACTCTTTCTAGGTGAACACATACTGGAGGTTCTTATGATCTGTGAACACATCAACATAGACACCATACAAGTGGTGTCTCCAATTTTTTGGGGCAAACACAACCGCTGCAAACTCAAGGTCATGAGTCGGGTAGTTCTTCTCATGAATCTTAAGTTGTCTGGAAGCATAAGCTATGACCTTACCCAGCTGCATAAAAACACAACCCAGGCTAACCCTAGATGCACTGCAATAAACCACATAGTTATCTATACCCTCTAGTAGAGTAAAAATGGGAGTTGTAGTCAACCTGCTCTTCAGTTCTAAGAAGATTTTCTCACACTCGTCTGACAACTGAAACTTGAACTTTATCTGAGTCAACTTGGTCAATGAGGCAGCTATGGATTAAAATCCTTCAAAAAATCTCCGGTAGTAACCAGCCAAACCCAAGAAACTCCTAATGTCTGTTGGAGAGGTGGGTCTGGGCTAATTTTTTACTGCCTCAATCTTCTGAGAATCAATTTGAATGCCTTCACTAGACACCGCATGACCAAGAAAACCAATTGATTTCAGCCAAAATTTACACTTACTGAACTTGGCGAATAACTGGCAGTCTTTGAGAGTCTGCAGAATGACCCTCAGATGATTCCCATGCTCCTCCTCATCTCGAGAATAAACAAGGATATCATCAATGAAGACAATGATGAACAAGTCCAAATACTTTCTAAACACCCTGTTCATTACGTCCATGAAAGCTGCAGGAGCATTCGTTAGCCCAAAATATATACTATAAATTCGTAGTGACCATACCGAGTACTGAAGGCTATCTTTGGGATGTCACTATATCTGACTTTGAGCTGATAATAGATGAATCAGAGGTCTATAATAGAGAAGTAGCAGGGACCCTGAAGCTGGTCAAACAAGTCATCAATCCTGGGGATGGGATACTTATTCTTGATTGTGACTTTGTTCAACTGATGGTAGTCGATGCACATCCTGAGAGAACCATCTTTCTTAGGCACGAAGACTACTTGAGCACCCCATGGAGAGATGTTGTGTCCGATGAATCCCTTATCTAGAAGGTCTTTCAGCTGTTCCTTCAATTTCTTAAGCTCAGGTGGAGCCATTATTTAAGGAGGCATTGAAATTGGTTGGATATCTGGAAGGAGATCTATTCCGAAGTCGATTTCCCTTTCCGGAGGAACTCTGGGAAGATCTTCTGAAAATACTTTGGGGAATTCATTCACCACTGGAACTGACTCAAGAGTTGGGATCGTTTGAATCTTTAACACAAACAAGATGATAGATATACCCTTTGAAAATCATTTGTATGGCCTTAAGGTATGAGATGAATAAACCTACATGCATTGAGGTACTACCTGTTCATTCCAAGACTGGATAGTTTGGAAACTGAAACCAAATGATCCTAGTTCTTTAATCAACTGAGGCATAATAGGAATGTAACCAATCTATGCCTAGAATAATATCGAAGTCAGTCATTTTTAACACTGCAAGATCGGTTGAGGTGACTTTATGGAAAACTTTGACAGGGCAATTTCTGTCTACCCATCTATCTATAACTGGGTCACCAACTGGAGTAGAGACTGAGAAGGGTTCTGGGAGGATTTCTAGACTGACACAAAAATTCACTGCTCTATAAGGAGTTACAAAGGAAAGTGTAGCCCCTGAGTCTAACAATGCATAAACATCTAAATGGAAGACTTGTAACATACCCATGACCACATTAGGAGAATCCTCCTGGTCCTGTCGAGTCTTAAGGGAATACAACCTATTTTGGCACTACCCACCACCTATACAAGATGAGGCACCCTGCTTAGTGGGGTGACCCTCTAGAGCTGCTGCAGAGCTGGCCTGATTCTGCGAATGAGTATCCCTGCTTTTCTTAGATTTTATAGGGCACTTTTTTATCCTATGGCCTTGCTTACCATACCCAAGGAAATTTCCACTACCTGTCATGCACTCACCCTGGTGGTTTCTACCACACTGGATGAGAGCATCCGCTAGTAAATGTACCTTGGGACTTGGAGCCTGTCGCTCTATCTCGTCAATCCTATTTGAATTTTGGCACTGGGGAACTAGCAGAAGATGGAGCTGGAGCTGAAGATTTTTGACGGAATTGAGAGCGATTACCACCCTCTGACTTCTGTTGAGAGTAGTTGAAATCACCTGTTCTGGCTCTCTTACTGTCTCCTCCCCTGTCTTTTGATTTTATCTTCCTCGATCTGCTGAGCATAAGTAACCAACATGGAGATATCCATTTCCTTAACAAGCATGGCAGTATTGCACTCTTTGACCACATCATCAGACACCCCAGATAAGAATTTACTCATGCAGGCTCTGGAGTCAGCCATTATTGTTGGGTCATACTTAGACAGCTGTGTGAACTTGAGTGCATACTCTTTCACACTCATATCATTATGATTCAAGTTAATGAATTCTTGTACCTTGGCTTCTCTGAGATCAAGTGGGAAGAACCTATCCAAAAACGTTGTTTTGAACTGGTTCTAATCCACTGGACCTGTATTGGCACAATATTACTCCTTCTACTGCTGATACCAAGTGTAAGCCACTCCCTTCAACTGATAGGCGGTCAAATCTGCACTCTCAACTGGAGTGACACCCATAATATTTGTTACCTTCTGAATGTCATCAAGAAACTCTTATGGATCCTCCTCCGACTTGGACCCATGAAATTTTGGAGGGTTTATCCGAGTGAAATCCCGAATTCTAGCTGTAGTAGTCTTTGCCTGAGGCAGAGCTAGTGCCACAGCCTGCTGATTGACCTGAGTTTTCATGGCCTGGGCAAGCATTTGGAATGCAGCCTTAAATTCAGCATGCGTGACTTGCTTATTCAATGGGTCTGCTGGAGCTGCTGGTGCTGGCTGATTCCTAGCGTTAGCTCTTCTGGGAGGCATTTTCTGAAATGCGAAGAGCATGCGTTAGAAGTAGATTAAATAGAGTTCGTACTCTACAGCACTAGCTAGAAAAGAAGGAATGGAAGTTGTTCCTAATGACATCTCATAGATCCTCTCCCATAAGTGTGGCGCGCTTCACACCCATGAAGAAGACTATACTTGATGCGACTTTCCGACACCCTAGGACACTTAAACCTGATACTTTGATACCAAATCTGTCACGCCCCAAGGCTACCCCCTAGATTCAACAAGGTGCTTAGTGTCACAAGTTACCCTAAGCTAACCCATGGCATGTCATAACTAGACAATTTATGAAAGAAAAACATATACTGTACGGAAGATGAAAAAAATTGAATATCTAAAGTGGGAAAGAGCTAAAAATATTTCTGAATATAAAAATATATATAGAGTATAGTGATGACTGAAAACAACACTAACAACTCAATAGCTGAATCTAGTCTATGTCTGAAAGCCTCTAACTGAGGTGAGTTATTGGTACATGCCCCCAGCTAACTCTAATAATCTGAAACTGAAAAGTAAAGACTAAAATATAAAGCATGTCTATCGTCCTCGAACTATGAGGACTCTCCACTGAAGCTGCGGAGTAAGGACTGGAAGTCGATCTAAGCGCAGTTTGGATGTTGAGTACCTGAACCTACATGATAAAATGATATAACACAAAAGTATGCGTCAGTACTTCGAATGTACTGGGCATGCGGGATATGTGCTAAGTTGAACAACATAATACTGAACATGGAAATATATATACTACAACATAGACTGATAGGTAAGTTGAATGCAATGACCAAATAAATATCATGAGTACATATAACATGCTAATCTGATTGACTGAATATAAGGTCAATGCAATATGAATCTGACTGTGGGAGATACTATTAACCAACATAACCCAAGCTGAGCTAACTATGGGGCCAACCTGTAACCCTGGATGGAAGGGTGTTCATACCTTGCCACAGGTAGAAACAAAGCTGATACGGATCCACTAAACTGATATCCACAAGGGACAAGGGTGTCAATCCTAGTCTGACGGGTGACCGATTTATAACCTACGATGGCGCCGTAGTTCTGGCACTCAAAGAATGCTACTAAAGGTCTCAGCCTAAGCTGGCGGGTGAGCCTTCATTCCTTCGTATGCTCGGTGCTAAGTCTACTCCCAACTGAATACATAAGCAATAGAATGCAAGTCAAAATACTGGATAGCTCAAATACTGGTAATCATTTGAGAATGCAACATACATATACTGAAACTGATGGCATTCTAATTCAGAAGCATGATTGTCAAATTTATCTTTCTAGCAGGTATAAATTATGAATACTAAATTTAAGACAAGCTAGGGTTAACGAGTTCTATACGTGAGACTATGCTAATTCTCCAAGAAACGTGTAATTAATGCCACATAAATTATAATAGTTGAGTTACAATGAATCCCTAAGATTTAGGAACCCTAGGTCTGAACAATTCATGGAGAAGCTGAAGAACTGACTTAATTCTAGGGACCTAGTGGGTGAAAGGAACCCACTAGTGAAATCCCATATACATGGTGGAGAGATGATGGAGAAATCCTTTGGATTCTTGGGGCTGAGCTTGAAGAACCTTCTGCCTATTCTTGAGAGAAAACTATGGCCTGTTTTCTCCTATTTCTTTCTAAGTCTGATGATTTTAGGAGAATAGGTGATTTAGGTAGTTTTTAGCTAATTAATTAGGCTTAGAATACCCAAAACCACATAGCATAGGCCTTAAAAGGAAAAGAAAAAGTCCCAAACACCCCGGGGAAAATCAAAGAATTTTGCTGGGAAAATTGCGACTCAAGTTCTACAGATGGGTTCCACGACTCGTGGAAGCTTCCATGGCTCGTGGAACTCTGTCGTGGTTCTTGGACCCCTTTTATATGGCTGCGGGTCTGAGTTCCACGATTTGGGTTCACGACTCATGGAACCATCCATGGTTCATGAAACCCAATCGTGGTTCCTAAGGGACAGATGGGTCTCAAGTCTGAGTCTCACGAGTGGAATCCACGACTCGTGGATCATTCCACGGTCCATGATTCTGACTCGTGGTCTTGAAGCCAACTTCGCTGGCCTTTGTCTGAGTTCCACGGTTGCATTCCATGACTCATGGACAGTTCCACATTTCTTGGAACCAATTCATGGTTCTCAGAGGAAAAGTCAGACCTTTGATCTGATTCCACGGGAATAACCCACGACTCGTGGAACTGTCTCATGGTTTTTGGCTGACAGTTGGAAAAATTATTTTATTTTTGGTTTTCTGAGCTGAGTCTAGGCTTGGAGGTTCTGGGGTGTTACATTATGTTTTTTCCTTCACCCCATGAACCTTACTGGAATCTCGATTCAAAATTGGGCTGAAGGTTCAAATCCTCCAAGTGGAGATCTAAGTGGTAAAATGACTTGCATCGTATCGCGATATTACATCAAGCACTTTATGGGATGCAATCTATCATATCAAAATTTCAAATTTTTTTAAAGTTTCCATTTTAGAATAGCTTAGTATCTTATTTGTGACCAATCTTCAAAGTTTAAAGTCTTTTTGAGCTGATTTAGGCAGGTTGAGATGTTGGAGCTATGTCAAACTGGAACCAAGCCTTTAAAAAGCCACTGGAATGACATGCTAACCACCTGCTGCTGCACTTTCGGCCCTGCAGCATGTATGTGTAACGCATGCCAAACCAGTAAACTGCTAAAAATATTGAAAAGGCTATAAGAGAGCCGAACCTGCGATGTTTTTTTCTGCAGGAGCGGTAACGCAGGCATGGCATTTTGTACACAAAAGTGTGAGGGCTGGAGCAATAAGTCCTCCACAGCTGTGGAGGCACTTAAATCCTACAATTCCATAGGAGCGGTGAAAATACTGCAGGAGAGGTGTCGCACCAGCATCCAAAATAGTCGCAAGTGTGCTTGTCGAAATGCTTTTACAGTGAAGGGAGGTAAAACAACTTAAACTTTTTGAACCCCTTCAATTTCTCACTCAAATGTTCCCATCCCCTCAACTCCTAACTCTCAATTTCTAGTATCTTTCACTCATTACTCTCACATACTGCACATCTCTAACTGGTAAATAAATCCCTCCACCAGAGGAAAGAATTTGAAACAAAAGGGGGCTGGTTCAAGAGGAGTTAAAGGGCAACAATTTCACCACCAATTCCAAATCTCTCCAAAGCATGGTATGCTTTCCGAACAATCATAACCACAACTTTGGCCACACATCCTCCGCAACTCAAGTTACAACTAACTAAAATAATCATAACATAGGAATGCAATACAAGGTAAACAACACAATATATAGGCTCAACCTACGAAATAAACTCGCGCCTTACGAGAGAGAAATACACAAGAAGGACCATGCGTAAAAATACGCACGTCTTACATCCTCATAATTCCATAGGCTCGACCATGGGGAAAGATCTCGTACATTACAGGTCCTCGCAAAGTTACGGGCTAAACCATGTGGACATGTCTCACACATTACAGGTTTTCGTGAGTCCTTTTGGCAATCACAATCAAAAAATTCAATCAAACATAATACAATATGCAACACATAATACAGTACAATACAATACAATACAATATAATACAATACAATATAATACAATACAAGCTTTTAAGGCAGCCCTCAAGTACCCAAGAACCATTGTCCTACCTCCGTACCATAACCATAATACCAAAATTAACTCACCAATCACCATAATCTGATAACCACAATCATATATACACCACCTCTTACGTCTAACTTAATACGTAACCAACATCACTGGCTATGAGCTTATAACACGAATAATATCAACAATAATTAAGAGACATCTAACAATCGACTCTTCAATGGCACGATAGACACAATTTTTTTAAATTTTAAGGAATCATGCCAAAAAAAGAAAAGAATAGCCTTTATATACCTAGAATCTGAGCTCAAATAACTTAATGTAGATAGTTGACTTTCTTTCGGTGCTGAAATAGATTGTCAAAAATTATTTTTCCATGATGTTTCTTTTTCACGTGCTAATTGAAAATATGCAATGGCTTCATAGAACATGCTATCCAAAGTAAAATACATGAAAATGGGTTGATAATTCCTTTCCAATAGATTCTTTGCCGAGTGATAAGATGAAAACTTTGGTATGAAAACTGATACTTATTTATGACAACTAATCTACAAATACGTGAAATTTGTTTCACAAATGAATAGAATAATGGTACTTGGGAACAAGTTGTTCTATATACTCATTAGATGAACAATGAATATATTGGAGAATTTTGATAGAATAAATAGCAAGAGAAAAAAAATGAGCTAATACAATTATTGCAAGCCAAGACTTTTATCCAATAACTTACTAAATAATAGTTTCCTTAATTAGAAAGGAAAATGAATGAATAAAAGACTATGTTAAGTCCACCTTGATGTTCCCTCTTCATCTTCTACGTGGGGTGGGTGGTGGCAACACCCCACCCCTTCTTATCTATTAAAAATTTAGATTCGGTCTATGACACATATCTACTTGGGTATTGCATAGGTTTCTGGTCAAATATATATAATTTTTTGAATATATCACAATTAATAAAAAATTATTTTAAAGAAAACCTAACTCACATAATAATAATGTTTTAACAAAATTGAATTACTATCTCTGTTAAAATATTAATAAATTATAAAAATCTTATAAAAAAATACACATGCAAATATTTCATAATTAAAGAATTTTTTTCATAAATATTTATGACATTTTAAGAAAGAACTAAAAATAAAACATTTTACAAAATTCTAATTTTAAAATCAATTATTTTTGAATACGTGTGATGATAATAAAAATCTTAAATTTAGGCTCATAAGCCTTCGATACGGGATGAAGGACAATCTTAAAATACTTGGGGTGTTACAGCTTCAGAGCGTTATTTTCTTTTCTTTCTTACTTAGGAGTTTCTAACTTGTGAGAATGAGGAATAATACTACTGATTAGCCTTTAATCCCATCTAATAGAGGTTAAAATGATATGGGAAAAGTCTGTGAGGTAAGGAAAAGACTAAACTACCCTTAATTTAGATAATAGAAAGTTGTAAAAAATCCCGTCGGACAGCTCCCCTCACAGGCCCGTGAGGTGCTTCACGGACCATGATAGAGCTTGTCGGATTTAGCCAGAGGGTTTAGAGGTTTTGGACTAATCCCATGACTAGGTTCATGGTCTGTGGGACATCCCACAAGTCGTGGTTTATTCCGTGGAGACTGGGGCTGTTGGAGGGTCCTGTAGACCAATCTCACGAGTGGCCTTATGGATAGTGGGAAATTTCATGGTTCTTGGGCCAACTCGTAGTCCATAAGAAGTCACCGAGGTAAATTCACGACTGGGTTCATGACCCATGGGCCCCCTCATGGTCTGTGGACCTAGCAGTGAGGCCTCAAAACTTGCAGAAAATAGCCTAAGTGCTGGTCTAAATGTTGGTTCAAATTTTGAGGTGTTATAGAAGGAGACTTGATTTATGGTGAAACTATGGTAATATCTGACACTACCAGTCTAAAACTAGAGGCTTTGGCCATTCAAGAGGTAGTGGAGTACCGTGTGAGGAACAAATTGATGCCTTTTATAGTGGAGACTGATTTGTTAATCATGAAAAGAGTCATTGATGGGAAGTCGGATTTCCCATGGGTGATCAGCATGGGAATAAGTTGGATAAAGGAGTGGAAGAATATGGGGGATATTCAAGTTACTCACAATTTTAGAGAAGGGAATCAACTTGTTGATTTTTTAACCAACAAGGTTGTTCATTTTGCAAGTACTTTATAGTACAATAATAATCAAGAACTACCACCAGAAGTACAACAAATCTTAAGGTCAAATAAGCAATAAATTTTCTACATGATACTTAGGGAAATAAAGGACTGAGATCTACACTAGGAAAAACAATATACTAATGTGCAGAAGAGATTCACATACAAATCATCAAATACAAATACAACTACAACCTCCAACTCTATAAATTTAACAAGATACACAGTTCATTCAAATGCATTTACAAATAGATCCATACGGAAACATATCTAAGAGTATTTTGAACCCATTTTGTGGTGGTATTAACCTCTTTTGAGGTTCTTTCCACTGAGAATAAGTTCAAAGACTTCAAGGATAGGTCAAAGTCTAAATAATTAAAACATAGATCTAGAGTTAATGGTCAAAGTACTTATATTATGCCTCGGTTTCTATCTTCAATCTACATCAAACTTAAAGAAGTCTTTATCTTTGGGAAAGAAATCATGGTGCCTGGTGAAAGTTTGAGGTTGCTCAAGTGATTTCTACCAAAAGCTTGGTGGGAATAAAAAGCAAAATCAGTTAGCAAAGACAAGGAATTTGACTATATAACGAAAGAGAAGGGTTCACTAGTCACTTATCTTTGGCGTTACTTCTCTAGATGTTTTGTTTCCATCTCCGACGTCCTCTCCGGCCTTGGAGATAACTCCGACAACGGTGGCATAGATCTATGGTATTGTCTATTTTTTGAGCTGTCCACTCATTTTCTTTCCTATTTTATATTGTTGTCTTTAGACTTAGTCTCCCTTTTTATTTTGACTGTTCAGTTCGAGTTGGTCCTAAACTGTGTGGGTTTGGGCCATCCATCTTTTGTACATACCTCTTGTCTTATGAACTAGTGAAGAAAGGATCATGTTGTGCACGTGCCTAATGTTTGTTCATAAATTATTAATTTTAAGTGGTGTTGAGTAAATATATATTTTTTAAAATTAAGTTATATATATTTGTGTGGCAGTAAATCATCTCATAAGTGTAAAATAAATACGTGATAAATATTATTATATTGATACATTTTTAGTGATGTTGATTAAATAATTATTTTTTCTACGATTATTTATATATATATATATATATATTCTTCTTTCTCGAAAATATCCATACTTGAATTTTTTTTTCATCGACTCTTTTAAATAACTTGAATTATCAATTATTGTGTCTTATAATATTTTTTACGTAATTTTCAAATATACATATTTTACTTCAAGGTGAATTTCAAATATTGAATGGTCAAACAAAATGACTTGTAAAAGAATTAGAGGACCTGGTTGTGTCTATTCTTTCTTGTTGGGAGGACCGTATACTTTTCTTCTGGGAGTTGATCATCAAGTGACCAACCGTCGTTGCTTGCCGTCATTGTTGCCTCTGATTCCAAGTTGTTCCAATTCTCTTCGCTACTGCCTATTTTGAAACTAAGTTTCGATCGGATTTGTTGGATCATATTGAATTGTTGCCGTATCAGCGACTAAGTTACCGAAACCCTAGATCTGATACACTACCGGAGCCAGAAAAACCCATCAGCTTCTTCACCAGCGACCTTCTTCTTGAAAATTTCTCATTGAGTGTGTTTCTTGATAGACCTAGGCAATGGTTGCTTGTCAGATCTGAGTCTCCAGCGATGTAAGCTCGTCAGAAAAAAGATCTACCCAGATCTGTCTTGCTTTCTCCTTTCTCTTTTCTCTCTCTATCTTGTTTTCTTTGTTTTGTTTTCTCCTTTCTTGCACGCACATTTGATAGGCAGCTCCAGCGCCAAGTTCCGATGATAACTTTCCGGCGACCACCAGCAGTCTGGCGACCAACAAGATTTCAGCGACTAATTTCAGCACCTGATTTTGCCAGAATCTAACAAATCAAACAATAAAGCGGTCTTTCTTTTCCCCCAGCTTAATCCTAATGATTTCTATCCCTACACCTTTAATTAGATTGTTAATTTTGTTCGTGGTTATCTCTTTTTTTTCCCGAGTTGCGATTGTGGATTTTAGCTCCATCTTGTTTGCTTTTTCCTGTATTATGGTTGTATTATAGGCCAGTTGATTTAGTTAGTATATCCGTAGTTAGCTTGCACTCTCTTTTGTGGCTTTAGTGGATGATGGTAGACTAGGGTCATGCCATCAATTATGTTTGGGTTCGAGTTCAGGGTCGGGTTTGAGGGCTGGTATGGAGGGAAGGAAGAGTAAGTGGACTAAGGCTACCTCTAGGTTGAGATTAGGATCTTCGAACATAGGGACTTTACAAGGAAAGTCAGTAGAAATAGTGAAGAGTCTGAGGAAGAGGAGGATTAATATAGCTTGTGTCCAGGAGACCAAGTGGATAGGTAATAAGGTGCGGGATGTGGATGGGTATAAGTTGTTAGTATTCCGGAGAGATGAGGAATATGAATGGGGTAGGGATCCTAGTAGATGGAGAGCTTAGAAAGCAAGTAGTTGAGGTTAGGAGGGTCAATGATAGGGTAATGTCGCTTCAGTTGGTCATTGAAGGGTCTACTTTGAACATTATAAGTACTTATTCTTCACAAACGGGTTTGGACGAGGAGGAGAAGAAGAGGTTTTGGATGAGATGGTGCGAAGCGTGCCAGACACGGAGAAGATTTTCGTAGGAAGAGATTTAAATAGGCACATCATGGCATCTTCGAGGGATTATGATGATATGAATGGTGGCTTTTATTTTGGGGAGAGGAAAGAAGGAGGTGCTGCACTTTTGGACTTTGCTAGAGCCTTTGGGTTGATGATACTGAACTCAAGCTTCCCCAAGAAAGAGGAGAACTTGGTTACCTTTAGTAGTTTGGTGGCCAAGACTGAGATTGACTTTTTTCTCCTTGGGAAGGGAGATAGAGGTCTTTGTAAAGACTATAAGGTTATCCCGACTGAGAATCTTTCGACCCAACATAGGATTTTGGTGATGAATTTGGAGATCAAGGAGAAGAGGAAGAAGAGGGTTATGGCTGATCGATCTAGGATGAAATGGGGTAGCTTGACCATGGCTAGCGCCTTGGATATAGGGGAGAAGTTGGTAGCTATGGGGTTTGGAGGAGCAAATGGGATGCGGATAATATGTGGGGTTCGACTACCAATTGTATTAGGCTAATGGCTAGGGAGGTGTTGGGTATCTAAAGAGGTCGATCTGGCAGGCATCGAGGGGGCTGGTGGTTGAATGTAGAAGTTTAAGGAAAGGTGGAGGCAAAGAAGGGTGCGTACATGAGAATGGTGGAAAGTACGACCGAGGAGGAGAAGCGGATGAATAGGGAAGAATATAAGATGGCTAAGAAGGAGGCTAAGTTAGCAGTTATGGTGGCTAAAACAACGGCTTTCAAAAGATTGTATTCTGAGTTAGAGGATAAGGGCGGAGATAAGAAGCTATATAGGTTAGCCAAGGCTAGAGAGAGGAGGGCCTGTGATCTTGACCAAGTGAGGTGCATCAAGGAGAGGATGGCAAAGTATTAGTGGAAGAGGTACTCATTACGAAGAGATGACAGTCTTACTTCCCTAAGCTCTTGAACAAAGCGTGGGGAGAAGGCATTGTGCTTGGAGACTTAGAGAACTCAGAGAGATGTCACTATTATGGGTATTGTAGGCGTATAAAGGTAGAGGAGGTTAAGGGTGCTATTTGTCGGATGTGTAGGGGCAGAGCAACTGAGCCAGACGAGATTTTGATAGAATTTTGGAAGAGCACTGGTGGTCCAGGTATGGAGTGGCTGACCAAGTTGTTCAATGTCACTTTCAGGACATCGAAAATGCCCGAAGCTTGGAGATAGAGTATGATGGTTCCATTGAACAAGAACAAGGGTGACATTCAAAATTGCAACAACTATCGAGGTATCAAGTTGTTGAGTCACACTATGCAAAAATACTCACGCCTTACAGGTCCTCATAATGCCATGGGCTTGACCATGTGGAAAGGTTTCATACCTTATAGGTCCTCCCAAAGCCACGGGCTAAACCATGTGGACATGTCTCACACATTACAGTTTTTCGTGAGTCCTCTTGGCTATCACAATCAAAAATTTCAATAAAACATAATACAATATGCAACACACAATACAATACAAGCTTTTCAGGCAGCCCCAAAGTACCCAGGAACCATTGTACGACCTTCGTACCACAACCATAATACCACAATTAACTCGACAATCACCATAATCTGATAACCACAATCATATATATACCACCTCTTACTTCTAACTTAACACGTAACCGACAACATTGGCTATGAGCTTATAACACGAATAATATCAACAATAATTAAGAGACATCTAACAATCGACTCTTCAATGGGATGCTAGACACGAAGTTTTTAAATTTTAAGGAATTATGCCAAAAAAAGAAAAGAATAGCCTTTATATACCTAGAATCTGAGCTAGAATAACTTAATGTAGATAGTCAATTTTCTTTTGGTGCTCAAATAGATTGTCAAAAATTATTTTCCCATGAAGTTTCTTTGCCAGTGCTAATTGAAAATATGCAATGGCTTCATAGAACATTCCATCCAAAGGAAAATAGATGAAAACAGGTTGATAATTCCTTTCCAATAGATGCTTTGCCGAGTGATAAGATGAAAATTTTGGTATGAAAATTGATACCTATTTATGACTACTAATCTACAAATACGTGAAATTTATTTCACAAATGAAGAAAACAATGGTACTTGGGATCAATCTGGTCTATATAGTCATTAGATGAACAATGAATATATTGGAGAATTTTGATAGAATAAAAAGCAAGAGAAAAAAAATGAGCTGATACAATTATTGCAAGCCAAGACTTTTATCCAATAACTTACTAAATAATGGTTTCCTTAATTAGAAAGGAAAATGAATGAATAAAAGACTATTTTAATTCAACCTTGATGTTCCCTCTTCATCTTCCATGTGGGGTGGGTGGTGGAAACACCCCACCCCTTCTTATCCATTAAAAATTTAGATTCGGTCTATGACACATATGTACTTTAGTATTGCATAGGTTTCTGGTCAAATGTATATAAGTTTTTAAATATATCACAATTAATAAAAAAATATTTCGAAGAAAGCCTACCTCATATAATAATAATCTTTTAACAAAATTGAATTACTATCTCTATTAAAATATTAATAAATTATAAAAATCTTATAAAAAAAATACAGATGCAAATATTTCATAATTAAAGAATTTTTTTCATAAATATTTAAGACATTTTAAGAAAGAAATAAAAATAAAATATTTTACCAAATTCTAATTTTTAAATTAATTATTTTTGAATACGTGTGATGATAATAAAAATCTTAAATTTAGGCTCGTAAGCCTTTGATACAGGATGAAGGACAATCTTAAATCACTGGGGTATTACATCTTGAGAGCGTTCTTTTATTTTCTTTCTTACTTAGGAGTTTCTAACTTGTGAGAATGAGGAATAATACGACTGGTTAGCCTTTAATACCATCTAATAGATGTTAAAAACTGATGTGGAAAAAGTCTCTGAGGTAAGGAAAAGACTAAACTACCCTTAATTTAGATAATAGAAACTGTAGAAAATCCCATCGGACAGCTCCCCTCACAGGCCGTGAGGTGCTTCATGGACCATGATAGAGCTCGTCGGATTTATCCAGAGTGTTTAGAGATTTTGGACTGATCCCATGGCTAGGTTCACGGTCCGTGGGACATCCCACAAGTCGTGATCCATTATTTGGAGACTAGGGCTGCTGGAGGGTCCTCTAGACCAATCTCACCAGTGGCCTTACAGATAGTGGGCCATTTGATGGTTCATGGGCCATATCGTGATCCATAAGAAGTCACCGAGGTAATTCACAGTTTGGTTCATGACCCATGGGCCCTGTCACGATTCGTGACCCTACTCGTGACGCCTGAAAATTTGCAGAAAATAGCATAAGTGTTGGTCTAAATGTTGGTTCAAAATTTGAGATGTTTAAGAAGGAGACTTGATTTATGTTGAAACTAAGGTAATATCCGACACTACTAGTCTAAAACTAGAGGCTTTGGCCATTCAGGAGGGAGTGGAGTACTGTGTGAGGCACAAACTGATGCCGTTTATAGTGGACACTGATTTGTTAATCATGAAAAGAGTCATTGATGGGGATTCAGATTGCCCATGGGTGATCAGCATGGGAATAAGTTGGATAAAGGAGTGGAAGAATATGGGGGATACTCAAGTTACTCACAATTTCAGAGAAAGGAATCAACCTGTTGATTTTTTAACTAGCAAGTGTTTTCATTTTGCAGGTACTTTAAAGTACAATAATAATCAAGCACTACCAACAGAATCACAATAGATCTTAAGGTCAAATAAGCAATAAATTCTCTACATGATACTTAGGAAAATCAGGGACTGTGATCTACACTAGAAAAAACAATATACTAATGTGCAGAAGAGATTCACACAAAAATCATCAAATACAAATACAACTACAACCTCCATCTCTATAAATTTTACAAGATACACAGTTCATTCAAATGCATTTACCAATAAATCCAGATGGAAACACATCCAAGGGTCTTTTAATCCTATTATGTGGTGGTATTAACCTCTTTTGAGGTTCTTTCCAATGGGAATAAGTTCAATGACTTCAAGGATAGGTCAAAGTCTAAACAATGAAAACCAATATCTAGAGTTAATGGTCAAAGTACTTATATTATTCATCAATTTCTATCTTCAATTTACATCAAACTTAAAGAAGTCTTCATCTTTGGGAAAGAAATTATGGTGCCTGGTGAAAGTTTGAGGTTGCTCGAGTGATTTCTACCAAAATCTTGGTGTGAATAAGAAGCAAAATCAGTTAGCAAAGGCAAGGAATTCGACTATATAACAAAGGAGAAGGGTTCACTAGTCACTTATTTAACACCTCGGAAACGTATCCAACTTTTGAACTCAAACTTGCAGGAAATTCTGGACTTCCAGGGACCACGGGTCAAGTCCACAAATCATGGAAGTTACTCGTGACTCCAGTCCTGTAGACCATCCTCAGGTCTGAGGACGACGAGTTAGTTTCACGACTCGTGAAAGTTCCCACGAGTCGTGCAACCAAACTGTGGAACTCTGACAGAGAGTGGTCAAATCCCCTGAGTTCCAACACTCAGTCCTATGACTCGTGGAATCCTCCAAGAGTCATCTTGTGGAACCATAGAAAACATTCAACAGCCTGGTATATGGGTCTTTAACAATGGGTTCTTTTCACCCTTGTGCCCAAAATCCCCAATCCTTATGTGAAATTATGAGCTTATGAAATTAGGGTTTGATATAAAATTGGGGAAAGTTTATGAAATCAGCTTCTATGTTTAAATTCATGGGTTCTTATTTATTATTCATGATTTAATTATGATTATCTTATTTCTTTTAAAAGCCCAAGCATGAAAGTTGATTTCTAGCATGAAACTATGAATTTGCATGTTTTTAAGAGAAACTTGGCATGATTAGATATCATGGACTCTATGTATATTATAAAATTGCATGCCTAATTCTTCAAGTATGAATTTAGAAAGAAAAGCATGTTTTGAATTATGGCTATGCTAAGTCTATATATGTATGAATTTGAATTGCATGGCATCAGATATGTCTTATTGCTTTTCAAATCGTTTTGGCATCAAATATGTCATCAGTTATGAACAGCTTTGACATCAGATATGTCATTGATTATAAACAACTTTGACATCAGATATGTCATCAGTATTATATGAGCTATATGTATGTTTTGGGAGTAATATTTAGCACCAAGTTGGACTGGGTGAGAGTACCCTTAGTCCCAGAACTACGTGCCCCCATAGGTATTAAGTCCCCTCATTTGGGCATCAGTATTTAGTGATCACACCACAGTAAAGCGTTTATACCCTGGCAAGGTATATTGTGTCCTCTAGATGGGGCGGATACATCAAATTCTATGTAGCTCACATGGTCTCTATCGGTTAGAGAACCTCCCACAGAAAATAGTTTATGCTTTTCAAACTTGCATTTGACTCATATTCAGATTACACACTTATTACCTATGATTATGTTTCAGCTGATAGAGAATATTAGAGTCATTGCGCTCAGTTTTATCTTTAAAAGCACGATTTCAGTTATTTAAGTATACTTAGCATGTTTTTCATCATGATTCATGCATTTCTCATATACTTAGTACATTTCATAGTACGAACGCATATTGTGCTACATCCTTTTATGATGCAGATTCAGGCACCTTTTCCCAGCTTCGTGGATAGAGTTCTCGGCCACTCACGATCATCTTTGGTGAGTCCTCATTGTTCGAGGACTAGACTTTATTCTAGTTTTTCTATGCTTCCTATCATTCCAGATTGTTGAGTTAGTTGGGGTATTGTCCCATCAACTCCTTATGCTAGTTGTAGAGGCTTTTCAGACATAGTGTTGTGGGGTTCCGTTGGATGATTGTATCTTTTGATTCGACTTTCTATTTATGATATTCTGAGTCTTTATCTATGATTGCTTCCACTTATCTTTTGTTACACTTGAGAATGCTATGACAAAGGGTTAGCTTGGGATCCTTCTGGTTCCATGTCCCATGTTACGTCTAGGGGGTAACCTCGTGCGTGACAAACTTGGTATCAGAGCCTCAGGTTCAAGGGTCCTAGGATGTTTGAAAGCCTCATTGAGTAGAGTATTTTTATTGTGTGTGAAGTGTGCCACACATATGAGGGGGAAGCTATGAGATGTCTTAGGAAAACATCACTTCTTTCATGATCACATCTTGCTATAGAGCTTAACTTTAATGTCTCTCTAATCCTTATCTTATGCATTTCAGACTATGCCTCCTCGACGTGCTATGCCTCCCCGAGCCAGTCGGAATGATACTCCTCAAGTTCTGGTTACCGATATCACAAATGATGAGTTCTGAAATGCCATCCTTTTGCTAGCCCAGACTTTGGCCATTCAGGACAATCACCTGGCTCCAGCCTCCGTTCATCCTCAAGGTGGGGTAGCGGCCCGAGTTCGTGACTTCATCCATATGAACCCGCTGAAGTTTTGGGGTTCGAAGGTGAGTGAGGACCCGCTCAACTTTATTGATGAAGTGAAGAAGATATTTGAAGTTATGCAAGTGGTTGGGGTTAATTGTGTTGAGCTTGCATCCTATCAACTCAAGGATGTGACTCATATTTGGTTAACACAATGGAAGGAGGCTAGGGTGAGGGATTGGATCCCCACGACTTAGGAGTGTTTTGAGAGAGCATTTCTTGATAGGTTCTTTCCCCGTGAGTTGAGGCAAGCGAAAGTGAAGGAATTTGTGAACTTGAGACAGGGTTCAATGTCGGTGCAAGAGTATAATTTGAAGTTCACTTAGTTGTCTAGATATGGTCCTTCCATGGTAGCGAACCTGCATGATCAAATGAGCAAGTTCATATATGGGGTTTCTGATGTGGTGAAAAAAGAGTGTAGGTCTGCTTTGTTGTTGAGTGATATGAAATCTCCCGACTCATGACTCATGCCCATCAGATTGAGGGTGACAAGCTTACGGAGATGGCAAGGGAGAACAAGAGGGTTAGATTCGAGGGATCAGGTTTTGGTCATCACAGGTTTGGAGGGGGACATTGCTCTTCTTTCCAGAAGAAGTCATCAGGATCCGTTCATTCTTATGCTAGTGCTCCTACTCAGGCTCAGAAGCCTTGCTATGATCAGGGTGGTAGAGGATCTGGTTCTTATTCCCAATCTCAAGGTAGTTTTGCTAAGGGGTCTTCCTACCCAGCTTATGTTAAGTGTGGGAAGACTCACCCCGGTGAGTGTTTGGCTGGTAGAGAGGGTTGTTTTGGGTGTGGTAAGACTGGGTACCGTATAAGAGATTTCCCTTTGGCAAAGAAGGGGCAAGGAGGTGGTAGGACTCAATCTACTCCAGCAGCTTCAGGTGGTAGACCAGCCCCACAGGGCGTTGCTTCTAGTTTCGGTGGTTAGCGCCAGAACCACCTTTATGCTATGTCCTCCAAGAAGGATTAGGAGAGTTCTCTAGATGTGGTTATCGGTATGTTGAAAGTCTTTTCTCCTAATGTGTATTCTTTGTAAGACTCTAGTGCCTTTTTTTTGTAACTCCTTATGTTGCTTGTAAGTTTGATATTCATACAAAAATGCTTTTAGAACCCTTTGATGTTTCTACTCCTGTTGGTGAGTCAGTCCTAGTCGAAAGAGTCTATCAAAAATGCCGTATCTCAGTCCTTCATACAGTCACTTCAGCAGATTTAGTAGAGTTGGAGATGACTGATTTTGATGTTATTCTTGGTATGGACTGGTTATATGAATGTTATGCCTCGGTTGATTGTCGTACTCGTGTTGTCAGTTTCAAGTTTCCTAATGAACCCTTCCTAGAATGCCAAGGTAGTCCCTCTTCTTTGAAAGATTGTTTCATATATCATCTTAAGGCTAGAAAGATGATTTCTAAAGGCTATGTCTATCATATAGTTCAGGTTGTGGACATGGATTCCGAGACCCCGACTATTCAATCTATTCCTGTTGTGAACGAATTCCTAGAAGTGTTTCTCGATGATTTTCTCGGAGTCCCTCCCGAGCAGGAAATTGACTTTGGGATACATCTTCTTCCCAATACGAATCCTATCTCTATTCCTCCATATAGAATGGCCCCCGCAGAACTCAAGGAGTTGAAAGATCAGTTGAAAGACTTACTTGATAAAGGTTTCATCAGGCCCAGTATCTCTCTTTGGGGTGCCACAGTTTTGTTTTTTCTAAAGAAGGATAGTTCTTTTAGAATGTGTATTGATTACCGCCAATTGAACAAGGTCACAATCAAGAACAAATATCCCATTCCTCGTATTGATGACTTGTTCGATCAGCTTCAGGGTGCTTGTTTCTTCTCAAAAATTGACCTTAGGTTCGTTTATCATCAGCTTCTAGTTCGGGAATGTGATATACCAAAGAAAGCCTTCAGGACTCGTTATGGTCATTATGAATTTGTTGTGATGTCTTCTGGTCTAACGAATGCTCTAGAAACTTTTATGAATTTGATGAACCGAGTGTTCAAACAATATTTGGATATATTTGTGATTATTTTCATTGATGATATCCTCATCTACTCTCGGAGTTAGGAGGAGCATGCAGATCACTTGGGGGTTGTGTTGCAAACTCCCAAGGATAGACAGTTGTTTGGTAAGTTTAGCAAATGTGAGTTTTGGATGCAGTCTGTTGCTTTTCTTGGTCATATTGTGACTAAAGATGGTATTCAGGTTGATTCTCAAAAGATAGAGGTAGTAAAGAGCTGGCCTAGACCTACTTCTCCGTCTGATATTAGGAGTTTTTTGGGTTTAGCTGGTTACTACAAATGGTTTATGGAAGGTTTTTCTTTCATTGCTGCCCCTTTGACCCGATTGACTCAGAAAAAAGGTGAACTTTTAGTGGTCTGACTTGTGTTAGAAGAACTTTCAGGAATTGAAGACTATATTGACCACCGCTCCAGTGTTAGCTCTACCTGAGGGCTTAGATGATTTTGTTGTGTATTGTGATGCTTATAGGATTGATTTGGGTTGTGTTTTGATGCAGCGTGGTAAGGTGTTTTCTTATGCTTCTAGACATCATAAGACTCATGAGAAGAACTATCTTACTCATGGTCTTGAGTTAGCAGCCGTGGTCTTTGCTTTGAATATTTGGAGACATTACATGTATGGTATGCATATGGATATTTTCACCGATCATAAGAGTCTTCAATATGTGTTTCAAAAGGAATTGAATTTTCCACAAAGGAGGTGGCTTGAGCTCCTTAAGGATTATGATATGAGTGTGTTTTACCATCCGGGTAAGGCCAATGTTGTGGTGGATGCTTCGAGTAGGTTGTCCATGGGAAGTGTTTTGATCCTTTTCGGGCAAGGATGGAAAAACATGACTTTGTTCATTGAAAGGTTCGTTTTGAAAATATAATTAAAGTTTCCAAAATGTTTTCAATTAAAAGAAAGAGTCGCCACTTAGTTTTTATAAAGTAAAAACCAAGAAAAACTTATAAGAATTTTTAAAATCTCAAAATAGATAAAGACTTTAAAAATTAAGAGATTAAGGGTAAGGGTTCAAGTTAATACTCTTGGAAGGGTGTTAAGACACCAAGAGTATCCGCTAACTCGCGGTTGCCCGGGCTTGTTTGAAAAAACTACCTTGTTGACTAACTTTAACAATAGAATTGATTTTAAAAGACAGTTTTATTTATAAGAGGGTTATTCTATAAATACAATATGAAAGAGTTTGTTTTACATAAAAGAGTTGTTATTAAGCAATTAAGCAAGTGGAACAGTGAGTTATTACATAAAAAATATTTATAAGAAATGTTGATGTCGTTTGGGGATAATTTAACTACGTTTTTCAAAGTTAGATCAATTATACAATTAAATCTATCAACTAAGTAAAGAAGACATATTTAAAATGTTAATCCCTGTCCTAATACTAGTGTGTGGGCCCTATTTAGGCCCACCGCCGTTTTTACTTTGGACTTAGTCCATTTTGTCAATTTTTCAGCCTTTTGGGCTACTGCTGCTGCCCTCAAGCTAATCTAGACATCATCCTAAGTGTAAGAAATTAACACTAACAGTTCATGTATACAAGTTGGTATCACACACAACAAAAAACAGTAAGGAAAAAGAAGAAAGCAGGACAAGAATAAGATCAAAGCAATTTAGGATGAACAAGTAGGGGTCAAGCATTTATCATGAAACCAATCCCTAATCTTAATAACAAATTCATGTTCAAGTTTCTGGCATTTAATAATCATACAAGTCGAACACAGGCTAATGAAATCAAGAGGTTTATAAAGGGAAAGGGAAAACAAGTTTAAAATTCATCACAAACAACCATGACCAAAACATATCAACACTTAATCAATACATATACGAAATATTAGTTTAGGCAAAGTTGGTAAGACAATAAGAACATTATTATAAAGAGGGGTTGGGGAACAAACAAGGTTCAAAACCAAATATTTTTATGAACAAAGCCAGACAAATTTAACAACAATCTAGGCTAAAATTTATGCTCATACTCACTTTTTTAACATAGTCCAATAGAAACAGTGAAACACCACACTTATAACACAAGATATCTACTCAAAATCATCACAATATTAATCTAACATTAAACACATATTTTAATGCTAACAAACAAGACCAGAACCAGATTTCATCATAATTTAAACATCATAGAAGTAAAATAAAAATGAAAATAGTAAAAAGGAGAGAGTAAGAGGTTACCTTTTTTAGGGCAGCAACTCGGGCTTCAAACCTCACCGAAAAGCTTGCCACCATCGGAGTATGACCCAACCCTTTTTAGAACTCGATTTTTTTAGTGTTTTCTTCCCCAACAGCTGACTGGTTTCGTGAGGTTAGAGAAATGATTATCCAGAACCCCCAATATTTCCCCAAAATTCGCTCCTTTTTCATGCAGCTAGGGAGGGGGTATTTATAGGGAATTTTGGGTGAAAATGAGGGGGAAACAAGTGGGGTTTTTGGTGATTTTGCTGAGGAATTCAAATTCCTCAGCTTGAGCAATGTTCACATCAACAACTTGTACGAAATTGTACAAGTTTTATGGATTTCGTGGCGGGGGGTGACACCTGGTGGGTTCTAGAATCCTCTAAACTTTCCAGCGCACCTTTTGACGGTGAAAAAGGGATGAAAAATTGGAATTTTAATGGGGGTAAGGGATTGAAAGCTGTGACGAGCAAACGAGCTTAACGGGGCTTAAGGGTTTGTCGTTTTGAGGATGAAGAAGGGGTGAAGGAAGGTACTGGGCTACTGAGGTGTTATACAAAGCGTGTTGCTTCGTGCAACAACGTGTGAGAGAGAAAGATGGAGGAGAGAGAGAGTGACTAGGGTTTTCAGAGAGGCAAAAAAAGAAGAAGATAGACTAGGGGTGTGTTTGGTGACTGAGAGAAAGAGAAAGAAAAGAAGGGGTGAGAGTTGGGCGGATATAGGGGTTAATGGGTCGGGTAAGAGCGGGTTTAGGGGAAAAGGTTGGGCTGGGGCGGCTGACAAAGGGATTGGGCCAGCCGGGTCAGTCATTTGCTGGCCCAAATAGCTGAAAAATAAAGGGGGGTTGCAAGGGGTATTTAGGATTTGACCACATTTTTCAAAATGTGGCCATTTTAACTTAAAAGCATAGCCAATTTGTATAGAAATGGGTAGAATTAAATAGGAATTGGCTATAATTGAAATAATAGGCTTAGAAATGAATGGATTTAAATTATTTTAGAGCTTTATTAAATTGAAATAACTTCAAAATAATAAACATATTTGACACATAATCAACTGTTTAATTAATTATAAAATAAATTTTCAATTAACTCCCATTTGAATTAATTTTGGAGGAAAATTAAACGTTAATCTTTTAAAAGGATTTTCTTATGAAATCAATTTTAAAATAATTCTTTTAAGTAATTTATATAAATTTCATATGTAAAATATGAAAAAATATAATCATCACTGAGAATCATTGGTAAAGTTGATTTGAAAATATTTTATCCCTTTTTGTCAAAACCATTATTTCGAGAATTGTTTAAAAATTTAAAAAGCTCCAAATTAATTCGTAATGTGGCGGGTAAAAATTGGGTGTCAATAGGAAGTGTAACTTCTATTGAAGATGGAAAGAAGGAATTGGTTAAAGAAGTTCATAGGCTTGCTCGGTTGGGAGTTCGCCTTATGGACTCGACCGAAGGTGGTGTGATTGTGACCAATAGTGCTGAATCATCCTTGGTGGCTGAGGTGAAAGCCAAGAAAGACCAAGATCCCGTTCTACTTTAGCTTAAGGGTGCAGTTCTTCAGTAAAGGGTTGAGGTTTTCTCCCAAGGGGGAGATGGTATGCTTCATTATCAGGGTCGCTTGTGTGTGCCAGATGTTGATGAGTTGGTACAATAAATTTTGGCTGAGGCTCACAGTTCTAGATATTCCATTCATCCGGGTACCACTAAGATGTACCGTGATCTACGGGAAGTCTTTTGGTGGAATGGTATGAAGAAGGACACAACCAGGTTTGTGGCTAAGTGTCCCAACTGTCAACAGGTAAAGGTGGAACATCAAAGGCCAGGTGACATGCTTCAAGATAATTACCTTCCCACTTGGAAATGGGAAGCAATCAATATGGACTTTATTACAGTTTTTCCTCGTACTAGAAGTCAACATGATTCCATTTGGGTAATCGTTGACCGGATGACCAAGTCATCCCATTTCTTGGCTGTTAAGATTACAGATATAGCGGATGATTATGCCAGAATCTGCATTCGGAAGATAGTCTGATTGTATGGTGTTCTTTTGTCTATCATTTCTGATAGAGGTCCTTAGTTTACATCTTAGTTTTGGAAGTCATTTAAGAAAGGTCTTGGTACTAAGGTGAAGCTTAGCACAATATTTCATTCTCAGACAGATGGCCAGGAAGAGTGTACTATTCAGACTTTAGAGGATATGTTGAGAGCATGTGTGATTGATTTCAGAGGTAATTGGGATGATCACTTAACTCTTATCGAGTTTTCCTACAACAACAACTTTCACTCTAGCATCCAGATAGCTCCATATAAGGCACCTTATGGCTGAAGGTGTAGATCTCCTATGGGTTGGTTCGAGGTTGGCGAGGTAGCCTTGATTGGTCTAGATTCTATGCATGAGACCATGGAGAAAAATCAGCTTATTAGGGAGAGGTTGAAGACCACTCAGAGTCGACAAAACTCTTATGCGAATGTGAGGAGAAGGGAGTTGGAGTTTGAATTTGATGATTGGGTTTTCCTTAAGGAATCACCCATGAAGGGTGTGATGAGGTTTGGCAACAAAGGAAAGCTTTGTCCCCGTTTTGTAGGTCCTTATCGGATTTCGAGGAGAGTTGGTAGTGTTGCTTATGAGTTGGAGTTGCCAACGGAGTTGGAAGCGGTTCATCCATTTTTCCATGTTTCCTTGTTGAATAAGTGTGTTGGTGATCCGACCTTGATTGTTCCTTTAAAATATGTGGGTGTGAAGGATAGTCTCACTTATGAGGAGGTTCCGATGGATATCCTTGATCGTCAGATTCAGAGGTTGAGGAACAAAGAAGTCGCTTCGGTAAAAGTCCTTTGGAGGAATCAGCTTGTTGAGAGTGCTACTAAGGAAGTGGAGGAGTCCATGAAGGCCAAATAACCTCATATTTTCCCTTCCAATTCAGTTCCAGCTTGAGGTACTAGTTTTCTCCTTAGTATATCCCTCCTATTCTACTCCATCAGTTCCTCTCACAATTCTAGCATGCATCCATGTTTTGTGAAGTTAGTTTATCATGTTTTTAAGTTGAAAAGTCCAAGTTTTATGTTTACTCCTTGATTTCCATGTTTTGATGTTTTGTTGGGCTATTTTCCCCTCAATTTTTCTTGTTTAGTCTTCATTCGAGGATGAATAATCCCAAGGGGGAGATATTTTAACACCCTAGAAACGTATCCATCTTTTGAACTCAAACTTGTAAGAAATTCTGGACTTCGAGGGACTATGTGTCAAGTCCACGAATCGTGAAAGGTTCCACAAATCGTGGAAGTGACTCGTGACTCCAATCTTGTAGACCATCATTAGGTCTGAGGACCACGAGTCAGTTTCACGACTCGTTAAAGTTCCCACGGGTCGTGGAACCAAACCGTGGAACTCAGACAGAGAGTGGTAAAATCCCCTGAGTTCCATGACTCAGTCCTACAACTCGTGAAAGCCTCCACAAGTCGTCCTGTGGAACCGTAAAAAACATTCAGCAGCCTGGAATTTTGGCTCAGGGACCATGACTCCATTCCACGAGTTGTGACTGGTTCTACGATTCGTGGGAGCGATCTGTGGAACCTGAAGTCAAGTTTTTAAGTCAGTTTTTCTAAGTTAAATCATGGAGGTATTTTAGTCATTTCCCACCCTATTGTCTACTAAGTTAAGTCATTTTGACTATGTTTAGAAGGGTTTTCACCCATATTATTCTAAGTCCCTCTTAAGCTTCTCATTCTTCACTCAAAAGACAAAGTTTCTCTCAAGCTCAAGTCTCCAAGCTCCAAGTCAAGCCTCTTAATCTTTTACAAATCAAGTGGGTAATCTTCCACCAAGGTATGTGGGTCTTTAAAAATGGGTTCTTTTCACCCTTGCGCCCAAAACCCCCAATCCTTATGTTGAATTATTAATTTATGAAGTTAGGGTTTTGATCTAAAATTGGGGAAAGTTTATGAAATCAACTTCTATGTTTAAATTCATGGTTTCTTATTGATTATTCATGATTTAATTATGATTATCTTGTTGGTTTTAAAAGCGCAAGTATGAAAGTTGATTTTTAGCATGAAGCTATGAATTTGCATCTTTTCAAAAGAAACTTAACATGATTAGATATCATAGCCTCTATGTATATTATTAAATTGCATGCCTAATTCTTCAAGTATGAATTTAGAAAGAAAAGCATATTTTGAATTATGGCTATGCTAAGTCTATATGTGTATGAATTTGAATTGCATGGCATCATATATGTCTTATTGCTTTTCAAATAGTTTTGGTATCAGATATGTCACCAGTTATGAACAACTTTGACATCAGATATGTCATTGATTATAAATAGCTTTGACATCAGATACGTCATCACTATTACATGAGCTATATGTATGTTTTGGGAGTAGTATTTAGCACCGAGTTGGACTGGGTGAGAGTACCCTTAGTCCCAGAACTACGTTCCCCCATAGGTATTAAGTCCCCTCCATTAGGCATCAGTATTTAGTGATCACGCCACAGTAATGCCTTTATACCCTGGCAAGGTATATTGGGTTTTCTTGATGGGGTGGATACATCGAATTCCATGTAGCTCACATGGTCTCTGTCGGTTAGAGAACCTCCCACAGAAAATAGTTTATGCTTTTAAAACTTGCATTTGACTCATATTCTGATTATAGACTTATTACTTATGATTATGTTTCAGATTATAGAGAGTAATAGAGTCATTGCACTCAGTACTTATGATTATGTTTCAGATTATAGAGAGTAATAGAGTCATTGCACTCAGTTCTATCTTTAAAAGCACAATTTCAGTTATTTAAGTATACTTAGCAAGTTTTTCATCATGATTCATGCATTGCTCATATACTTAGTACATTCCATAGTACTAACACATATTGCGGTGCATCCTTTTATGATGCAGATTCAGGCTCCCCTTCCTAGCTTAGTGGCTAGAGTTCCCGGCCACTCACGATCAACTTTAGTGAGTTATTATTTTTTGAGGACTAGACTTTATTCTAGTTTTTCTATTTTTTTATCCTTCCAGATTGTTGAGTTAGTTTGGGTATTGTCCCATCAACTCCTTATGCTAGTTGTAGAGGCTTTTCAAACATAGTGTTGTGGGGTTCCGTTGGATGATTGTATCTCTTGATTCGACTTTCTATTTATGATATTCTGAGTCTTTATCTATGATTGCTTCAGCTTCTCTTTTGTTACACTTGGGAATGCTATGACCAAGGGTTAGCTTGGAATCCTTGTGGTTCCAAGTCCCGTGTTACGTCTAGGGGGTAACCTCGGGGCGTGACAACTTATCTTCGGCGTTACTTCTCTAGGTGTTTGCTTTCTTGCTCTGACGTCCTCTCTGGTCCTTGAGATAACTCCGACAAAGGTGGCGTAGGTCTATGGTAGTGTCTGTCTTTTGAGTTGTCCGCTCATTTTCTTTCCTTTTTTGTTTTGTTGTCTTTAGATTTATTCTCCCTTTTTATTTTGTCTGTTGAGTCCGAGTTTGGCGTAAACTATGTGGGTCTGGGCCACCCATCTTTTCTACATACCTCTTGTTTTATGAACTGGTGAAGAAACACTCGTGTTGTGCATGGGCCTAATATTTGTTCATAAATTATTTAATTTAAGTGGTGTTTATTAAATATATATTTTTTAAAATTAAGTTATATATATTTCTGTGGCAGTAAATCATCTCATAAGTGTAAAATAAATACGTTATAAATATTATTATGTTGTTAAACTTTAAGTGATATTGATTAAATAATTGTAATTTTTTTTCTACAATTAGTGTTATATATATATATATTCTTCTTATATATTCTTCTTTCTCGAAAATATCCATACTTGAATGTTTTTTTCATCAACTCTTTTAAATAACTTGAATTATCAATTATTGTGTCTTATAGTACTTTTTACGTAATTTTTAAATATGCATATTTTACTTCAAGGTGAATTTCAAATATTGAATAGTCAAACAAAATTACTTGTAAAAGAATTAGAGGACCTGATTGTGGCCATTCTTTCTGGTTGGGAGGACCTTATACCTTTCTTCTGGGAGTTGATAATCAAGTGACAAACCGTCGTTGCTTGCTGTCGTTGTTGCCTCTGATTCCATGTTGTTCCAATTCTCTTCACCGCTGCCTATTTTGAGATCATGTTTGGATCGGATTGTTTGGATCACATCAGATTGTTACTGTATCAGCGACCAAGTTACCGAAACCCTAGATCTAATTCACTACCGGAGCCAGAAAAACCCATGAACCTCTTCACCGGCGACCTTCCTTAGGTAAATTTCTCATTGAGCCCGCATTTCTTGAAAGACCCAGGCAATGGTTGCTTGTCATATCTGAGTGTCCAGTAACGTAAGCTATGCTCGTCAGAAACCAGATCTGCCCAGATCTGTCTTGCTTTCTCCTTTCTCTTTTCTCTCTCTAGCTTGTTTTCTTGGTTTTGTTTTCTCTTTTCTTGCAGGCACATTTGGTAGGCAGCTCCAAGTGCCAAGTTTTGGCAATAACTTTTCGGCAGCCACTAGCAGTCCGGCGACCAAAAAGATTTTGGCGACCAATTTATGGACCAGATTTTGCCAGAATCCAACAAATCAAACAAGAAAGCGGTCTTTATGTCCCCCCAGCTTAATCCTGATAATTTCTATCCCTACACCTTTAATTTGGTTTGCTTTTTCCTGTATTGTAGTTTATTATAGACTAGTTTCTTTAGACAGTATATCCCTAGTTAGCTTGCACTCTTTTTATTGGCTTTGTTGGATGATGGTAGACTAGGGTCATATCATCGATCATGTTCGGGTTCGGGTTCAGGGTCAGGGTTGGGGGCTGGCGCGGGGGTAGGAGGAGTAAGTGGACTAAGGGTACCTCTAGGTTGAGATTAGGGTCTTAGAACATAGGGACTTCATAAGGAAAGTCAGTAGAGCTAGTGAAGAGTCTGAGGAAGAGGAGGATAAATCTAGCTTGTGTCCAGGAGACCAATTGGATAGGTAATAAGGTGCGGGATGTGGATGGGTATAAGTTGTTGTATTCCGGAGAGGTGAGGAATAGGAATGGGGTAGGGATCCTAGTAGATGGAGAGCTTAGGGAGCAATTGGTTGAGGTTAGGAGGGTCAATGATAAAGTAATATTGCTTAAGTTGCTCATTGAAGGGTCTACTTTAAATATTATAAGTGCTTAGCTCCGCAAGAGGGCTTGGACGACGAGGAGAAGAAGAGTTTTTGGGAGGTTTTGGATGAGATGGTGCGAAGCATGCTAGATACCGAAAAGCTTTTTCGTAGGAAGAGATTTCAATAGGCACATCGGGGCATCTTCGAGGGGTTATGATGATATGCATGGAGGCTTTGGTTTTGGGGAGAGGAATAAAGGAGGTGCTGCACTTTTGGACTTTGCTAGAGCCTTTGGGTTGATGATACTAAACTTGAGCTTCCATAAGAAAGCGGAGCACTTGGTTACTTTTCATAGTTCGGTGGCCAAGACTCAGATTGACTTTTTACTCCTTAGGAAAAGAGATAGAGGTCTTTATAAAGACTGTAAGGTTATCCCGAGTGAGAATCTTTCGACCCAACATAGGATTTTCGTGATGAATTATGAGATCAAGGAGAAGAGGAATAAGAGGGTTGTGGATGATCAACCTATGATGAAATGGGATAGCTTGACCATGGCTAGCGCCCTGGCGATAGGGGAGAAGTTGGTGGCTATGGGGGTTAGAGAAGTAAGGGGATGCGGACAGTATGTGGGATTCGACTGCCAATTGGATTAGGGAAATGGCTAGGGAGGTGTTGGGGATCTCAAGAGGTCGATCTGGCAGGCGTCGAGGGGGATAGTGGTGGAATGGAGAAATTCAAGGAAAGGTGGAGGCAAAGAAGGGCTCTTACACGAAAATGGTGGAAAGTACGACCGAGGATAGGAAATGGACGAATAGGTAAGAGTATAAGATAGCTAGGAAGGAGGCTAAGTTAGAGTTACGGCGGCTTTCAAAAAATTGTACTCTGAGTTAGAGGATAAGGGCAGAGATAAGAAGCTATATAGGTTAGCTAAGGCTAGAGAGCGGAGGGCCCGTGATCTTGACCAAGTAAGGTGCATTAAGGGGAGGATGGAAAAGTATTAGTGAAAGAGGTACTCATTAGGAAGAGATGGCAGTCTTACTTCTATAAGCTCTTGAACAAAGCGGGGGGAGAAGGCATTGTGCTTGGAGACTTAGATCACTCAGAGATATGTCGCGATTATGGGTATTGTGGGCGTATAAAGGTAGAGTAGGTTAAGGGTGCTATTCGTCGGATGCGTAGGGGTAGAGCAATTGGGCCAGCCGAGATTCTGATGGATTTTTGGAAGAGCACTGGTGGGGAAGGTATGGAGTGGCTGACCAAGTTGTTCAATATAATTTTTCAGGACGTCGAAGATGCCCAAAGCTTGGAGATGGAGTATGATGGTTTTATTGAACAAGAACAACGGTGACATTAAAAATTGCAACAACTATCGAGGTATCAAGTTGTTGAGTCACACTATGAAGGTTTGGGAAAGGGTGGTGGAGTTTAGGTTGAGGAGGATCATGACTATTTTTGAGAATCAGTTTGGGTTCATGCCAGGACGCTCGACTACTGAAGCCATTCATTTCTTAAGGAGATTGGTGGAGCACTATAGGGAGAGGAAGAAGGACTTACACATAGTGTTCATCGATCTAGAGAAGGCGTATGACAAAGTCCCAAGTGAAGTTTTATGGAGGCTAGAGGTGTTCATGTTGTGTACATTAGGTCGATTAAGGACATGTATGATGGGGCCAAGACTCGGGTAAGAACTGTGGGAGGAGACTCGAAGCACTTTCCAATATTGATGGGGTTGCAACAGGGATCGACCCTTAGCCAATTTATATTTGACCTAGTGCTGGATGTGCTGTCGCAAAAAATTAAAGGTGAGGTGCCTTGGTGTATGTTATTTGTGGATGAAGTAGTTTAGATTGACGAGACTCGCAGAGGAGTTAAATCTAAGTTGGAGGTTTGGAGACAGACCTTTGAGTGTAAAAGGTTTAGGTTGAGCAGGACCAAGACTGAATATTTGGAGTGCAAATTCAATGAGGTGGCGCATGAGGCTATAGGCATCCAGTTCCTTTGTAAACTATGAACACCTTATGGGATCATCTAGTCGCGCCTTAAATATGAGCATACTATTGCTAATTCCAGATTTTGAAGGGCTAATCCTAACTGTACTTCGCTACTTCGATTCAAAACTTATATAACCTGACCTGTCGTTTAGCACTTAAAATCTCTTTTCACATTTTTTTTCCATCATAGGAATCGACTACTCTTTAGATCAATCTATACTACGACAAGAATGGAGGGGATCTTTTATAAGCTTCCCACTAGAGTGGATAGTGGAAATTAATTTTGTCTTCATTGCCATCACGTGATATATGTTGAGGCTCAATGTCTGGTAGCTTCTGTACATATTGATGAACAAATGAATGAACAGGATGCCAAAAATACTATAACAAGAGAAATCTTATATACCACGTACTCATGAAATTATCTTGTGACCCCTTTGTGATAATGAAGATTATCCACCTTTGGCTTCTTTCATGAGGTCTAACAACACTTGGAGGAACATCCTTAACTGCATAACTAGGAAGATTATCCACCCTTTTATTTCAACCATGGTCGGCTAACTTACAATAAACCTATACCAAGTAAACACGGGCATATTGCCATCCTTTACTTAGGAAGCAATCTAATAAGATTCATCAATAAGTCTTATGCCATTCTTAGTTGGTATCCATCGTAGATACATTGTCTCTATCCTTTCTAGGTAGTACAAGTGCTTTCCCAGACACTCTATATATCCATATATCCTATATAATTAGAGTTTTTTTTTATCTTACCGAATCCTTAGCTATATAAAATAGGTATCAGGACTCACATCAATACTAACACTATGTCTTATAATATGACACCACTGGTCGCTGATACTAGAGAATAATCCCTCTATAACCTCCTCTAACCCTCATATGAGTCGTGCCTTGACTAGGAGTTCTATTCTATATGCATACTTAGTCTGAGTTATTCCACTAACGTTAGTTTATACCTTAACTATAACAACTGTCTTATTGTAAATAGTTAATTAATACTATGTCTTTTGCTACCCTGGGAACATCTTATAAATATTAGCTTCTGTCTAATTCCTCGATATCCTTCGACTCAACCCTTTGACCGCATACTAATCCTTTTTTTTAACCAATGCAAATCGCAAAGGATATATCTTACCTATAAATTATATGATAAAAACACTTATACCCGAGCTTTCTAACCATAAGAGGACTCATACATGTCGTTGCCTACTCAAGATAATCAAATACACATATTCTATAGGAATTATCTGTGTACTCGCCTAGGACAATGTCTTATAAAGCATCTAGGCCTTGTCGGCCAACAAAGGATACCTGTGGTTAACACTGGTGTGGAAAATTTACCTAAAAATCCAAGCTACTATCATACCTTCAACCTGTAATGAGTTAATTTGATCACCTCCATTCTTAACATATACCTTATTTTAAAGCTCCTAGGTATATCACCGAGGATAAATATTGAACATTCTTCATAAGCTTAAATCCTATGAGTAATGGAGGGATCGTGGAGAAAAGCTTTCAAAATTAGGAGTCAACAGAATTTTTCTACAAAGGGTATATCGGGATATGCCACTTCTCGTCTCTGTAGATTAACGACCCTTATTGTATAATCATATAAGTAATCCCCTCATGAGGTCCTACTTAGACAAGTGAGTGGGTAATGTATGTGCAACTATAATGATAAGGGGTTCATGAACCTCTACACGTAATTCTTCTACAAGAAACTATGAATTAAAAGGGTTAGACTCACCGAGTCATCCTGAGCTCAAGTTAGAGTCTCTATGTGATCGCTGATTAATAGTTGGAAGCTGCCCTTTATAGCAATACTAGTATTGTCCCTTTGGCCTGACTTGCAGATGTCATTAATCGGTAGAACCTATATGACAATTATGCAGAGTGTGAATCAGAAGTAACTGCTTATGACTTTAGCTCGATAGCACGATCTAGATCATGAAAGAAGGTTAAAATTCCTAAATGCCCAAGTAGCTCCCCCATTAAAATTATGGTGCATAACACATCCATAAGTGAGGCTCTACTAGACACGGCTTCATAAACTCCTAAGGACACCTTAAACCTAGGGCTCTGATACCACTTTTGTCATGCCCCAAGCCTAGACAGGGCGGACAAGGACCTTATGAGCACATGTAATACCATTTACCTGTACTAAGTGGAAGAATTACTACTTGTAAGACGATATTAAAAGAATATACATAACAATATTGTCCAGGCTTCACAACTGCAATAAACAACTGGAACTATAACTACACATAACAATTTTATACTGTCTACGAAGCCTCTAATAGAATCTGTAACTATACAATGGCAGATGGTCGAGCTAGGGCCTCGACATATTCAAATTATATCTATAAGTACTAATAGAGAGTACAAGACATCTATTTTCTACAGATAAGAAGGGAGCTCATCAACTGCTTTGCTGAATAGGTAGTGGGTACCTAACATGGGAGTCTGTTAACCTATATACTTTACGATGTATTTACAAAAATGCAGCGCCCCCAAATATAGGAACGTCAGTACATATGAAACATGTACTGGTATGTAAAGCAGACATAATAACAAGTAAACAAGAATGGATGCTCATGTGAATCAAATATCAAGATGAAGGACCTATGAGTATACAAGTAATAGATATAAAATATGAAACGATGACCTGTGTGCTAGTCTTATTGGCTTATAATACTTCAAGTATTAGAGACGAGCAACTAAGGACAAAGTTTATTAGAACTCTAGTATGAATTATATAAATAACCTTATTAGCTTACGTATGTGTCCCAAAGCTACTCTTTATTATAAGCGACTTAGAAATTTGCCTAGGTGATATCCTATGCTTATATCAAGTACAACTGATCAAATGATGGCCTACCGAAGGCGATCCAGGTCACGTGTAAAGCATAAGTTGCTCAAGTACTTATTGCTATAATTTTATACATATAACTATAATTGCGGTCTGATATGAGGTACGCCCCCTTGAGGGATCACTATAAGGGTCTGTCCACATGCCACATGTGCCATATATTAACTCGAGTCAGGGGAAACTAGTGCATGACATTACAATTGACTCCAAATACAAATAATGCCACAAGGGCGGGTACACCACAATATTCGGGCTCACTATAAGGGTCTGGTCTCAATCCTGTGCACAGGATAGCATCACGCGAGTGTGTCAACTAAAACCTATGAATACCCACCCATCGCGAAAAGTAATTTATCAAGTGATTCCTTAAAGGCCTATGGAAAATAAATTAGGATAATAATCACTTAACTACTCATGTAGTAATCTCTATTCAGCAACTAATTTCCTTAAATAATATATCAAGTTATTCAAGTGCTAGCTCTTTATTTTATCTCATATTTATGCCGCTATGTGATCAAATATGCTAGTGCAATTATATATGGCCGATTATCCTAATTTATAACATATTATATACATACCATATGACTTCCAGTAGTTTCAAGTAAAATACCTTTATGATCATGTGAAACATTATGAGGACCCAACCCGAAGGAGTAATATAAATATGGTGACTTCAACAAAGAGATGTATGAAGTGCAAAGAGAAGTAATTTCAAATGGAAAGAGCGTGTAGGTATTTTGGCCATATTAGGCATGTAATATGTGTTTGATATGTAGAAAAATAAAGGCTCTATTCACATACATAGAGTAGACTATGTTAACTTTTCTAGAAGAAACAAATGACTAAAGGTCGTGCCTTAACGACGAAAGAGGTTTTTATCACGCCCCAAAATCACGCCCTGGACGTAACAAGGGACTTGGGACCACAAATCCCCCAAGGTAACCCCTTGTTCATGACATACTCAAGCATAAAAATAAATAAGAGCAGAAGAATAATAGGGGAAATCCAAAAGTAGATAACATAATAGACAAGTCTGGAATCACATAACGATACAAAGTCTAGAAAGAACATCAAATACGGTCTATGTCTAGAAATCCTCTACATGGCATAAGGAGTTGCTAGGACAACTGAGTGAACTTCAGACTATACTCTTGAACCAATATCGAACCCTGTCTCAAGTTCAAAAATTCCTCCACCTTCGCTTGCCTCAACTCTCGGGGAAAGAACCTATCAAGGAAGGCCCTCTCAAAACACTCCCAAGTCATGGGGACCGCGTCCTTCACCCTAGTATCCTTCCATTGTGTGAACCAAATATAAGCCACATCCTTGAGTTGATAGGATGCAAGCTCAACACAATCAACCTAAAGCACTTGCATAACATCAAAGATTTTTCTCACTTTATCAATAAAGTTAAGAGGGTCCTCACTCACTTTTGACCCCTAAAGTTCAGGTGGGTTCATCCGGACAAAGTCACGAACTCGGGACACTACCCCACCTTGAGGATGAATGGGGGCAGGAGCCTGCTGATTAGCCTGAGTGGCCAAAGTCTGGTCTAGCTAATGGATGGGGTTCCTGAACTCCTCATTCGTGACATCAGGAACTGGAATGGGAGGAACAACATTGCGAGAGGCTCAGGGAGGCATAGCATATCGAGGAGGCATAGTCTGAAACGTACAAGATAAGGATTAGAGGGACATTAAAGTTAAGTTCTATCGTACGCGATCATAAAAGAAGTGAAGTTTTCCTAAGACACCTCATAGCTTCCCCCTCATATGTATGGAGCACTTCACACACATGAAAGAGACTCTACTTGATGCGGCTTTCAGACATCATAGGACTCTTGAACCTGAGGCTCTGATACCAAGTTTGTCATGCCCCAAAGTCACCCCCTGGATGTAACACGGGACTTGGGACCACAAGTGCCCCAAGCTTACCCCTTGGTCATGGCATACTCAAGCATAACAATAAATAAGAGCGGAAGCATAATAGGGGAAATCTAAAAGTAGATAACATAATAGACAAGTCTGGAATCACATAACGATACAAAGTATAGAAAGAACTTCAGATACTGTCTATGTCTGGAAAGCCTCTACATGATATAAGGTGTTGTTAGGACAAGACCCTAGCTAACTCGAAGTACAGAATTAAGAAGCTAACATAATTAGGAACATATATAGTTCTCGACCCAAGAGGACTCACCACCAGCTGATAAGATGTGCCCTGGGAACTCTAGCCACGAGTCTAAGAAGGAACACCTGAATTTGCATCATAAAAGGATGCATCGCAAGATATGCATCAGTACTATGGAATGTACTGAGTATGAGGGCGATGCATAAATCATGACAAAACAGTTAAAAACATGCTTAAAGTGATTCATCACATAAAGAGAAAGACATGAACAAGTAATAAGATAAGAAGCATAACTCATGAAAAAGGTGTAAGTTTCAAATATAAGGTTATATAACTTCATTGCGTAAAATAAGCATGCGGGAGTTTCTCTTAACCGATATTAAACCATACTGAGATACATGGAGTTCAGTGTCTTGCACCCACACTGAAAGAGTTGTTCTAACCGGCTAAGGATAGAACTATTTCATACCAGGATCCTGTCATCATAAGCCTCAAAAAGGCAACCTACGGTGGCACGTAGTTCTGGGATTAAGGGTACTTTCACCCGGTCAAACTCGGTGCTAAATACTACTCCCAAAACATATATATACATAAAATGAGTTCACATTCATATGACATATCAAATGCCAAATTTGTTCATACTTGTTCATAATATTTTCATGCCCCGCATTGTCATACTACTCATAAATTAGGATTTTGAAATTGATTCATGAGCATTGATGGAACATCGGGTGTCTTATCTTGCATCATATTTTATAACATGGGAAGACTTGCATACTTCATGACTTGTAAAATTTTCATCGCTCTAGTTCAATTTTCATAAAACATATACTTTCATAGAATCGTAGGAACTAGGCATGCACATGCTTGAAAGCCTGTAGAAGACAATCTACTACTCGAAATGATGGATTCGTCATTTCAATGACGGGTCGTCAAATCAAGTCATGGAACCTGGGAGAAACCATCCCTCTGATCTATTTCCATGAGTCAACAGGACGGACCCGTTATTTGAACGACAAGTCATCATCTAGACTCGTGGCTCCAGGGGGTACTATCAGCCTACAAGTCTGATTCCATGAGTTGGAATCACGAACCATAGAATGGACTACGATCTGTGAAAACCACTCATGGTTCTCAGACCTAAGGGAAAATCAGCAGAAGGCAACCACCGATCTATTCCACGACCCGTGGGTCAAAGCTCTAACAGTGAGGGCCCACACTAGGATCTGCACCAGAAGATGCAGAGGGTAGGGTGAGCAACAAATGTGAAGCATAAGGTACCCAGTAGGTATCATAGGTTGACTTGGCACATATAAGGTAAAAGAGCAATAGCAGACATAATAGAAGTAAACAGTCACATAAATCAATGAAAAGGTACACAAGAACTATCCCAGAGGGAAGACAACAGAAGGCAACATACAAGGCTAGCAAGTAATATATATTTACACATCCACAGGTGCAAGTAAGAATGGAGCACCTGGGATCCTCGCAAAACAGTATATATAAGCATAAGATCTAACTATGGACGGTATACCGTTTACCTCAAATATAAAGATTGTGAGAAAATAATAAAGGTAGACATTCTCAAAAATAGGAATTAATAGCCAGCCAAAACATATTAATCTCACATCCAGAAGTATGTGGCTCATATCTAGTTTGCTCAGTGGAAGAAGGCTAGAGCTAAGGACATAGTTCCTATGACCTAGGAGTGTTTTGAGAGGGCTTTCCTCTACTGGTTCTTTGCCCAGGAGTTGAGGCAAGCTAAGGCCGAGGAGTTTTTTAACTTGAGTCAGGGATCGATGTTAGTCCAGGAGTATAGTTTGAGGTTCACTCAGTTGTCTAGGTATGCTCTGTCTATGGTAGCGGATCCACAGGATTAGATGGGTAAGTACATCTATTGAGTATCAAATTTGGTGAAGAAAGAGTGTAGGTCTGCTATGCTGTTGAGTGATATGAACATTTCTCGACTCATGACTTATGCTCATCAGATTGAGGGAGACAAGTTGAGGAAATGGCTAGGGAGAAGAAGAGGTTTATATCTGAGGGTTCAGGTTTTGGCCATAATACGTCTGGAGGTGGACATCACTCTTCGTTTTAGAAGAAGTCATCAGGATGCGTGCACTCTTCAACCAGTGCTCCTACCCAGGCCCCCAGGGTCCCAGGCCTCTTCATGATCAGTTTGGTAGAGGTTCATATTCGCAGTCTCAGGGTAGTGTTGAAAGAGGGCCTTCTCACCCTGTTTGCAACAAGTGTGGAAACAATTATCCGGGGTAGTGTCGGTTGGGCACAGGTGGTTGCTATGGGTGTGGGCAAGTTGGAAATATGATCAAGGATTTCCCTTAAGCTAAGAACGGACAGGGAGGTAGTAGGACTCAGTCTGCCCCAGCAGTATCAGGGAGTCGACCTATCACGATTCGATTTCTCGATCATGAAAGCACCTACAACCCCTCGGTAGGTGAACCAATCCCCGTAGCCTAGAATGGTTAGTAATGGGCTACCTTCTAACAGTTCAAGCAGAAGATTCAAAACATAAGCGGAAGCAATGGCATAAGGAAAATAAAATAGATACAAGAGAGATATAAACAAAGTGGAATCTAAACCAACCCAAAGGACCTGGTACCATAGCATATAAGAGCCGAACTACATCAGAAGTACAAAGGTCCAAAAGCAATATGTACATAATGTCTCCAAAACTATAAGAGTACAAAATACATCAAGGATAAAATAAAGTCAAGCTCTGAATGCCAAGAGCTCACCCTCAACTTGGATGATTAAAAAATAGCACCCCGCACGAGTCTCCAGTGCTCTAACAACGATGGCCCACACTAGGATCTGCACCAGAAGATGCAGAGGGTAGGGTGAGCACCAAAAGCAAAGCATAAGGTACCCAGTAGGTATCATAGGTTGACTTGGCACATATAAGGTAAAAGAGCAATAGTAGACAAAATAGAAGTAAACTCAATCTCCTTATATCTCTTGCCATAATAGCTATCGACTCCTCAACAAATGACAAGCTCTCATCTAACTGAACTGAATCCCAATGCAACACGTTAGAATCATATGGCACATACTGGCACAACATCGAGACATGAAATACTGGATGAACAACCAAAAATATCGAAGGGAAAGTTAACATGTAGGCAACACTACTAATCCTCTGTAGAATCTCAAATAGCCAAATAAGCCTTGGTTAAGCTTGCCCCACCGACCAAATCTCATCACGCCCTTCACGGGCGATACTCAAAGGGAAACCAAATGACCAACGCTGAACTCCAAGGCACGAAGTCTACGATCAGCGTAGCTCTTCTGCCTACTCTGGGCCCCTCTAAGCCTTTCGTGAATCAAAGGAACTCGGTCCAAGAAATCTCTATAAAAATCTGTACTCTGCAGTCTGGACTCTAACCCATCAAACCATCCAATCGGTGATCTGCAACGCCTATCATACAGAGCCTCGAACGGTGCCATGCCAATGCTCAAATGGAAACTATTATTATACGCAAACTTGGCCAATGTAATAAACTGATCCCATGAATCCCCAAAGTCAAGTACACAAGCCCGTAGCATGTCTTCCATGACCTGAATAGTCCTCTCGGACTGGCCATTAGTTTGAGGGTGGAAAGCAGTACTAAGCTGGACCTCTGTACCCAAATCCCTTTGTATAGCTCTCCAGAACTGAGATGTGAATTGAGTGTCGTGATTCGAAATGATAGAAGCTGGGACCCCATGCAACCAAACAACCTCACGAATGTAGATTTGAGCTAACCTCTCTGCCTAGTAAGAAGTCTGAACCAGCAAGAAGTATGCTGACTTAGTCAACCTATCAACGATCACCCAAATAGAGTCAAATCCACAAGAAGTATGAGGCAAACCAATAATGAAGTCCATAGTAATACCTTTCCACTTCCACTCAGGAATGGGAAGTTGCTGCATCAAGCCACCCGGTCTCATCTGCTCGAACTTAACCTGCTTATAGTTCAAGCACCGAGATACAAACTCTGCCATATCCCGCTTCATACCACTCCAGTAGTAAAGCTACCTCAAGTCTCTATACATCTTTGCGGCACCCGGATGAATGGAATATCTATAACAATGGGCCTCGCAAAGTATCAACACAATCAAGTCACCAACCCTCAGAACACAAAGTTGGCCATCGAATCTTAGAATACCATCAGAACCCAAAGTAGCCCGGCTGGCCTCACCCCGAACTACCTAATCACGAAGGTCACACAACCCCTAATCCTTAAACTGTCAGCTCTGAATTTGATCAACTAGAGTAGAGCGAGCCTCACAACTGCCAAGAAGTCTACTGGGATCCGATAAGTCAAGCCTAACCAAATGGTTAGCCAAGGATTGGATGTCCTAGGCCAACAGTTGCTCAGAAATTGAAAGTAAAGCTAGACTGCCCATACTCACCGCCTTTTGACTCAAGGCATCTGCTACAACATTTGCCTTGCCCGAATGGTATAAAATAGTGAAATCGTAGTCCTTCAGCAACTTAATCCATATCCTCTGCCTCGAGTTCAGCTTGCACTGACTCGTAATGTAATGAAGACTACGATGGTCGGTGAATATCTCATAATGAACTCCATATAGATTTGCCTCCGAATCTTGAGCGCGAAAACTACTGTCGCCAACTCCAAGTAGTGAGTGGGTTAGTTGTGCTTATGAACCTTCAGCTGCCTCGACACATATGCTATCACATGACCCTGCTGCATCAAGACACAACCAAGAAAGACCCCTAATGTATCATAATACATGGAGAAACTCTGACCCTCAACCGGTAAAGTCAAAACTAGAGCTGAAGTCAATAAGGCCTTAAACTTCTAGAAGCTATCCTCCCACTGATTTGACCACTGGAATGGGACATCCTTCCTAGCCGGCATAGTTAATGGTGCTTCTATGGGAAAATATCTCTCAACAAACCATCTGTAGTAACCGGCTAACCCAACAAAGCTACGAACCTCAGTAGGAGTAGTAGGTATAGGCCAATAACAAACCACAGAAATCTTACCCGGGTCAACTCTAATCCCATCCTTAGATACCACGTGTCCTAGGATTGCAACTGACTCAAGACAAAACTCACACTTTGAGAACTTGGCATAAAGCCGATGGTCTCTTAAAGTCTGAAGTATAGTCCTCAAATGCTGCTCATGCTCGTCCCTACTCCTCGAGTAAATTAGGATGTCATCAATGAAGACTATCACGAACAGATCCAAGTACGGGCTAAGCACCCTATGCATCAAATTCATAAAAGCTACGGGGGTATTAGTCAACCCAAAAGACATCACCAGGAACTCATAGTGGCCATAACGTGTCCTGAATGCTGTCTTAGGGATGTCCTCTGCTCTAATCCTCACCTGATGGTAGCCGAACCTCACATCAATCTTCGAAAACATGGCTAAACCCTAGAGTTGATCAAACAAGTGATCAATTATCGGCATTGGATACTTATTCTTCACTGTTACCTAATTCAACTGCCGATGGTTAATACACATCCACATCGACCCATCCTTCTTCTTTACGAAGAGGACAGGAGCACCCCAAGGATACACGCTCGTTCTAATGAACCCCTTAGCTAACAAATCCTGGAGCTTCTCCTTAAGCTCTCTCAACTCAGCAGGATCCATATGCTAGGGAGGGATAGAAATGGGCCTGTTGCCCGGCTCTAACTCAATGGCAAAATCAACATCCCTCTCAGATGGAAGGCCTGGCAGGTCGGTAGGAAACACATCTAGGAAGTCTTTAACCACAGGAATAGACTCAGGGGACGTAAGGTCAACACTAGCATCTCAGAAATATGCTAGATAAGCTATACACCTACTAGAAATCAACTTTCTAGCTAGAAGACAAGAGATGATCCCATATGGTGCATGGCTAACAGAACCCTACCACACGACCAAGGATACACCAGCCACAAGATGGTAACAGTCTTGGCATAACAATCCAAAACTGCATGGTGAGGGGATAACTAGTCCATGCCCAGTATCACATCAAAGTCTAACATATCAAGTATCATCAGGTCAGCCCAAGTCTCCAAATCACCAACATATATCACATAGGATCTCACAATACGATCCACTACTAAAGAATCTCCTACTAGGGTCGAAACAGAAACAATAATAGATAATGGCTCACTAGCCAACCCAAATAACGGAGAAAGTAGGCAGATATATATGAATAAGTGGATCCAGGATCAAACAAAGCATAAACTGGCTGACGACATACAAAAATCGTACTTGTGATCACTGCATCCAAGGCCTCTACCACCAGTCTTCCAGGTACCGTATAGAATAGATGACGACCTCTACCTGCCCAACTTAGACTAGGTCAAAGAAGGTGATGTCGAATGCCTGCAAGCAACCTGTTCCCTCCACCATAACGTCGTTGGACCCTCTAGCTGATATGAAGTATAACCAACCCCATGAGTCTCTAATAAACTCAAATGATGCAAGATCTCCTCACAGGTGGTGATAAAGTCATGTGGGTCCTGACACTATGTACCAGCAAATCTCGGCGGTGCCAATCTCTTAACACTACCCAAGGCCTTCTGCTCTGTCTCTGTCATAGTAGAGCGAGGAGCAAGAGGCTGGGCAACCGATGGGACTGGAACAACCTCAACACGGGAGCGACAGTAGCAGGCTATGCTCATGAACTCTGAACACCCAGGGCTACCCGCTGAGCGGATGTTTGGGTTGTCCTAGAAGGACGCTCCCCAATCATACCCAAGAGCTGATTAAGTAAACCCCGTATATCCGAAGACTGAGTTGGGGCTGAAGATGGCATCAAAACTGATGCTGGAGCTGGTGGTACCTTGGCTGCCCCCGAGTCCACATGCTGCTGCTCTGGGTGGGAACTTTTGATCATAGTCATACTCTGGCTCTACCTCAAATCTAGCATCTCTAGCAGGTTCCGCTGCTCTGGGGCATCCATGACCCCTACCTCTATCCTTGCGACCACCCCGACCTCTAGCTGGAGTCAGAGGTGCAGGGGAAGGAGGCTCTCCTCTTCCTGAAGCTGACAATCTCGTACGAACCATCTGTGGAAGAGTGAACCAGAATAAGTGGGATTCCAAGAACATTCAAGGTTACTACGCATGAGATAGAAACAAGAAAAGTCCAATTCTTCCTAAGATGTCACCATAGCCTCTTAAAGATTGGGTACGGATGTCTCCACCCCGATCCGCAGGACTCTACTAGAGATTGGCTCCTGTACCGATGACACTGGTGAACCTAAGTCTCTGATACAAAGCTGTCATGACCCGATTTCTCGGTCATGATGGCACCTACAACCCCCCTAGTAGGCGAACCAATTCCCATAGCCCAGAACGGTTAGTAATGGGCTACCTTCTAATAGTTCAAGTGGAAGATTCAAAACATAAGTGGAAGCAAGGGCATAAGGAAAAGAAAATAGATATAAGAGAGATATAAACAAAGCAGAATCTAAACTAATCCAAAATACCTAGTATCATAGCGTATAAGAGGCGAACTACATCAGGAGTACAAAGGTCCAAAAGCAATATGTACATAATATTTCTGAAACTATAAGAGTACAAAATACATCAAGGATAAACTAAATTCAAGCCCAGAATGCAAAGAGCTCACCCTCAGCCTGGATGATCCAAAAATAGCACCCCGCATGAATCTGCAGCGCTCTAATGGTGATGGCCCACACTAGGATCTGCACCAGAAAATGCAAAGGGTAGGGTGAGCACCAAATGTGAAGCATAAGGTACCCAGTAGGTATCATAGGTCAACTGAGCACATATAAGGTAAAAGAGCAATAGCAGACAGAATATAAGTAAACAATCACAAAATCAATGAAAAGGTACACAAGAACTAGCCCAGAGGAAAAACAATAGAAGGTAACATACAAGGCTAGCAAGTAAGATATATATACACACAGGCACATGTGCAAGTAAGAACGATGCACCTGGGATCCTCACAAAATAGAATATATAAGCATAAGTTCGAACATTTGATGGTATAATCGTAACCTCAAATATAAAGAATGAGAGAGAATAATAAAGGTAGACATGCTCGGAAATAGGAATTAATAGCCAACCAAAAAATATCAATATCACATCCAGAAGTAATAGCCTAGAGGAGTCCAACTCCACACTTATAACCGAAATAGAGGACAATTCTGAAATAAAATAACAAGAGTCTACCTATAATCCCGGCTATATATAGTTGAATGTTCATTTTTCCAGCCATTTCTCCAAACCTTTCTCACTCTAAAACTCAAAATTATCTCCACCATTTTACTCCAAATCAGTTCTAAGCCTTGGGGAATTAATTGTTCGTGGATTTTCCGTAGTCCTTCATCTTTTGGTAAGCTTTTTCCTCCTTGAATTTTCTTAATTCCACCATTGTTGCTACTTTCTAAAAAGCTTGAAATTTCCTTGTGGATTCTGCCCCTATAGCTCTTCCATGTTCGTGGGTACGAAGAATTGCTCATCTTGGCTGAAATTCCATCATTTTGGTAAGCAATTCTCGCCAAATTTCCATTTTTATTTTCGAAATTCCATCTTTAAACCCCAAGTTGAGCGGGTTGTTTTGGCGACTCCTCTTGGCCAATTGTCCTCAAATTTGGAGCATGCCTTCTTGGCATTGTTAGGTTCATCGTTGTTCTTTTCATTTTTGGTTTTGGGTGTGGGCCCTGTGGGCCTACTTTCTACCCAGATATAAACCCGACTACAATTGTAGCAATATGGGTATAGTTAGACTCGTTTTGATGTTTTATTCGTGAATTTGATAGTTTGATTCTTATTCGGAGCTTCTCGGAGCAGCTCGGCCTTATATATCGTCGTTCCTATAGCTTGTCGTCGGATGACAGGTAGGTTACGGTCTAAACTCCTAGTCTTAGCATATATCGGGTAAAATTGTACTAGTTGGCATCCTTGGGTTGGGTTATTAGGTTAGTACCACAAACCTTGACCGCTTTCCTATGAACCATGCCATTTGTTTCTTCTGTTATGTGTAGTACTCTTATTACTTGATATTATTACCCTTGTGGTCCTGTGAGGCCTTGTTGACTCTGGAACATAGACAGTGGGTTCATTGGGAATGTCTGCGAGTCTCGGACATAGAATTATCCTTCTAGGCTAGTTATGCTTACTGAGTAGCTTCGGGAGCCTGTGCAGGGCCGTTAGGTTATTATGAGCTCTTGGGTGGCTATTGTGTGTTGATCATACCATTTGCATGCATATAAAGAGATTTTCCCACCTTTTTACTACGGTTTTTTCTTTGGGCCTACTAGGACTGTTTTCCTTAAACTTGCATTGCCCCGGGGGCCCTTTTTTGATGAAATTGAATTTGGAAATGATTTGACTTGATACGTGGATCTTTTTTGGGTAAAAGAAGGTCAAAATATGCTTTTATCATGATTTTGCTTCTATTGCTAGACTCGACCAGGTCGGAGTGCTAGCTGAGTTTTCTTTCTGATTTAAAATGACTTTAGGCTCGGCCTGGTCGAGCATATGAGATATTTTACTACTGTTTTAGACCCAGTTATGCTCGGGCACCCTTTGAGGGTGGTTTTTGAGACATCCTTTCACTGCTTTAGTCCTAGAGAGGGTCTAGGCTTGCATTTTTGAGACTTAACCACTGGCTTGAACCCAGACTCGATTCCAGATTACATATTTTGATTCTGAGTTATCGTATGGGGTCTGAGACCTCCATGGACCTCATCGCTCTGGGCATGAGACTTTGGGATGCATGTGTTGGAGAGGAGGGTATACGGTGGAGTAGAGGTATATGGGCTGTGTCCTTTGATGGAACCTACCTGCTAGGACCGATCGGCACCGGAGGAGGTACATACAGAGGTTCTATTTCACCATTCATACCATTCATTGATTGAGATTCCACCCTTGTTTTCTATTTGTTGATTGTATGCTCTGGTAGTATGGGATGCCGTAGGGTTGGTTTTCACTTGATTGTGTTCCTCGGTTGTATGCGCGGCCGGGCTTATTCAAAAAGGGTCTAAGATCATCTTCCAAGCATGGTTACATCTAGGATTTTTCCTTGAATCACATTCAGGGCAAGTTCTAGACAACACATGCACACACAAACTAAGTATAGCCTTACCACACAAGGCATCAAAAAACAAGAATTTCACAATTTGTCTCACAATCAATTGGGAAAAATCACCTTTGTGAAGCCATTCCAAGTTCTTTTACACACTTGTTTGTGAATCTATCAAGCCAAACAAGGAGTGTGCAAGTCATTACAAGAGAATGCTTTACTCAAAATCATTTTCCCACTTTCCTTCAACTTGCCAAAGACTTTTGCCAAGAAATTTTTTGGGTGGTCCCATTTTGAGACAAGCAAAACACAACACAATTTTAAACTAAAACTTGGCATTTTCACTTAAGAAAGTCGCCTCTCAATCTATCATAGAGAAATACCAACCCTGTTCGATGCACAAAATAAACAAAACAAAACAAATTGCGCTTTAGGAAAGAACAATGGTATAAAGAAAACCCTTGGAGTTTATTCAGTACTCTACTATTAACAAGGCGACCAAAATTTTAAAACGAAACAAGAGAACATTTTTTCCAATTAAAACACATTGTAGCAAACCCCAAACATAGGTGGAACATTGTCCCCAATGTACTAAGTTTAGGTTAGGATTACTCCCTGGGACATCATGCGATGCACATAAAGGCTGGGGTAAACCGCCCTGGCCTTCGTACATGTGGCTAAAAATGAGAGTGCTAGCAATGATTTGTCATCCGCCATGTGAAATAGCGTGGAACGTGCACAAGGGGGCTTGCGAAATAGACATCGCACATCGGGTTGAAACATTGGTGGGTTACTAGTGTTCTAGTTAGAGGGTCAAAATGACGTGTGATGTGCATAATAAAAGGTGTAGTCCACATGCTAGGTTGCATGTTTAGTCCCAAAACTTCATCCGAAATGCCAGTTTTATGCTTCTTCCATGAGAAGTGGAGTGCAACGCGCACAACAGAGTATGCATTTGCATGACCCAGCACAAGTGCTCTGTGAAATTGGATGGTGGATCTATTATGATGAGTGATGACTAGTGAGGAGCGCACTTCCCGACATGCATTTGGCCTATCTCCCTTAGCTTGTCTCCTACCTACAAACTTCAGCAAAACAATAACAAATATAATACCAAGAGAAAAATATTGAAAATAAAGATAGATGCTTGGGTTGCTTCACAAGAAGAGCTTGGCTTAACGTCATGGCTCGACGATGGTACCTGTCACTCATGGTTCATTGAGGTAGGTCAATTCTAGGAGAAATACATGTTCCGGAATTCCCAAATACTTCTTGACTTGTTGCCCATTGATGTTAAATGTTGAGCCATTTTAAGCTTCCAACTCAATCACCCCATTTGCAAAGACTTAAATTACCTTGAATGGACCAGACCATTTTGACTTTTGTTTTCCCAGAAAAAGTTAGAGTCTAGAGTTGACAAGATCACCAAATCTCTGGGAGAAAACTCTCGCTTTAGGATTTGCTAATCATGGTAATGTTTCATTCTCATAAGCTCCCATCCAAAACTCATCTATTTCATTGAGATCTTTAACTCTAGCATCCGCAGCTTTTTCCAATCTAAGTTCATCCTTTTCAAAGCCCACATTGGTTTATGCTCTAATTCCACTAGAAGATGGCAAGAATTTCCAAAAACCATTTGGTAGGGATACATACCAATAGGAGTTTTATATGCTATCATGTAGGCCTACAATGCGCCATCTAATTTATGTGCCCAATCCGTTCTATTGTCATTCACCATTTTTGTAAGAATGGACTTTATCACCCTGTTAGACACCTCAACTTGGCCACTTGTTTGTGGATGGTAGGGGGTTGCAACTTTATGCTTGACTGCGTACTTCTCAAGTAGAGCACTAAACACCCAGTTGCAAAAGTGGGATCCTCCATCACTAACGATGTCATGAGGGGTGCCAAAATGAGAGAATATATGCTTTTTGATAAATTTCATGACACTCTTCCCTTCATTGTTTGGAAAAGCAACCACTTCCACCCCATTTAGATACATAGTCCACAGCCACGAGGATGTAAGTATTTCCACAAGATCTTACAAATGGCCTCATGAATTCAATGCCTCACACATCAAATAATTTCACCTCTAGGATCAGTGTCAATGGAAGTTTATAGCGATGAGACACCACCCTTCACGTTGGCATTGGTCACATTATTTCACTAGATCATTTGCATCTCGATAGAGCGTTGGCCAATAGAACCCGATTTGCAACACCTTAGAGGTTGTTTGCATGCCACCATGGTGACCACCAACTGGTGAAGAATGGCAAGCTTCCAAAATGGGCATCATTTCAATCTAGGGGATGCACCTTCATATTGTACCATTCACACAAATTCAAAAGAGATAGGGCTCATCCCAATAGAATTTCTGAACATCATAAAGGAACTTTTTCTTCTGATAGAGGGTTAAACCTTCTGGCAATATGTCACTTGCTAAAAAGTTTGCAAAGTTGGTGAACCAATGTATCAAATTGTGTGAGGCGTCCAATATATGCTTATTGGGGAACACATCATTTATCTCAAGTTCCATAACGGGTCGCCTCTCTTTTTCTAATCTCAACAAATGATCAGCTACTTGGTATTCACATCCTCTTTGGTCTTCTACTTCAAAATCAAATACTTGAAGCAGCAAGACCACCCAGATAAGTTGTGGCTTGGCATCATTTTTGGTCATCAAGTAACTAATCGCCGCATGATCTACATGCACGCTAACTTTGGTCCCCAAATGTTTCATGAACCAATTTCTCAGGTCATGATGGCAGCTAAAACCAGCCAGTAGGTGAAATAACCCATGTAGCCTAGAATGCTTAGTAATTGGCTACTATCTAACCAATACACACAATAAGTAGAAATATGCAGAAGAACAAAGTAAAGATAGGACAAAGCAGAAGCAATAACCCAAAATATATATACATAAAGAAACTACACCAACCCCAAGACTTGGTATCAACTGTACAGAAGCTTCTAATAGAATACAAGTGCTAGAAGTAACAAACGATAAGTACAACTGTCTCTGAATATACAAGAGTAACAGTACAAAAGATGAGATGTAGTCGGGCCCCGATCGTCAGGCATTCACCTATTCTCGAATATCCCCAAAAGTTGCACGAGTCTTCAATGCGACCAATGGCGAAAGCTCAACTAATAATTACACCAAAAAGATGGAGAAGTGTTGACCCAGAAAAGCAATATACTGCATCCAAAATTTGCACTTGCTAAACTTAGCAAATAATTGTCTACCCTTGAGAGTTTGCAACACAACCCTCAAGTGATCCGCATGCTCCTCCTTACTCCGAGAGTAGATGAGTATATCATCAATGAAAACAATCACAAACATATCCAAATACTGTTTGAGCACATGGTTCATCAAATCCATAAAAGCTGCAGGAGCATTTGTTATACCAAAAGACATAACAACAATCTCATAATGACCATACCGAGTCCTGAAGGCTGTCTTTGGGATATCACATTCCCAAAGTCGAAGCTGATGATAACCGGATCTAAGGTAAATTTTGGAGAAGAAACTAGCACCCTGAAGCTGATTGACCAAGTCATCAATCCTAGGAATGGGATACTTATTTTTTATTATGACCTTGTTCAATTGACGATAATCAATCTAAGAAATCCATCCTTCTTATGAACAAACAAAACTGGGGCACCACAAGGAGAAATACTAGGCCTGATGAAACCCTTATCAAGCAAGTCTTTCAATTGATCTTTCAACTCCTTGAGTTCTGCGGGGTCATTCTATAGGGAGGAATAGAGATAGGATTCGTATCCGGAAGAAGATATATCCCAAAGTTAATTTCCCGCTTGGGAGGGAGTTCGGGCAAATCATCAGGGAACACTTCTAGGAATTCGTTCACAAGAGGAAGAAACTGAATAGTCGGGGTCTCGGACTCCGTGTCCATAACCCAAACTATATGATAGACATAACCCTTATAAATCATCTTCCTAGCCTTAAAATAAGATATGAAGTGACCCTTAGTAGAAGAGGGACTACCTTGCCATTCTAGGACGGGTTCATTAGGAACTTGAAACTAACCACACGGGTGCGACAATCAACTAAGGCATAACATGCATACAACCAATCCATACCAAGAATGACATCAAAATCAGTCATCTCCAAGTCTACTAAATCCGCTTAAGTGACTCTATGAAGGACTGAGATATGGCAATCTCGATAGAATCTTTTGGCTAGGACTGACTCACCAATATGAGTAGAACTATGAAAGGGTTGTAAAAGCAATTAAGGATAAATCTCAAACTTACAAGCCATATAAGGGGTTACAAAAGATAAGGAAGAACCGGGATCCAACAAGGCATATATATCAAGAGAGAAGACTTTCAACATACCAGTAACCACGTCTGGAGAACTCTCCTGATCCTGGCGGGAGGACATAACATAAAGACAGTTCTAGTGGTGACCACCAGAACTAGAAGTTGTGCCCTGCGGGGCTGGTCTACCACCTAAAGCTGCTGGAGTAGACTGAGTCCTACCACCTCTCTATCCCTTCTTAGCGGAAAGGCAATCTCTAAGCATGTACCCAGTCTGTCCACAACCATAGCATGCACTCGTGCCCAAATGACACTCTCCCAAGTGATTCTTCCCACACTTGGTACAAATAGGGAAAAAAGGACCCTTAACAACACTTCTTTGAGACTGGGAATAAGAACCAGATCTGTTATCACCCTGATCATGAAGAGGCCTTTTAGCCTGGGTAGGAGCACTAGCAGAAGAATGAACAGATCCAAATGACTTCTTTTGGAAAGAAGAGCGATGTCTATCACCGGACCTATGATGACCGAAACCCAATCCCTCGGATCTAACCCTATTGTTCTCCCTAGCCATCTCCTTAAGCTTATCACCCTCAATCTTATGGGCATGGGTCATGAGATGAGTGATGTTCATGTCACTCAACAATAAGGTAGACCTACACTCCTTCTTCACTATATCATAGACACCATAGATGAACTTGCTCATTTGATCATGCGGGTCCGCTACCATGGAGGGAGCAAACCTAGACAACTGAGTGAACTTAAAACTATACTCTTGCACCAACATTGAACCTTGTCTGAAGTTCACAAATTCCTCCACCTTCACTTGCCTTAACTCACGGGGAAAGAACCTATCAAGAAAGGCTCTCTCAAAACACTCCCAAGTTGTGGGGATCGCATCCCTCACCCTTTTCTCCTTCTATTGCGTGAACCAAATATGAGCCATATCCTTGAGTTGGTAGGATGCAATATCAACACAATCAACACCCGCTACTTGCCTAACCTCAAAGATCTTCTTCACATCATCAATAGAGTTAAGAGGGTCCTCACTCACTTTCAAACCCTAAAACTCTGGCGGGTTCATACGAATAAAGTCACAAACTCGGGATGCTACCCCACCTTGAGGATGAGCAGGGGCTGGAGCCTGTTGATTTGCCAAAGTTTGAGCTAGTAGATGAATAACATTCCTCAAGTCATCATTCGTGACACCGAGAATCGATACTTGAGGAGTGGCATTTTGAGCGGCTCGGGGAGGCATAGCATGTCGATGAGGCATGATCTAAAATGCATAAGATAAGGATTAGAGGAATATTAGACTTAAGCTATATCGCACAATGTCATCATGAAAGAAGTGAAGTTTTTGTAAGACATCTCATAGCTTCCCTCTCATATGTGTGGCGCGCTTCACACACATGAAAAAGACTCTACTCAATGCAGATTTCAAACAACCTAGGACCCTTAAAACTGGCTCTGATACCAAGTTTGTCACACCTTGAGGTTACCCCCTAGATGTAACATGGGACTCGAGACCACAAGGATCCCAAGATAACCCTTAGTCATAGCATTCTAAAGCATAACAAAAGATAAGAGGAACCATAATACAAAAATCCAATAAGGAAACATCAATAAGGGTCTAAGAGCCACATAACATACAATATCCAAAAAGGGAACTCGAATATAAACTATGTCTGAAAGCCTCTAGTCATAACATAAAGAGTTGCTAGGACAAGACCCTAGCTAACTCGGAGTATAGAAGTAAAGCTATCATAAGGAAAAGCATAACTAGTCCTCAAACCATGAGGACTCACCACAACTAATTAAGGAGTGGCCTGAGACTCTAGCCACAAATATAAGAAGGGGTACCTGAATCTGCATCATCAAATGATGCAGCGCAATATGCGTTAGTACTATGAAATGTACTAAGTATGTGAGAAATGCATGAGTTATGACAGAATCAGTTTAAAACATGCCTGAAATGAACTTATTACATAAAGAAGGACCATAAATAAATGACAAGGTACAAACATAAGACATGAAGGAAGGCTTAGTTTCCAAAATATAGATTTATACATAACTTCATAACTTGAAAATAAACATGTGGGAGTTTCTCTTAACCGACATTAAACCATTCTGAGCTACATGGAGTTCAGTGTCTTGCACCTACACTAAAAGTGTTGTCCTAACCGACCAAGGTTAGAACCATGTCATACCAGGATCCTGTCATAATAAGCCTCAACACGAGCAACCTACAATGGCAACGTAGTTTTGGACTTGGGTTATCTGAACCCTCATCTCTCGGTGCTAAATACTATTCCCAAAACATAATAATAACATGAGCTCATATACATGTGACATATCTAATGCCAAACATGTTCATACTTATTCATGACTTGTTCATACCTAGGATCGTCATACTACTCATGAGTTTTGGTTTAGAAAATGACCGATGAGCATTGATGGAACATCAGGCGTCTTGCCTTGCATCATATTTTATATCATGGAAAATGTTGCATACTTCATGACTTGTAAAATTTGCATAGCTCTAGTTCAATTTTCATAAAACATATATTTTCATATAATCATAAGAATTAGGCATGAAACTTCGTAATTACATAAAGGCCATGATATCTAATCATGCCGACATTCTCTTAAAAACATGCAAATTCATGGGTTTATGCTATCAACTTCCATGCTTGGACTTTTAAAATCAACAAGAGAATCATAATCAAATCATGTGTAATCAATAGAAACCATGAATTTAAACATAGAAACAGATTTCATAAATTTTCCCCAAATTTAGATCAAAACCCTAATTTCATAACTCCAAAAATCCAAATTAAGACTTGGGGATTTTTTTGGGCACAAGGGTGAAAGGAACCCATTGTTAAATACCCACATACCTTGGATGAAGATTACCCACTTTAATGGAAAAGATTTGGAGACTTGACTTGGAGCTTGGAGCATGGAGACTTGAGCTTGAAGAGGGATTTTCCTTTTTGAGTGAAGAATGAGGAGCTTAAGATAGACTTAGGATAATATGGGTGAAAAACCTCCTAAAAGTGGTCAAAACGACTTCACTTATTACATAATAGGCTGGAAAATGACCAAAATACGCCTAGAAATTAATTGGAAAAAGGCTAGAAATTGGTCAACTTTCAGTGACCATGAGTGGAGTTTATGACTCGTAGACTTTTTCACGACTCATGGACTGATAGTCGTGGAAGCTGCCAGAAATTCAACCTATAGGAGACTTTCTATGTATTAACAGGACGACTCGTGGAAGCTTCCACGAGTTATAGAACCTAATCGTGGAACTCAGGGAACTTGACTGACCTCTAATCAACTTCCACGAGTCAATAGTACGACCCGTAGAAACTTCTACGAGTCGTGGAAGTGACTCGTGGTTATCAGTACTGAGCTTGGTCTGCAGGACTGGGATCACGAGTCACTCCCATGACTTGTGGAACCTTCCACGACTCGTGGACTTAACCCGTGGTCCCTGGAACTTGGATTTTTGTAAAGTTTTCATCTTAGATAGATGGATACATGCACTACAGAAAGTTGAACTCATGGACCAAAAGAGATAACTTTTCTCTTTCATTCATGGATTAGATGGTCGATAAATTGGCAGGACGTGGTTTCTACTGCTTCCTTGATGGATATTCCAGCTACAAACAAATCTCTATTGCTCCAGAAGACTAAGAGAAAACAACCTTCACTTGTCCCTTTGAGACTTTTGCATTTAAAAGAATGCCATTTGGATTGTGCAATGCTCCAGCCACATTCCAAAGATGCATGATGTCCATCTTATCAGACATGGTAGAAGATACCATGGAGATATTCATGGATGACTTATCTATGGTTGGGGATAATTTTGATGATTGTTTATTGCATTTGGAGGAACTACTCAAAAGGTGTGAGGAAACAAATTTGGTCTTAAACTAGGAGAAGTGTTATTTTATGGTAAAAGGGGGATAGTACTAGGGCACAAGAAATTTGAGAAGGGAATTGAAGTTGATCAAGCAAAAATTGAAGTTATTTCCAAGCTACCACCTCCAAAGACCATAAAAGAAATATGAACTTTTTAGGTCATGCCGGGTTCTATCGGTTTCTTACCAAAGACTTCTCAAAGATAGCCTATCTATTATGCAAACTGGTCAAAAAAAAGGCCAAATTCAATTTCAACAACAGTTGTATGATAGCATTTCTCAAACTAAAAGAGAAGTTAACATCTGCCCCCATCATCATCGCACCTGATTGGTTAAAAACTTTCAAAGTAATGTGCAATGCTAGTGGAGTAGCATTAGGGGCAGTTCTTGGCCAACAAAGAGAGAAGCGCTTCCACCCAATCTACTATGTTAGAAAAACATTTAATGCATACCAAATGAATTATACTGTGATGAAACAAGATTTGTTGGTTTTGATATTTGCCTTTGAAAAGTTTTGGGCATACCTTTTTGTGATGACCATTTTGGTCATTTACATATTTTTGCCTTTCTTGTACTATTAGAGCTTGCCTATAGCGATCCCAAGCCATTTATGGCTTGCTGGGAGCGGTAGTCCGGTGCTTGGGCCATCTGTTTGGTCTTTTTGGTTGTTCTTTGTTTTAAAGCTTAAGCTTTTAAAATCGTTGACTTTGGTCAACATTCTTGGTGAACGTGCTTGGAATCTAATTCCGACAGTTTTGTTAGGTCTAGAGCATGGACTTCGGTCCAGTATGACCTTTGGTCAGGATTCGAGAGCTTTTCAGCTTGGAATTCTCTCTTATTTTGTGTTTTTAAGCCAGTTGGGCTTGTTTGGTTGACATTGGTCAACATTTGGAGAAGACGACCTCAGATGGAAATTTTGTAAGCGTTGTTAGCTCTGAAATGTTGAATTTAGGCTATAGCAACCATTTGCTTGGGTCCCGAGGCTTCTAGACTTGTTTTCGACCATTGGTTTCCATTTTTTAAATAGTTGGCTAAAGGTTAGATTTGTTCATGGGGCCCACTTTTTCATTAAATCAACCTCCAATAGGATTTTCTTCAATCCATTGGATCTAAAATTCCATTTCTAGTCAAATAGTTTTGTTCGTTTGTGTCCTTGGGACCCCGGATGAATCCCGAGGGTCGATTTGAAGTTTTAAGCTTAGCTGAGTTTTGCTGTACCTGTTGGGTCAGTATTTGCGGGCATTTGACTGCATTTGCAGCCACTGCAATTATGGTAAAATGCCATATTTATGGTGTTTTTCTGCATTTGCGGTACTTTGGCCGCATTTGCGATGAAAGTACCGCAAATGCAGAAAAACAGTTTGCAATGTTATAAATTAGACCTTCTTCTCCATTTCCTAATTTCCAACTATGTTCCACCATTGTTAAAAGATCCTAAACACTAATTTATTAACTTCTGGTTATCAATTTCTTGGGGAAAACTTACCATAGCTTGGTGAGCTCTTTTCCGTCATTAACATAGTAAGCTTTCTGTTAAAATGCAATTTTTCTTCCTCTTAATTCCCTCTTTGATTTCTTGGAGTGGGTGGGCTATTTTAGCCCCATTTTAATGCCCAAATCCTTCAATTTGCTCGGCATGTACTCCCATGATTGTCATGATCATTTTGTATTCTTTCATTTTCAGCTTCAGGTCGCGGGGACCACGGGCCTGCTTGTGACCCAAATTTTGACCCGGCTATTATTATAGAAATATAGGTATCATTAGTATCGTCTTATTTTTTATAGTGTGGCAGTTTGCGGATACTCCTCGGGGAGATAGGCTCCAGCCTTGTAGATTGGATTGTGCGCGCGTGCTCAGCCTTTCCGGTTGGTTACGATTTACTTTCATGACTGAGTATATTTAGTTTATATATATTTATATGTTATTGGAACGTTAGGTTGGATTATACGTAGAATTAGGCTTAATTCTCGTGACTTGTATTAAAATGGCCATTTCGGATATTAGATTTAGAATATTACTGTCATCCTTAGTCTAAGAGATTGTTGTATCACTGTGGCTAGCGTAGAATACTTAGTATACTTTTAGGAGGTTTTAGAGGTAGAGTAGATGCCTATAGTTGTTTTCATGGTTATCTTTCCATTATTTTTGGCTTTTACTGTTTGTGTGTAAATTATGGGCTCGAGGCTATAACTTGGATTTGGACAGAGTCCTAGGTCAGTTTCCTTTTTTGGAGGATGCTTTGACCTAAATTACCTTGTGGTGTGATATATTCTGTGATTTTGGGACATTGCATATTCATATTGCATTTATATACCTGCAGCACGGAAAGGGAAGGTTTTTGAGGCTTTTGGTTTGAAACTTGAGGATTTTGTGATATTCATGGATTTTAAATTTTCCTGGATTGATTTTGTTATTTATTCTTTCTTGTTAGTTGATTTTTTCCCTTTTTGGTTTTATAACTAGATTTAGGTTTATCCTTGTATTTTTTCTTACTTTCTTGTAATGTATTACTTATATATTATCTCTCTTCGCTCGGTCGGCCTATGATGCCTATTAAGTACCCATTGTCTTGGTGCTCATACTACACTTCAACATCTTTTTGGTAGAGTTATTAGTTGAGCTTTTGTCGTTTATCGCGTTGAAGACTCATGTAACTTTTGGGGATATTTGAGACTAGGGTGAGCGCCTAACAATCTGGGCCTGACTACATCTACTCTTTTGTACTGTTACTCTTGTATATTCGGAGACAGTTGTACTTATCTTTTGTTACTTCTAGCGCTTTTATTCTATTAGAATATTTTGTACTATTGATACCAAGTCTTGGGGTTGGTGTAGTTTTTTTATGTATATATATTTTGGGTTATTTCTTCTGCTTTGTCCTATATTTACTTTGTGCTTCCATTTATTTTTGTTTATTGTGCGTATTAGTTAGGTAGTAGCCCATTACTAACCGTTCTGGGCTACGAGGATTGGTTCGCCTACTGAGGGGTTGTAGGTGTCATCATGATCTGAGAAATCGGGTTGTGACAGTTGGTATTAGAGCTCTAGGTTCACTGGTGTGCTGGTACAGAAACAAGTTTCTATGTAGAGTCTCGTGGATCGGTATGATGACATTCGTATCCTATGTGCGCGAGGCTACAGGGAATTGTTAGGAAACGTATCATCTTTTTGGCTCTTTATCGTGCGTTCCTAGATTTATTGACTTCTAAACTTTGGTTGTTTCATTCATTCTCAGATGCCTAAGATGAGTTTGACAGTGGGTGGTTTAGAGGCTTCTGTAGCTGTTGCTTCAGTGCTTCCATCAGCGCCAGGACTTCAGAGTGAGAGTTTACTACATCAGATAGGGGGTGTGGGACCAGCCCAACCTCTGATTGGATTCACGGCTACCTCAGTTCTTCAAGACACCGTGGCCAGGACTCTATATCCTCCGGTGGGTGTTTCAGTACCCAGTTCTTCGAGCGGTTCTTCAGCTAGGGTTGAGCTTCCAGTTTGTCAACAGGGTTGAATGTCGGTATTGTGCCTACATAGTTTGACAGAGTTCAGAGCTTTTTTGAACGGTTGATTTCACCACTACGTATGGAGACCGAGCCTCTGGTTATAGTTGGTACTACCTTTCTTCAGGTGCTCAATCATGCTTGGGCTATTGAGGGGTTATGTCACGAGGCATATGGAGGTAGTGGTAAGAGGCATCGTTGTCAAGGCAGTTTTCGGGGTTTGCATTCAGAGCATGTAGGTCATGGTGGCCAGTCATGTTTAGCTGGATTCTCTCATCGAGGTGCTTCTAGTAGGGGTTGTTATACATATGGTGAGCGGGGACACATTGCTAGGACTTGTCCGAGATTCAGAGAGTTCCACCCCCTCCGTGTTCCAGCTTTATGAGGTACTCATTTAGGTCCCACTATTCATGGAAATCATTCGAATTTAGCCAGGTCTTTACAATGGAGTGTGGTTGGATGGGGTTGTTTTGAGTGTGGTGGGATAGGCCACTTTGCTAGAGAGTGCCCTTCAGTGTAGCACCCTAGGCGACGTGATCAGATGGTTCAGGCCCCCATGGCTCGAGCACCACCAGCTAGAGGTGGTGCACAGGGTAGTAAGGGTTGTCCCTAGATGGTGAGAGATGGCTTTTAGCCAGGTGGTTCAGATATCCATCCAAAGTTGTCAGGCACCATGCATCAGAGTGAGGTTTCCTTGGGTTGCTACGGTTGTGGAGTTGTTGGTCACTATGTTCGAAATTATCCCTGGCGTGGGAAGATGAAGCCTTCAGCTTTGTTGTCTCAGTCCCGAGTTAGACCCCATTAGTTTGATGCCCCTCTTGGTGGGCCAGAGGTACAGGTTTCTGATATCGTTGCTCCAAGTATGGTTTTTGTTGCCTTTGCCTAGTGATAACACTGTTCGGGTGTGATTCTTTCCCTTTTTTGTAGATTTGATTTTATGCCTACTTGTTGCTTGTTTAGTTGTTTGAATACTTGAGTGTAGTGCTTATGCGTGTATTTTCGTGGTAGATTATTCCCTAGTAGTGGATGGGGGAGAGTTATCCTTGATAGGTGTTTACCCAGAGTTGTAGCTTGTGGGTAGTTCTCGTTAGTCTATTCTACTGGGTCTTATTCCCAACTCATCTTGGTTCGCAACTTGGTTAGAGTCATCCTTTTCTAGCGGTCCTAGATTATCGTTACCTAGACTATTATCTAGCGTTGCTAGAAATCCTTGTGTTGGTTTTGTGTTACAGGTGGCGATTCCACTGTTTAAGCTTTTTCCTTAGGTTGAACGGTGTTGGTTATGCTAGGGAGCATGGTTTGGTTTCCTTCATTTTCTTGTCTTGTTGGGTTGTCTCCTTGTTCTCCACAGTCCCAGTTGGAATGAGTTTCCACCATAGTACTCTGGTTGAGGTTTGATTATGGCACCGTGGTCGAGTGTTGGACTTTAGCACTTTAGCTGAGTGTTGACTACAACATCGGGGTTGAGTTGTGTTCATTGTTTTTTGATTAGGTTGGGAATTTGGTTCATTCTTCTCCTGCTTTATTGAGTTCTAACAAATATAGAGGTGGGAGCTAAGGGAATGGCTCTAGGTTTTATTGGGAAGAGTTTGTGAAGTTCATCGCATGTTAAGGAAAGGGTGGGTTTAGTGAAACAGAAGGGATCTGACTCCTTGTTAGGTCATATGTGTTTTGGTAGATACTGAGGTAACAACTGAGAATTTCTTTAGGTTTGTTGTTGGTGACTTGATTCGACCCACTACGGATTGCAATGGCTTTTCTTTCAGTTGGTTTGAGGTTTAAGTAGCAGCTACGGGTTAGGCAACTTACATATTCAAATCCTGGTTTACTTCGGTTCCTAAGGGTTCATTTGCAGCATATGGGTTTGACAAAGGCAGTGGTAAGTAAATCAGGATTGGATTTCAGAATCGTGGGCTAGCAGACTACTTTGGATAGTTCATTGTTAGTTCTTTTCAGTTGTAGCTTCTCGGGTCAGAAGGCAATGAGTGTGGACAACTTCACTTCCTTATTTAAGTTGCAGAGTGGTAGTTGGCCTTTGATATCTAGTCCTTGGCTAACTAGTGGATTAGGCTGGACATTCTAGGTCTCAGCGATGTTCTTAGCGGTACGAGGTTCATTTTACATCGGTTGGAAATAATCAGTGGTGGTTTATTGAATGTCATCAAGTTTTGTGGGTTGAGATTAACGAGGTTATTTTGAGTTCCAATGATACTTAGAGACTGATGGTCACCATTGGTTGCCGAGAGTTTGAAAGCTTGATTAGTTTATCCTTCAAGGGTTGTCTTTTATGCGGGGTTCCAATATTGGTTGGACTCGGCCAGTATGGACTAAAAGTTTTGTATATGGTATGCTTCAGAGCTGGTGGTTTGTGTGCAGATGTGGTAGAGCATTTGATTCAATCCAAAGAGGTGAGTTGATGGGTTATGCGACATTTATATAGCTAGATAGCGACCTTGGACTTCAGACACCCTTTTCTTTTTCCTTCGAGGTGTTTTGACTTGATATTCGTGGCATGGTGGACTTCTTCCTGAGGTGAGAATTAGTAAGGCGATCTCAAGTCTGAATGGTGTTCAAGTAATCAGAGTAGCAACAAGTACTTCTTAAAGTTTGGACCCTAGTGATGGTTACGGACTTCGTGGTAGGCTTACCAGGCTCCCCGCACGGTTTTGGTTTTGGTTTGGGTCAGACTGGGCAAGTTTCCCTGGTTCATTCGCTTCCAGTTGATTTAGACTTGACACGGTGCAATGAAGTTGGGTTCATTTTACAGTTTGGAAGTTTCTCCATCAACACAGGGTATTCATACATGCCTTTCCTAACTTGGGTGTGCGAACTTCAGTTGGGTTCAGATGGGTTGTCCAGTCAGGTTCAAAAAGCGAGATTGATGTTAGAAAAAGTGTTCGTTCATTGATTGATGATCATTCAGGATAGGTAACTCCAATTTTCAAGGGTACGCTTCAAGTTTTTGGATGGAAAATGCTACTAGACTATAGCTTGGCTTGAAAGAGTTTGAGCAAAAAGAGGTGACCTTGTTCATGGTAGAGTATAAGCGAACACTGTGGATCTCCTTTGTGTCAAATGATGCTTTGAGGGTGGTTGAGTGTTTGACTTAGACGCAACTCCCCCTTATGGTGCAAAAGGATTCTATTCAGAATAAAAGAGATTTGCGGATCAGCAGGTTCATGAGTTGAAATTTTTTGTGATGGCTCTTCTGGTAAATTTAGTTGTGGTTTTCAAGATTCAAGTTCTGTGTGTTTATCGCCTTATTTCTCATGTTTTGGTGTTATGTCGGTGCTTTCGGTTGAGATTCTCGGGGTTCAGTTTGGGTTGGCAAACACTTGGTGTCTTTGAGTTTGAGTTTAAAATCTAGCTTGGCTAGTAAGAAGTTTAGGCTTGGTTTCTTCCTTTGGTTCTTTTCTGTTAGCTGACGTCCGGTCGAGGAGGTTCCCCGGGGTGTCCTAGAGAGTAGTGCGGGCTTCATATCAACTTTTCTTTTAATCTTTAGTCTTTTCTTTTTTCCTGACTTTCAAGGACAAAAGTCTTTTTAGTAGTGGATGATGTAATGACCGTTCCGGTCATTTACGTGTGTTTGCCTTTCTTGTACCGTTAGTGCTTGCCTATAGCGGCCCTAAGCCATTTATGGCTTTCTGGGACCAGTAGTCCAGTTCTCGGGCCGTTTGTTTGGTCTTTTTGGCCGTTCCTTATTTTAGAGCTTAAGCTTTTAAAATCATTGACTTCGGTCAACATTCTTGGTGAATGTGCTCAAAATCAAATTTTGACAGTTCTGTTAGCTCTGGAGCATGGACTTTGGTCTAGTGTGACCTTTGGTCAGGATCCGGGAGCTTTTTAGCTTGTAATTCTCTCTCATTCTGTGTTTTCAAGTCAATTGGGCTTGTTTGGTTGATTTTGTCAACATTTGAAGAATACAGCCTCGGATGGAAATTCCGTCAGTGTCGTTAGCTCCAGAATATCGATTTTAGACTAGAAGGACCTTGGCTCGGGTCCCTAGGCTTCCGCACTTGTTTTTGGGCATTGGGTTCCCTTTTAGAAATAGTTGGCTAAAGGTTGGTTTTGGGGATGAGGCCCACTTTTTCATTAAATCGACCTCCGATGGGATTTTAATCGATTCCATTGGATCCGGAATGTTGTTTCTAGTCAAATAGTTCTATTCGTTTGTGTCGGTTGAATCCCGAGGGTCGATTTGAAGTTTTAAGCTTAGCTGACATTTGTTCTACCTATTGGGTCCGTATTTGCGGGCATTTGACAACATTTGCGGCCACCGCAATTTTGGTAAAATGCCGCATTTGTGGTGTCTTTCCGCATTTGCGGTGCTTTGGCCACATTTGCGATGAAAGTATCGCAATTGCGGTATCTTATGGCAATGTTATAAATTAGACCTTCTTCTCCTTTTCCTCATTTCCAACTTCGTTCCACCATTGTTAAAAGCTCCTAAACACTAATTTCTTCACTTCTGGCCATCAATTTCTTGGGGCAAACTCACCATAGCTTGGTGAGCTCTTTTCCGTCATTAACCCGGTAAGCTTTCTGCTAAAATCCAATTTTTCTTTCTCTTAATTCCCTCTTTGATTTCTTGAAGTGGGTGGGATGTTTTAGCCCTATTTTAATGCCTAAATCCTTTGATTTGCTGGGCATGTACTCCCATGATTGTCATCATCATTTTGTACTCTTTCATTTTTGGCTTTGGGTTGCGGGGCCAACATCCTGGCTTCTGACCTGAATTTAAACCCAGTTATTATTATAGCAATATGGGTATCGTTAGTGTCATATTAAAGTTTAGATTCTTGTTTGATAGTATGGTGTCTTGCGGATACCATCCTTGTGGTACCTATCATTGGATACTTTTGGTATCAGAGCCATGTTGGCAGCCATTAAGCTTAGCATGAGCAGCTAAGTTTTTATGCTGCCTAGGGGCATGGCTAAATTATTTTCATAAAACTTATATCTTATGAAATATAATTTATGCTTTCATCTTTATTTATCGACATGTTGCATCCCTTATGAGTTTGTTTGTCTTATAAGTTTGAGGTTGTCGTCACTCTCTCTATGGTTTGAGGTTTTCGATTAATATCTGGTTAAGGTGTTGGTCAGCCGTAAGGATAGGTGGTCGTTGTAGCCAACGGACAGGCGTTTAGACCAGACCTATAGGTGGTCCCTCCACGAAGATAGCCTTGAGAGAATTGACTTGATGTAATTTCAAGTATAGCTACTTAGACAAACTCTTTTTTGTGATGCATGATTTCGATTTGTTTAGATTTCAGCTTAGGTTATATTTAATTTGATTCTGGTTTATGATTGTGTGTTTAGCCACTCGAGTCCCCTAGGTTTGCATATTTTCAAAACAATGGAAAACAATCACCAAAATATTTTAAATATTAACCTTTCTTCTCAGGCGACTAAGATTGCCACTGTTGAAAACAATTTACAAAACTGGAGTATTCCAGCTGAACCTTTCAGAAAGATTTACCAGTTAGGTAATTTTAGTTTTGCTAGGAAGCATAATATAAAGACATGTGAGTCCACAATAGCTATCAATAATTCGTTAGAAATTATTAAGTTGCTTAATGAACCTGATTTGAACAGGTATAAGAAAGACTCTAACTATCTCCACATAGGGTTAGTTCAAGTCGCTGTTAAACCCCTTTTTAGAAAAGGTTTAGATGACCGTCTTTTAGAGTTTAATGACTCTCTGTTGGGTGTTCTTTAGAGTAACCTAGCCGATGGGCCAGTTTACTTTAATTGTTACCCTAATTTTTCTGTTGACATCAATGACCCAAATGTCATAGATAGTCTGACACTCAACGTCAAGACTAAAAACATGAATAGCAAAGCCAACACTCGAGAAATTGATATCATCTATCGAGTGTACTATAGGCTTATGTCTACTACTCTTGCTCCAAAGGCAAGGATAGAAAGCACAAAGGGTGCTACTATGCTAATGGAAGCCAACCATCAGCACAGTAACATATTTGTGCCTAGATTGCTGAATTGGGAAGAAATTGCCTTCACTGATGAATGACATTTCGACACTATCACTCAGCCCAGACGCTCACATTCTGAAAGAACTCAGATTGATAGAGTAATCCAATTCCCTGATGGATCCATAGACCTCAAATTTATGAGTAATCCTAGGTCTTCATCCATTAGAAGAATATCCTCTGCCAGACTTTCGTCTGCCAGTCGTCCTTCTTCTTCCAAAATCGAGGAATTAAAAGAAACAAACACGCCGATAATCAACAACGATAAAGGAAAAGTCATAGGAGTTGATTATTCGGGTGATATCCCAAAGGTTTTCTACCAAGAAGACCTTTACACCCCTGAGAGTCCCACTCATAGTGAGATGGAACCCCCCCTTACCTTCAAAAAAGGGAAAGAAGATTCCCTCACCATGCTTAGATCTGGTGGTAAGGACTTCGTTCCTGATCCTAAGGAGCTAGACAGACTCTGGCACCTCCCCCAGCACCAAAACAAAAGGTCCTGGTATGTGGCTAATTATTCCTTACCCAAAGACAGAACTTTAGAGACCTCTGGAAGTCGGACATGAAGAGACTCCGATGCATAATCGAGTTCTTCAGCTGGTTCGAAATGACCAGAAAATTAGACAGCCAAAAGCAGTCCCTCAAAGTTATTGTCAGCAAGTGGTATACAACCACCAACAAAGTTATCGAGGCTGTTACTCCTCCACTTGAAGGGATTAACATCCCTTATTCGACTAAGGTCATTCCGGCAGCCCCCTTTAAGACTAAGAGTGCTAAGCCTGAAGCCGTTCCCAAGTGCTCAGACATAGATCGACTTATAGAGAAAAATAACTATACCAACCAGATCCTTCATATTGTTTCTAAACAGATTGAAGATTCTGGTGATAAGAATTTGCTCGGAACTAAGCCCACTCCCTGTACTGCTAGTACGAGTAAAGGCTTAGAAACCAATCCTATCTTTAAGATCCCTGAGTTCAATAGAGAAAAATTCCCTAAACTCAAAGAGACTTTTGATATCCCTGGTAATGTTCTTGACAAAATCAATGAACAATTAGCAGCCTTCAGTATCTCTGATAAAGATACGCAAAAGTCTAAAGACCCTAATGCTAAAAGCATTGGCACCATCCGTAGTAGTAAAACTCTTATCCAAAAGGTATCCAATGATAGGTACCACAATAAGAAGAACTACCAATCTCGTCCTTCCTTCCCTGACATTCAGTATGAAGAAAATGCTTTTCTTTCCACCTCTTCTCATGAGGGTAGAAGCATTACTGAATGGAACATCGATGGCCTTGCTGAGCATCAGATTTATAATAAACTCCATGAGATGGGGGTCGCTATCACCGCCTATAAAATTAGGCATTCATCTGATAAAGAAGCAGCCTTCATGATCATAGCAGGCTTCACTGGCATGCTAAGACATTGGTGGGATAATTATCTAACTGATGATCTTAGAAAAGCTATTCAAGATGCAGTCGCCATTGAAACTGTCATAAAAGTTGAGGGTACCTCCGAAGTCCCTTCTCAGGTTTCGAGAGAAGACGCTTGTGCCGTCCTCCTCTACCACATAGCCAAACACTTCGTAGGAGAACCAAAACTCTTCCAAGATAGGAGTCTTCAGATTCTTAATAATCTTACATGCCCTAGGTTAGATGACTTCATATGTTACAAACATCAGTTTGTTAGTAAGGTTATGATCAGACCTGATTGCAATAATGATTTCTGGAAAGAAAGATTTATTAGCGGTCTTCCCCCTCTTTTCGCAGAAAAGGTCAGAACCAAAATTCAAGATCGTTGTGATGGAAATATTCCTTATCATCAAATGACTTATGGTGACCTTATCAGCATTATCAATGTTGTCGGCCTAGAGCTCTGTGCTGATATTAAGCTCAAACAACAGCTTAAGAAAGAAAAGGCCTCTTCCACTAAGGAATTAGGAAACTTTTGTACAGATTTTGGTTTTACTTCCATTACTCCCCCTAAGTATCTCTCCAAAAGGACAAAGATTCTAAGGGTCATAAGAAGAGGCATCATAGGACCAAACCTAGTAGTGATTCCAAGCGTTCTTCTAAGAGAACTTATAGGAAGCATAAACATAGGTCCTCCAAATGTTCAGGGACTAGCACTTGTTATAATTGTGGGAAGCCTGGCCATTTAGCCAGAGACTGCAAAGCCGGAGGCAAAAAGAAGAAGATCAATCTTCTTGATATCCCTGAACAAGCCAAAGAACAACTCTTTCCCATCCTTGAAGACGACAAGAGTAATTCGTCCTCACCCAACTATTATGAGGCTTCAGATAGTGACATTGATCTATCTTATAGTTCAGACTCCACCCAGTCAGGTGATGACTGCTCAAATTGCCATGGTTCTTTCTGCCATTGCAATGATTCCCTTGCCATTCGAGTCTTAACAGCTGACCCCAATGAAGCTCTCTTTGATGTAATCCAACACATTGATAACCATGAAGCCAAGAAGATCTACCTCATTGAGCTCAAGAGGCTTATCTTAGAACAATCCAAGCAAACTCCTAGAGAATCTAGAGCAACCATAGAACCCTTAAGCATGAAGCGCATCATGGCTAAATTTGAAAAAGCCCCTGAGCCTACCATTTCTGAGCTGAAATGTGAAATCATTGAGCTCAAGAAAGAGGTCTTAGATATAAAAACCAGACTCAACAAGATTGAGATAGATTCCCTTACTACCCAAGTCCTCAAGGATGCCAAGGCTTATGTTTATAAGTCTGACAATGAAGACTCTTCAGGCGGAGAAAACATAGATGTTCCTCCTAACAAAGAAGATGATGAGGTTCGCTCACTAGGAAAAGGAATAGACCTTTCTTTACCTAGGAAAACTGCCTCGGACCCTGGAACTTCCGACCGAGGAAATTCCGACCCTGGTTGTGCTATCATCTCCTCGATTAGACCTCAGAGTCATCACATTCCTGTTAAGATAGTTATTAACAAAGACCTTGTTATTAAAAAATTTCCCTCCTTGATAGTGGTGCTGATCGCAACTGTATCTTAAAAGGTATAGTTCCTATCAAGTATTTGCAAAAAAGTACTTCTAAGTTGTACTCAGCCACCGGAGAAAGACTTCGCATTGATTATAAGCTTTCCAAAGCTCATATCTGTAATTATGGTATTTGCCTGACAAATGATTTCATTATCACAGATAGCATCTCTGAAGAAGTCATTTTGGGTATCCCCTTTATCACTCAGATAAAGCCGTTTGTTACCACCTTAGAAGGTATAGAAACCGGTATTTTAGGAAAAACTTTGTATTTTCCTTTTGTTAAAAACCTTTCTATTGAAGAAAGTGAATTTATTCGGCAAAAAACTATTTTTAGAATAAACCAGCTTTCTAACCATATTAACTTTTTAAAGGATGATATAAAAATTAAGAAAATCGAGCAGATTTTAAAAACCCCGGGGATAGTTACCAAAATAGCTAATCTCCAAACTCTCTTTGAAAAAGAAATATGCTCAGATTTTCCTAATGCCTTTTGGGAAAGGAAAAGATATATTGTTAAACTCCCATATATAGAAGGATTCAATGAACAAGAGATCTCCACTAAAGCGAGACCTATTCAGATGAATCATGATATTATGGAAGTTTGCAAAAAAGAAATTTCTAAACTTCTTGATGAAGGCATCATCTCTCCTTCCAAATCTCCCTGGAGCTGCTCGGCATTTTATGTCAACAAAGCTGCCGAAAGGGAAAGAGGGGCTCCCAGGATTGTAATCAATTATAAGCCTTTGAATGCCACCCTAAAATGGATTAGGTACCCCATACCTAATAAAAGAGATCTTTTGAAAAGAACAGTTAAAGCCAATGTCTATAGCAAGTTCGACTTAAAATCTGGATTCTGGCAAATTCAAATTGCTGAGGAAGACCGGTATAAAACTGCTTTCAACGTACCCTTCGGGCAATACGAATGGAAGGTAATGCCTTTTGGTTTGAAAAATGCCCCTTCGGAGTTTCAAAATATCATGAACTCCATTTTTAACGTTTACAGTCATATGTCTATAGTTTATATAGATGATGTCCTTATTTTCTCTGAAGACATTGATGCCCACTTTAAGCATCTCAACATCTTCTTTAGAATTGTCAAAACCAATTGTCTAGTTGTCAGTGCCAAGAAAATCAAGCTCTTTCAAACAGCTATTAGATTTTTAGGACACGACCTTTACCAAGGTAGCTACAAACCCATCTGTAGAGCCATAGAGTTCTCCACTAAGTTCTCTGATGTCATTACTGACAAAACTCAGTTGCAAAGGTTTCTAGGGAGTCTCAACTACGTTGCCGACTTCATCCCTAATGTCAGGCAAGTCTGCGAACCTTTGTACGGAAGGCTTAAGAAGAACCCTATCCCTTGGGGACTGTCTCAAACCCAAGCTGTTATCCAGATCAAAGGTTTGGTTAAAAACCTCCCTTGCTTAGGTCTCCCTAACCCCGAAGCTTTCATGATTGTAGAAACTGATGCTTCAGGTATAGGTTATGGTGGTATCCTTAAGCAGAAAGTCACCGTCAATTCCCCTGAACAACTAGTCAGGTTTACTTCTGGAGTCTGGAATTCAGCCCAGAAAAATTATTCCACAGTTAAAAAGGAAGTTTTATCTCTAGTGTTATGTATCACTAAATTCCAGGATGACCTTATTAACAAGGATTTTTATTAAGAGTAGACTGTAAATCTGCTAAAGAAATTCTTACTAAAGATGTCAAAAATCTTGTTTCTAAACAGATATTTGCTAGATGGCAAGCTCTACTATCTAGCTTTGATTTTAAAATTGAATTTATCAAAGGAGAGGAAAACTCTCTACCAGATTTTCTAACAAGAGAATTTTTGCAGGGTAAGCATGAGGCCCTTTAAGCCTAACAAGGGAGAACAGCCTCCCAAAGAAAGAATGGCTAGACCATTCGCTCTAGCTCCCCCAACTCCCTCCAAACCTGAAGCCCCACAGAGTCCTCTACTAAATTTCCAAAACAAATTTACCGCTTTAGCGGACTACCCAATGCTACCTTCACCAATACAACCACCAAGGTTGTCCCTTCCTCCCCATCCAAAAACGATCAGTTTGAAAAAGCCTTTTGACCAAGGGGCATCTTCTAGCTCTGTCCAGGTCAAAGAAGATTATATAATGAAGGTTCCTGAATCCTTCGCACAAGATGTTAAATCGGAGTTAACAAAAACTAATCTCAAAGCAAAACAAAAGGAAGAAAATTTTGATTTTGTTGTTTCGCAGGTACTGCCAATAATGGCCCTCAACAAAGAGTTTTGCAATGTAGGCATATAAGCATTGACCGATCCTTGCTACACCAATTTCAATTATGTGGATAATGATAATCCATTAAAGACAAGGAGATACTATGAAGCCATTCTTACAGATACTGATTCTGTAATGTTTGAACACACCAGGGATGAGAACAATCCCAACATCATCAAATTCTCAAGATTTACTATCAAAAAGATCATGGACCCTTTTGAATGGTTCGTAGGTCACTTACATACTCCCATCAATTTGTGTATGGAGCATAGACCTCAGACATACAACTGGTATGACTACAAGTCTGCCTGGATGAACTTTATCTATCTAAGGCCAAGGCACACTTGGTTTGTCAAGTATGATCCGAGAGTCATGAAGGCCATCATTCCTAGATGGTTTTATGAGTGGTGGAATTTATTCGGAGGAGTTAGAGAAACCCTCCCTCAACAGTTTCTCAACAGGTTTGAAGAGTTTTAAGCCAAAGAAGAAATCACGACTTTACCGGAGCATATCAAATTATGCAAATACCATTTCCAGAAAAGGATTTCTTATATTATCTCCTGGGATTTCTCTAAAAACGAAATTGACAGGATTAATTACTTATGCAAGCAGATATTAATCAAGGGTTGGGCTCCTAAACCCAAAGAACAGGCGAGTTCATCGTCATCATCATCCAGAGTCCAGGGACCTAAGAATTCAACGAAAGCTGCTCTCAGGCAAAAACTGGAAGAAGCTCTGAAGAACTTAGACAAATAGAATGAAGTCCAAATCATGAAGATGATTGAGGATGCTGCATCCACAGAAAGTGGAAGTGACGATAATGGAGACATGTGTCAGCCCAAAGGTATGGCCTTGGCTTACATGGACCCCAATTATGAATAGGAACTTAACCTTTGAGAAAAAGTAGAGGCAAAGCCGGAATTACTTTTTCTAAAGGGTATTTCACAATTGGCATCCAATGAGAAGCTAAACAACAAAACCCGGGACCACAGAAACCCACTAACAAAGTGTCGGCAATATCTATACCCTCCAAAGTGTCGGCAAGATCTGGATCATCCACAAACACCTCATTTTCTCTATAAAAGGAGAACTCCTCAATTGTAATAAGGCATCAGAAAATTCCCATATTCTGAAAACCTCTCTCTCTAATTATCTTTTATGCTTGCAATGTTTTCGTTTCACGTTTATAAATAAACATCTCTTTTGTAAGTCTCTTTCACTGTCTTATTGCTATTGTTTTAGATTGCTATGAGAGAAACTTACCGAGTAGAATCGGAGAGACATACTGAGGAGAAAACTAGTACCTCAAGCTGGAACTGAGTCGAAAGGAAATAGATGAGGGTATTTGAACTTCATGGCCTCTTCCGCTTCCTAAGTAGCTCCTTCAACAAGCTGATTCCTCCAAAGGACTTTTACCAAAGTGACTTCCTTGTTCCGTAACCTCCAAATCTGACGATCAAAAATCTCCATGGGAACCTCTTCATAAGTGAGACTATCCTTCACACCTACATCTTCCAAAGGAAAAATCAAGCTTGGGTCGCCAACACACTTCTTCAACAAGGAAACATGGAAAACTAGGTGAACCGCTTCCAACTCTGCTGGCAACTCCAACTCATAAGCAACACTACCAACTCTCCTCAAAATACGATAAAGACCTACAAAATGGGGAATGAACTTTCCTTTCTTTCCAAATCTCATCACACCCTTAATGGGTGAAACCTTAAGTAAAACTCAATCATCAACTTCAAATTCTAACTCTCTCCTCCTCACATCCGCATAAGATTTATGTCGACTCTGAGCGGTTTTCAACCTTTCTCGAATAAGCTAAACTTTCTCCATAGGTCATGGTGGCCAGTCATGTTTAGCTGGATTCTCTCATCGAGGTGCTTCTAGTAGGGGTTGTTATACATATGGTGAGCGGGGACACATTGCTAGGACTTATCCGAGATTTAGAGAGTTCCACCCCCTCCGTGTTCCAGCTTTATGAGGTACTCATTTAGGTCCCACTATTCATGGAAGTCATTCGAATTTAGCCAGGTCTTTACAATGGAGTATGGTTGGATGGGGTTGTTTTGAGTGTGGTGGGATAGGCCACTTTGCTAGAGAGTGCCCTTCAGTGTAGCACCCTAGGCGACGTGATCAGATGGTTCAGGCCCCCATGGCTCGAGCACCACCAGCTAGAGGTGGTGCAAAGGGTAGTAAGGGTGGTCCCTAGATGGTGAGAGATGGCTTTTAGCCAGGTGGTTCAGATATCCATCTAAAGTTGTCAGGCACCGTGCATCAGAGTGAGGTTTCCTTGGGTTGCTACGGTTGTGGAGTTGTTGGTCACTATGTTTGAAATTATCCCTGGCGTGGGAAGATGAAGCCTTCAGCTTTGTTGTCTCAGTCCCGAGTTAGACCCCATTAGTTTGATTCCCCTCTTGGTGGGCCAGAGGTACGGGTTTCTGATATCGTTGCTCCAAGTATGGTTTTTGTTGCCTTTGCCTAGTGATAACACTGTTCGGGTGTGATTCTTTCCCTTTTTTGTAGATTTGATTTTATGCCTACATGTTGCTTGTTTAGTTGTTTGAATACTTGAGTGTAGTGCTTATGCGTGTATTTTCGTGGTAGATTATTCCCTAGTAGTGGATGGGGGAGAGTTATCCTTGATAGGTGTTTACCCGGAGTTGTAGCTTGTGGGTAGTTCTCGTTAGTCTATTCTACTGGGTCTTATTCCCAACTCATCTTGGTTCGCAACTTGGTTAGAGTCATCCTTTTCTAGCGGTCCTAGATTATCGTTACCTAGACTATTATCTAGCGTTGCTAGAAATCCTTGTGTTGGTTTTGTGTTACAGGTGGCGATTCCACTGTTTAAGCTTTTTCCTTAGGTTGAACGGTGTTGGTTATGCTAGGGAGCATGGTTTGGTTTCCTTCATTTTCTTGTCTTGTTGGGTTGTCTCCTTGTTCTCCACAGTCCCAGTTGGAATGAGTTTCCACCATAGTACTCTGGTTGAGGTTTGATTATGGCACTGTGGTCGAGTGTTGGACTTTAGCACTTTAGCTGAGTGTTGACTACAACATCGAGGTTGAGTTGTGTTCATTGTTTTTTGATTAGGTTGGGAATTTGGTCCATTCTTCTCCTGCTTTATTGAGTTCTAACAAATATAGAGGTGGGAGCTAAGGGAATGGCTCTAGGTTTTATTGGGAAGAGTTTGTGAAGTTCATCGCATTTTAAGGAAAGGGTGGGTTTAGTGAAACGGAAGGGATCTGACTCCTTGTTAGGTCATATGTGTTTTGGTAGATACTGAGGTAACGACTGAGAATTTCTTTAGGTTTTGTGTTGGTGACTTGATTCGACCCACTACGGATTGCAATGGCTTTTCTTTCAGTTGGTTTGAGTTTTAAGTAGAAGCTACGGGTTAGGCAACTTACATATTCAAATCCTGGTTTACTTCGGTTCCTAAGGGTTCATTTGCAGCATATGGGTTTGACAAAGGCAGTGGTAAGTAAATCAGGATTGGATTTCAGAATCGTGGGCTAGCAGACTACTTTGGATAGTTCATTGTTAGTTCTTTTCAGTTGTAGCTTCTCGGGTCAGAAGGCAATGAGTGTGGACAACTTCACTTCCTTATTTAAGTTGCAGAGTGGTAGTTGGCCTTTGATATCTAGTCCTTGGCTAACTAGTGGATTAGGCTGGACATTCTAGGACTCAGCGGTGTTCTTGGCGGTACGAGGTTCATTTTACATCGGTTGGAAATAATCAGTGGTGGTTTATTGAATGTCATCAAGTTTTGTGGGTTGAGATTAACGAGGTTATTTTGAGTTCTAATGATACTTAGAGACTGGTGGTCACCATTGGTTGCCGAGAGTTTGAAAGCTTGATTAGTTGATCCTTCAAGGGTTGTCTTTTATGCGGGGTTCCAATATTGGTTGGACTCAGCCAGTATGGACTAAAAGTTTTGTATATGGTATGCTTCAGAGCTGGTGGTTTGTGTGCTAATGTGGTAGAGCATTTGATTCAATCCAAAGAGGTGAGTTGATGGGTTATGCGACATTTATATAGCTAGATAGCGACCTTGGACTTCAGACACCCTTTTCTTTTTCCTTCGAGGTGTTTTGACTTGATATTCGTGGCATGGTGGACTTCTTCTTGAGGTGAGAATTAGTAAGGTGATCTCAAGTCTGAATGGTGTTCAAGTAATCAGAGTAGCAACAAGTACTTCTTAGAGTTTGGACCCTAGTGATGGTTATGGACTTTGTGGTAGGCTTACCAGGCTCCCCTCACGGTTTTGGTTTTGGTTTGGTTCAGATTGGGCAAGTTTCCCTGGTTCATTCGCTTCCAGTTGATTTAGACTTGACACGGTGCAATGAAGTTGGGTTCATTTTACAGTTTGGAAGTTTCTCCATCAACACAGGGTATTCATACATGCCTTTCCTAACTTGGGTGTGCGAACTTCAGTTGGGTTCAGATGGGTTGTTCAGTCAGGTTCAAAAAGCGAGATTGATGTTAGAAAAAGTGTTCGTTCATTGATTGATGATCATTCAGGATAGGTAACTCCAATTTTCAAGGGTACGCTTCAAGTTTTTGGAGGGAAAATGCTAGTAGACTATAGCTTGGCTTGAAAGAGTTTGAGCAAAAAGAGGTGACCTTGTTCATGGTAGAGTATAAGCGAACACTGTGGATCTCCTTTGTGTCAGATGATGCTTTGAGGGTGGTTGAGTGTTTGACTTATACGCAACTCCCCCTTATGGTGCAAAAGGATTCTATTCAGAATAAAAGAGATTTGCTGATCAACAGGTTCATGAGTTGGAATTTTTTGTGATGGCTCTTCTGGTAAATTTAGTTGTGGTTTTCAAGATTCAAGTTCTGTGTGTTTATCGCCTTATTTCTCATATTTTGGTGTTATGTCGGTGCTTTCGGTTGAGATTCTCGGGGTTCAGTTTGGGTTGGCAAACACTTGGTGTCTTGGAGTTTGAGTTTAAAATCTAGCTTGGCTAGTAAGAAGTTTAGGCTTGGTTTCTTCCTTTGGTTCTTTTCTGTTAGCTGTCGTCCGGTCGAGGAGGTTCCCCGGGGTGTCCTAGAGAGTAGTGCGGGCTTCATATCAACTTTTCTTTTAATCTTTAGTCTTTCCTTCTTTCCTGACTTTCAAGGACAAAAGTCTTTTTAGTAGTGGATGATGTAATGACCGTTCTGGTCATTTACGTGTGTTTGCCTTTCTTGTACCGTTAGTGCTTGCCTATAGCGGCCCTAAGCCATTTATGGCTTTCTGGGACCAGTAGTCCAGTTCTCGGGCCGTCTGTTTGGTCTTTTTGGCCGTTCCTTATTTTAGAGCTTAAGCTTTTAAAATCATTGACTTGGGTCAACATTCTTGGTGAATGTGCTCAAAATCAAATTTTGACAGTTCTGTTAGCTCTGGAGCATGGACTTTGGTCTAGTGTGACCTTTGGTCAGGATCCGGGAGCTTTTTAGCTTGTAATTCTCTCTCATTCTGTGTTTTCAAGTCAATTGGGCTTGTTTGGTTGATTTTGTCAACATTTGAAGAATACAGCCTCGGATGGAAATTTCGTCAGTGTCGTTAGCTCCAGAATATCGATTTTAGACTAGAGGGACCTTGGCTCGGGTCCCTAGGCTTCCGCACTTGTTTTTGGGCATTGGGTTCCCTTTTAGAAATAGTTGGCTAAATGTTGGTTTTGGGGATGAGGCCCACTTTTTCATTAAATCGACCTCCGATGGGATTTTAATCGATTCCATTGGATCCGGAATGTTGTTTCTAGTCAAATAGTTCTATTCGTTTGTGTCGGTTGAATCCCGAGGGTCGATTCGAAGTTTTAAGCTTAGCTGACATTTGTTCTACCTATTGGGTCCGTATTTGCGGGCATTTGACAACATTTGCGGCCACCGCAATTTTGGTAAAATGCCGCATTTGTGGTGTCTTTCCGCATTTGCGGTGCTTTGGCCACATTTGCGATGAAAGTATCGCAATTGCGGTATCTTATGGCAATGTTATAAATTAGACCTTCTTCTCCTTTTCCTCATTTCCAACTTCGTTCCACCATTGTTAAAAGCTCCTAAACACTAATTTCTTCACTTCTGGCCATCAATTTCTTGGGGCAAACTCACCATAGCTTAGTGAGCTCTTTTCCGTCATTAACCCGGTAAGCTTTCTGCTAAAATCCAATTTTTCTTTCTCTTAATTCCCTCTTTGATTTCTTGAAGTGGGTGGGATGTTTTAGCCCTATTTTAATGCCTAAATCCTTTGATTTGCTGGGCATGTACTCCCATGATTGTCATCATCATTTTGTACTCATTCATTTTTGGCTTTGGGTTGCGGGGCCAACATCTTGGCTTCTGACCTGAATTTAAACCCAGCTATTATTATAGCAATATGGGTATTGTTAGTCTCGTATTAAAGTTTAGATTTTTGTTTGATAGTATGGTGTCTTGCGGATACTCCTCGGGGGAGATAAGCTACAACCTTATAGATTGGATTGTGCGCGTGTGCTCGGTCTTTCCGGTAGGTTACAGTTTACTTCCCAGATTGAATATATTTAGATTATATATATTTATAAGTTATTGGAACGTTCAGTTGGATTATAGGTTGAATTAGGCTTAAATCTCGTGACTTATATTAAATTGTCCATTTCAGATATTAGATTTGGAATATTGGTGTCATCCTTAGTCCAAGAGCTTGTAGTATCACTGTGGCAAGCGTAGAATACTTAGTATGCTTTTAGGAGGTTTAGAGGTAGAGTAAATGCATGTAATTGTTTTCATGGTTATCTTTCCATTATTTCTGGCTTTTACTGGTTGTGTGTAAATTATGGGCCCGAGGCTACAACTTGGATTTAGATGGAGTCCCAGGTCAGTTTCCTTGGTTGGAGGGTGCTTTGCCCTGAATTGCCTTGTGGTGTGATATATTCTGTGATTTTGGGACATTGCATATTCATATTGCATTTATATACCTGCAGCACGGAAAGGAAAGGTTTTCGAGGCTTTTGGTTTGAAACTTGAGGATTTTGTGATATTCATGGATTTCAAATTTTCCAAGATTGATTTTGTTATTGTTTTGCTTCTTGTTAGTTGATTTGTTTCCTTTTTGGTTTTATAACTAGAGTTAGGTGGATCCTTGTATTTTTGTTTACTTTATTGTAATTTATTACTTATATATTATCTCTCTGCACTTGGTCGGCCTTTGATGCCTACTGAGTACCCGTTGTCTTAGTGCTCATACTACACTTCTGCATCATTTTGGTGTAGTTATTAGTTGTGCTTTTACCATTTGTCTCATTGGAGACTCATGCAACTTTTGGGGATATTCGAGACTAGGGTGAGCGCCTAACAATTGGGGCCTTACTACATCTCATCTTTTGTATTGTTACTCTTGTATATTCGGAGACAGTTGTACTTATCTTTTATTACTTCTAGCACTTGTATTCTATTAGAAGCTTCTGTACTATCGATACCAAGTCTTGGGGTTGGTGTAGTTTCTTTATGTATATATATTTTGGGTTATTGCTTCTGCTTTGTCCTATCTTTACTTTGTTCTTTCGCTTATTTCTGCTCATTATACGTATTGGTTAGGTAGTAGCCCATTACTAACTATTCTGGGCAACGGGGATTGGTTCACCTACTGGGGGGTTATAGGTTCCATCAAGACTTGAGAAATAAGGTCGTGACAGTTGATATTAGAGATCTAGGCTCACCGATGTGGTGGTACAAAAGCAAGTTCATATGTAGAGTCTCGCGGATCAGTACGATGACGTCCGTATCCTATCTGCGGGAGACTATAGAGCATTGTTAGGAAAAGTTTCATCTTCTTGGATCTTTATTGTGCGTTCCTGGCTTTATTGACTTCTAAATTTTGGATGTTTCATTCTTTCTCAGATGCCTAAGACGTGTTTGATAGCGGGTGGTGTAGAGGTTTCTGTGCCTATTGCTTCAGTACTTCCGTTAGTGCCAACACTTCAGAGTGAGAATTTACTACATTGGATAGGGGGTGTGGGACCAGCCCAGCCTCTGATTGGATTCATGGCTACCTAAGTTCTTCAGGACACCGTGGCGAGGACTTTGATTCCTATGGTGGGTGTTTCAGTACCCGGTTCATCGATCGGTGCTTCAGCTAAGGTTGAGCTTCCAGTTCTTTAGCAGGGTTGTATGTCAGTATTGTGCCTACAGAGTTTGACAGTTTTCAGAGATTTGTTGAAGGGTTGATTTCACCACTCCGTATGGCGATCGAGCACTTGGTTATAGTTGGGACTACCTTCCTTCAGGTGCTCGATCATGCTTGGGTTATTGAGGGGTTGTGCCACAAGGCATATGATGGTAGAAGAAAGAGGCATCATTATCAGGGCAGTTTCAAGGGTTTGCATTCAGAGCATGTAGGTCATGGTGGCCAGTAAGGTTTAGCAGGATTCTCATCGAGGTGCTTCTGGTAAGGGTTGTTATACATATAGTGAGCCGGGACATATTGCTAGGACTTGTCCAAGATTCAGAGAGTTCCACCCCCTCCATGTTCTAGCTTTATGAGGTACTCATTCAGGTCCCACCATTCATGGTAGTCATTCGGATTTAGCCAGGTCCTTACAACGGAGTATGGTTGGCCGGGGTTGTTTTGAGTATGGTGAGATAGTCCACTTTGCTAGAGAGTGCCCTTCTGTACAGCATCTTAGGCGACATGATCAGATTGTTCAGGCCCCCAGGGCTTGAGCACCACCAGCTAGAGGTGGTGCACAGGGTAGTAGGGGTTGTCCCTGGATGGTGAGAGATGGCTTTCATCTAGGTTGTTCAGATATCCATCCAAAGTTGTCAGGCACCGTGCGTCAGAGTGAGGTTTCCTTGGGTTGCTACGGTTGTGGAGTTATTGGTCACTATGTCCAAAATTATCCCTGGAGAGGGATGATCGAGCCTTCAACTTTGACTTCTCAGTCCTGAGATAGACTCTATCAGTTTGATGCCCCTCTTGGTAGGCCAGAGGTACATGTTTCTGATATCGTTGCTCCAGGTAAGGTTTTTTATTCCATTGGCTAGAAATAGCACTATTCTTGTGTGATTCTGTCCCATCTTTTGTAGATTTGATTTTATGCCTACCTGTTGCTTATTTAGATGTTTGAATACTTACGTGTAGTATTTATGCGTGTATTTTTGTGGTAGATTATTCCTTCGTAGAGGATAGGGGAGAGTTATCCTTGATAGGTGTTTACCCAAAGTTATAGCTCGTGGGTAGTTCTCATTAGTCTATTCTGCTGGGTCTTGTACCCAGCTCATCTTGGTGCGCGACTGGGTTGGAGTCTTCCTTTCCTAGCGGTCCTAGATTGTCGTTACCTATGCTGTTATCTAGCATTGCTAGAAATCCTTGTGTTGGTTTTGTGTTACCAGTGGCGGTGCCACAGTTCGATCTTTTGCCTTAGGTTGAAAGGTGTTGGTTATGCTAGCGAGCATGGTTTGGTTTCCTTCATTTTTTTGTCTTGTTGGGTTGTCTCCTTGTTCTCCACAGTCCCAGTTGGAATGAGTTTTGACCATGGTACTATGGTTTAGTTTTGATTATGGCACCGTGGTCGAGTGTTGGACTTTAGAATTTTAGCTGAGTATTGACTACAACATTTGGGTTGAGTTGTGTTCATAGTTTGTCAATTAGGTTGGACATTTGTCCTATTCTTCTCCTGCCTTATTGAGTTCTAACAAATATAGAGGTGGGAGCTAAGGTAATGGCTCCAGGTTTTATTGGGAAGAGTTTGTGAAGTTCATCGCATGCTAAGGAAAGGTTTGGTTTAGTGAAATAGAAGGGATCTGACTCCTTGTTAGGTCATATGTGTTTTGGTAGCACGACTAAGAATTTCTTTAGGTTTTGTGTTGGTTACTTGATTCGACCCACTACAAATTGCAATGGCTCTTCCTTTAGTTGGTTTGAGGTTTATGTAGCAGCTACAGGTTAGGGAACTTACGTATTCAAAGCCTAGTTTACTTCGGTTCCTAAGGGTTCATTGGCAGCATATGGGTTCGACAAAGGCAGTGGTCAGTAAATCAGGATTGGGTTTTAGAATTGTGGGCTAGCAGACTACTTCGGATAGTTCATGGTTAGTTCTTTTCAGTTGTAGCTTCTCTGGTGGGAAGATAATGAGTGTGGACAACTTCACTTACTTATTTCAGTTGCAGAGTGGTAGTTGGCCTTGGACATCCAGTCCTTGGCTAACCAGTGGATTAGACAGGACATTCTGGGTCTCAGCGGTGTTCTTGGCGGTACAAGGTTTATTTTACTTCGGTTGGACATAATCAGTGGTGGTGTATTGTATGTGATCAGGTTGTGCGGGTTGAGATTAGCGAGGTTATTTTGAGTTCTAATGATACTTAGAGACTGGTGGTCACCATTGGTTGCCGAGAGTTTGAAAGCTTGCTTAGTTGAACATTCAAGGGTTGTCTTTTATGCGGGGTTCCAGTGTTGGTTGAACTCGGCCAGTATGGACTACAAGTTTTGTATATGGTATGCTTTGGAGCTGGTGGTTTGTGTGCTGATGCAGTAGAGTGGTTGATTCGATCCAAAGAGGTGAGTTGATGGGTTATACGATATTTCTATTGCCAGATAGCGACCTTGGACTTCAAAGACCCTTTTCTTTTGACATAGGGGTGTTTTGACTTGATATTTGTGGCATGGTATAGTTCTTCCTGAGGTGAGAATTAGTAAGGCGATCTCCAGTCTGAATGGTGTTCAAGTATTCAGAGTAAGAACAAGCACTTCTTAGAGTTTGGAGCCTAGTGATGGTTACGAACTTTGTGGTAGGCTTACCATGCTCCTCGCAGGGTTTTGGTTTTGGTTTGGGTCTTTTTGGGCAGGTTTCCCTGGTTCATTCGCTTCCAGTTGATTCAGACTTGACACGGCGTAACAAAGTTGGGTTCATTTTATAGTTTAGAAGTTTCTCTATCAACACAGGGTATTCATACATGCCTTTCCTAACTTGGGTGTGCGAACTTCAGTTGGGTTCAAATGGGTTGTTCAGTCAGGTTCAAATAGCGAGATTGATGTTAGAAAAAATGTTCATTCATTGGTTGATGATCAGTCGGGATAGGTAACTCCAGTTTTCAAGGGTATGCTTCAAGTTGTTATCTTGGATGGAAAATGCAAGTAGACTATAGCTTGAAAGGAGTTTGAGCAAAAAGAGGTGACCTTGTTCATGGTAAAGTATAAGCGAAGACTATGGATCTCCGGTATGTCAATTGATACTTTGAGGGTGGTTGAGTGTTCGACTTATAAATTTGGTTGAGTGTTCGACTTGTAAATTATGGTGCAAAAGGATTCTGTTCAGAATAAAAGAGATTTGCGAATCAACAGGTTCATGAGTTGGAATTTTGGTTTTGGTTTTGAAGATTCAAGTTTTATGTGTTGATGGCCTTGTTTCTCTAGTTTTGGTGTTGTGTCGGTGCTTCCGGTTGAGATTCTCGGGGTTCAGTTTGGGTTGGCAGACACTTTGTGTTTTGGAGTTTGAGTTTAAAATCTAGCTTGGCTAGTAAGAAGTTTAGGCTTGGTTGCTTCCTTTGGTTCTTTTCTGTTGGGTGACGTCCGATCGCGGAGGCTACCCGGGGTACCCTAGAGAGTAGTGCGGGCTTCGTATCCACTTTTCTTTTAATCTTTAGTCATTCCTTCTTTCCTGACTTTCAGGGATGAAAGTCTTTTTAGTAGTGGATTATGTAATGACTCTTCCGGTCATTTATGCGTGTTTGCCTTTCTTGTACCGTTAGTGCTTTCCTGTAGTGGCCCTAAGCCATTTATGGCTTGCTAGGACTGGTATTCCAGTTCTCGGGCCGGCTATTTGGTCTTTTTGGCCATTACTTCTTTTAGAGCTTAAGCTTTCGAAATTATTGACTTCGGTCAACATTCTTGGTCAATGTGCTCGAAATTGAATTTCGATAGTGCCGTTAGCTCTGGAGTGTGGACTTTAGTCTAGTGGGACCTTTGGTCAGGATCCAAGAGCTTTTTAGCTTGGAATTCTCTCTCATTCTGTGTTTTCAAGCCAATTGGGCTTGTTTCGATGACTTTGGTCAACATTTGGAGAAGACGGCCTCGGATGGAAATTCTGTCAAGGCTATTAGCTCTGGAATGTCGATTTTAGGCTAGAGGGACTTTGGCTCGGGTCCCGAGGCTTCTGGACTTATTTTCGACCATTGGGTTCCATTTTGGAAATAGTTGGCTAAAGGTTGGTTTTGGGCATGGGGCCCACTTTTTCATTAAATCGACCTCTGATGGGATTCTCATTGATTCCATTGGATCCGGAATGCCGTTTCTAGTTAAATAGTTATATTCGTTTGTGTTGGATGAATCTCGAGGGTCGATTTGAAGTTTTAAGCTTAGCTAAGTTTTGTTCTACCGATTGGGTCCGCAATTGCTGTAAAATGCCGCATTTGCGGTGTTTTTCTGCATTTGCGGTGCTTTGGCCGCATTTGTGATGAAAGTACCGCAATTGCGGTATCTCCTGGCAATGTTATAAATTAGACCTTCTTCTCCATTTCCTCATTTCCAACTTCGTTCCACCATTGTTAAAAGCTCCTAAACACTAATTTCTTCACTTCTGGCCATCAATTTCTCTGGGCAAACTCACCATAGCTTTGTGAGCTCTTTTCCGTCACTAACCCGATAAGCTTTCTGTTAAAATCCAAATTTTCTTTCTCTTAATTCCCTCTTTGATTTCTCGAAGTGGGTGGGCTGTTTAGCCCAATTTTAATGCCCAAATCCTTTCATTTGCTGGGCATGTACTCCCATGATTGTCATGATCATTTTGTACTCTTTCATTTTTGGCTTTGGGTAGCGAGGCCCACTAGCCCGCTTGTGACTGAATTTTTACCCAGCTATTATTATAGCAATATGGGTATCGTTAGGCTCTTATTAAAGTGTAGATTTTTCTTTTGATAGTGTGGCGTCTTGCGGATACTCCTCGGGAGAGATAGGCTCCAGCCTTATAGATTGGATTGTGCGCACGTGCTCGACCTTTCCAGTAGGTTATGGTTTACTTCCCAGACTGAATATAGTTAGATTATATATATTTATATGTTATTGCAACGCTAGGTTGGATTATAGGTCGAATTAGGCTTAAATCTCATGACTTATATTAAATTGGCCATTTCGGATATTAGATTTGGAATATTACTGTCATCCTTAGTCTAAGAGCTTGTAGTATCACTGTGGCTAGCGTAGAATTCTTAGTATGCTTTTTGGAGGTTTTAGAGGTAGAGTAGATGTCTGTAGTTGTTTTCATGGTTATCTTTCCATTATTTTTGGCTTTTACTGGTTGTGTGTAAATTATGGGCCCGAGGCCATAGCTTGGATTTGGGCGGAGTCCCAAGTCAGTTTCCTTGGTTGGAGGGTGTTTTTCTCTGAATTGACATGTGGTGTGATATATTCTGTGATTTTGGGACATTGCATATTCATATTGCATTTATATACCTACGGCACGAAAAGGAAAGGTTTTCGAGGCTTTTGGTTTGAAACTTGAGGATTTAGTGATATCATGGAGTTCAAATTTTAAAGGAGTTTTACTAGGTTTTTAACACTTGTTTTGGAACAGAAAGGGATAAAACTACTTTCATGCTGGTCCGAGGGGTATTCCTGGGTCTTTTCTTTACTATACCTATTTTTATATACATAGTCCGATGAGGTATTTCTGCGCTAATACTATTATGCACTCTTATGTGCATATTTTTATATGCATAGTTTGATGATGTATTTCCAGACTAATACAATTATGCACTCTTATGTGTCTATTCATATATATATATATGCATTGTTCGATGAGGTATTTTTGTGTTTATACTATTCATATACATACACATAGTCCGATGAGGACTATTCATATATATGCATAGTCCGATGAGGTATTTCTGGGCTTATATCATCATGCTCTCATACATCACATCATATCCCATCGCATTGTCTTGGTTTGAGTGCACTTGGATTGTTGGTTTCCTTGATTGATTTTGTTATTTGTTCCTTCTTGTTAGTTGAATTTGTTCCCTTTTTGGTTTTATAACTAGATTTAGGTGGATCCCTGTATTTTTGCTTACTTTCCTGTAATGTATTACTTATATATTATCTCTCTGCGCTCGATCGGCCTATGATGCCTACTGAGTACCCGTTGTCTTGGTGCTCATACATATTGTGACTAAAGATAGTATTCGGGTTGATTCTCAAAAGATCGAGGTGGTAAAGAACTGGCCTAGACCTAGTTCTCTATATGATATTAGGAGTTTCTTGGGTTTGGCTGGTTACTATAGGAGATTTGCGTAGAGGTTTTCATCTCTTGCTTCCTCTTTGACCCGATTGACTCAGAAAATGGTTACGTTTCAGTGTTCTGACTCTTGTGAGAAAAGTTTTCAGGAATTGAAGACTCGATTGACTACAGCTTCACTATTGGCTCTACCCGAGGGCCTTGATGATTTTGTTGTGTATCTTGATGCCTCCAGAATTTGTTTAGGTTGCATTTTGATGCAACGAGTCAAGGTGATTGCTTATGCTTCGAGACAACTTAAGTTACATGAGAAGAACTACCCTACTCATGACCTTGAGCTAGCGGCCATTGTTTTTGTTGTAAAGATTTGGAGACACTACTTGTATGGTGTGCATGTGGATGTTTTCACCGATCATAAGATCCTTCAATATGTGTTCACTCAAAAGGAACTGAATTTGCGATAAAGGAGATGGCTTGAGCTCTTTAAGGATAATGATATGAGTGTGCTTTACCATCCGGGTAAGGCTAATGTTGTGGCGGATGCTTTGAGTAGGTTGTCCATGGGAGGTGTAGCTTATATTGAAGATGGAAAAAAGGAATTTGTTAAAGAAGTTCATAGGCTTTCTCGGTTGGACGTTCGCCTTATGGAATCAACCGAAGGTGGTGTGATTGTGATAATGGTGCCGAATCATCCTTGTTGGCTGAGATGAAATCCAAGCAAGACCAAGATCCCGTTCTACTTCAACTTAAGGGTGCAGTTCGTCAGCAAAGGGTTGAGGTTTTCTCCCAAGGGGGAAATGGTGTGATTCATTATTAGGGTCACTTGTGTGTGCCAGATATTGATGGGTTGAGACAACAGATTTTTTATGAGGCTCAAAGTTCTAGATATTCCATTCATCCGGGTGCCACTAAGATGTACCATGGCCTATGGGAAGTCTTTTGGTTGAATGGTATTAAGAAGGAAATAGCCAGGTTTATGGCTAAATGTCCCAACTGTCAACAGGTAAAGGTGGAACATCAAAGACCAGTTGGTATGCTTCAAGATATTGACCTTCCCACTTGGAAATAGGAAGCAATCAATATGGACTTTATTACGGGTTGGCCTCGTACTCGAAGGCAACATGAATATATTTGGGTGATTATCGACTTGATGACCAAGTCATCCCATTTATTGGTTGTTAAGACTACAGATACATCAGATTATTATGCAGACTCTACATTCAGGAGATAGTCCAATTGTATGGTATTCCTTTGTCCAATTGTATGGTATTCCTTTGTCTATCATTTCTGATAGGGGTCCTCAGTTTATATCTCAGGTTTGGATATCATTTTAGAAGGGTCTTGGTACTAAGGTGAAGCTTAGCACAACTTTTCACCCTCAGATGGATGGCCAGGCCGACCGTACTATTTAGATTTTGGAGGATATCGAGTTTGCCTACAACAATAGCTTTCACTCTACCATCCAGATTGCTCCCTATGATGCACTTTATGGCCGGAGGTGTAGATATCCTATTGGTTGTTTTGAGGTTGGTGAGGCAGCCTAGATTGGTCCATATTCTGTTCATGAGACCATGGAGAAAGTTCAGCTTATTCGGGAAAGGTTGAGGACCGCTCAGAGTCGAAAAAAATCTTATGCGGATGTGAGGAGGAGAGAGTTAGAATTTGAAGTTGATGATTGGGTTTTCCTTAAAGTGTCACCCATGAAGGGTGTGATGAGATTTGGCAAGAAAGGAAATCTCAATCCCCATTTTGTAGGTCCTTATCTAATTTCGAGGAGAGTTGGTAGTGTTGCTTATGAGTTGGAGTTGCCAGCGTAGTTGGAAGCGGTTCACCCAGTTTTCCATGTTTCCTTGTTGAAGAAGTATGTTGGCGACCAGAGCTTGATTGTTCCTTTGGAAGATGTAGGTGTGAAGGATAGTCTCACTTATGAGGAGGTTCCCGTGGAGATTCTTGATCGTCAGATTCGAGGTTACGAAAAAAAGAAGTCACTTCGGTAAAAGTCCTTTGGAGGAATCAGCTTGTTGAAGATGCTACTTGGTAAGCGAAAGAGGCCATGAAGGCTAAATACCCTCATCTCCATCCTTCCAACTCAGTTCCAGCTTGAGGTACTAGTTTTCTTCTTAGTATATCCCTCCGATTCTACTCCGTCAGTTCCTCTCATAATGTTAGCATGCATCCATGTGTTACAAAGTTAGTTTATCATGTTTTCAAGTTTAAAAGTTTTGGTTTTATGATTACCCCTTGATTTCTATGTTTTGATGTTTGGTTGGGCTGTTTTCCCCTCAGTTTCCCTTGTCTAGCCTTCATTCGAGGAAGAATGATCCCAAGGGGAGGATATTGTAACACCTAGTACACGTATCCAGCTATCCAAGATGAAAACTTCAAAAAAATCCAAGTTCCAGGGATCACGAGTCAAGTCCACGAGTCGTGGGAGGTTCCACGAGTCGTGGGAGTGACTCGTGATCCCAATCCTACAGACCAATCTCAGTACGGACAATCACGAGTCACTTCCACAACTCGTAGAAGTTTCTACGGGTCGTACTATTTACTCGTGGAAGTTGATCAGAGGTCAGTCAAGTTCCCTGAGTCCCACGATTAGGTTCTACGACTCATGGAAGCTTCCACGAGTCATCCTGTTAAACCATAGAAAGTCTCATGCAAGTTGAATTTCTTGGCAGCTTCAACGACTATCTGTCCACGAGTCATGGAAAAGTCTACGAGTCATAGACTCCACTCGTGGTCACTGAAAGTTCACCAATTTCCAGCCTTTTCCAATTAATTCCTAGGGGCATTTTGGTCATTTCTAACCCTATTAGGTATTAAGTGAAGTCATTTTGACCACTTTTAGGATGAATTTCACCCATATTATCCTAAGTCTATCTTAAGCTCCTCATTCTTCACTCAAAAAGGAAAATGCCTCTTTAAGCTCAAGTCTCCAAGCTCCAAGTCAAGTCTCCAAATCTTTTCCATTGAAGTGGGTAATCTTCATCCAAGGTATGTAAGTCTTTAACAATGGGTTCCTTTCACCCTTGTGCCCAAAATCCCCAAGTCTTAATTTGGATTTATAGAGTTATGAAATTAGGGTTTTGATCTAAATTTGGGGAAAATTTATGAAATCTGTTTCTATGTTTAAATTCATGGTTTCTATTGATTACACATGATTTGATTATGATTCTCTTGTTGATTTTAAAATTCCAAACATTGAAGTTGTTAGCATAAACCCATGAATTTACATGTTTTCAAGAGAATGTTGGCATGATTAGATATCATGGCCTTTATGTAATTACGAAGTTTCATGCCTAATTCTTATGATTCTATGAAAATATACGTTTTATGAAAATTGAACTAGAGCTATACAAATTTTACAAGTCATGAAGTATGCAACATTTTCCATGATATAAACTATGATGCAAGGCAAGACACCTGATGTTCCATCAATGCTCATCGGTCATTTTCTAAACCAAAACTCATGAATAGTATGACGATTCGAGGTATGAACAAGTCATGAATAAGTATGAAAAAGTTTGGCATTAGATATGTCACATGTATATGAGCTCATGTTATTATTATGGTTTGGGAGTAGTATTTAGCACCGAGAGATGAGGGTTCAGATAACCCAAGTCCAAAACTACGTTGCCATTGTAGGTTGCCCGTGTTGAGGCTTATTATGACAGGATCCTGGTATAACATGGTTCTAACCTTGGTCGGTTAGGACAACTCTTTCAGTGTGGGTGCATGACACTGAACTCCATGTAGCTCAGCATGGTTTAATGTCGGTTAAGATAAACTCCCACATGTTTATTTTCATGTTATGAAGTTATCTATAAATTTATATTTTGGAACCTAAGCCTTCCTTCATGTCTTATGTTTGGACCATGTCATTTATTTATGGTCCTTCTTTATGTAATAAGTTCATTTCAAGCATGTTTTAAAAAGATTATGTCATAACTCATGCATTTCTCACATACTTAGTATATTCCATAGTACTAACGCATATTACGCTGCACACAGATTCAGGTACCCCTTCTCAGCTTCGTGGCTAGAGTCTCAGGCCACCTCCTTAGTCAGCTGTGGTGAGTCCTCATGGTTCGAGGACTACTTATAGATTTACTTCTATACTCTGAGTTAGCTAGGGTCTTGTCCTAGCAACTCTTTATGTTATGACTAGAGGCTTTCAGACATAGTTTGTATTCGAGTTCCCTTTTTGGATGTTGTATCTTATGTGGCTCTTAGACCCTTATTGATGTTTCCTTATTGGATTTCTATATTATGCTTCCGCTTATCTTTTGTTATGCTTGAGAATGCTATGACCAAGGGTTAGCTTAGGATCCTTGTGGTCCCGGGTCCCATGTTACGTCTAGGGGGTAACCTCGGGGCGTGACAAACTTGGTATCAGAGCCTCAGGTTCAAGGGTCCTAGGATGTCTGAAACCTGCATCAAGTAGAGTCTTTTTCATGTGTGTGAAGCGCGCCACATTTATGAGAGGGAAGCTATGAGATGTATTAGAAAAGCTTCACTTCTTTCATGATCACATCGTGCGATAGAGCTTATGTCTAATATTCCTCTAATTCTTATCTTATGCATTTTAGATTATGCCTACTCGATGTATTATGCCTCCCCGAGCTTCTCGAAATACTACTCCTCAAGTTCTGGTTCCTGATGTCATGAATGATGATCTTTGGAATGCTATTCACCTACTAGCTCAGACTTTGGCAAATCAACAGGCTCCTTCCCCTGTTCATCCTCAAGGTGGGGTAGCATCTTGAGTTTGTGACTTTATCCGTATGAACCCGCCAGAGTTTTGGGGTTTGAAAGTGAGTGAGGACCCGCTTAACTTTATTGATGAAGTGAAGAAGATATTTGAGGTTATGCAAGTAGCGGGTGTGGATTGTGTTGATCTTGCATCCTACCAACTCAAGGATGTAGCTCATATTTGTTTCACGCAATGGAAGGAGGCTAGGGTGAGGGATGTGATCCCCATGACTTGGGAGTGTTTTGAGAGAGTCATTCTTGATAGGTTCTTTCCCCGTGAGTTGAGGCAAGTGAAGGTAGAGGAATTTGTAAACTTGAGACAAGGTTCGATATCGGTGCAAGAGTTTAGTTTGAAGTTCACTGAGTTTTCTAGGTATGATCCCTCCATGGTAGCGGACCCGCATGATCAAATGAGCAAGTTCATATATGGTGTCTCTGATATAGTGAAGAAAGAGTGTAGGTCTGCCTTGTTGTTGAGTGACATGAACATTTCTCATCTCATGACCCATGCCCATCAGATTGAGGGTGATAAGCTTAAAGAGATGGCTACGGAGAACAAGGGGGGTAGATCTAAGGGATTGGGTTTTGGTCATCATTGGTCCGAGGGTGGACATCGCTCTTCTTTCCAAAAGAAGTCATCCGGATCTGTTCATTCTTCAGCTAGTGGTCCTACCTAGGCCTAGAGGCCTCATCATGATCAGGGTGGTAGAGTATCTGGTTATTATTCCCAGTCTCAGGGAAATGTTGCTAAGGGGCCTTATTTCCCCATTTGTACCAAGTGTGGAAAGCATCACCCGGGAGAGTATCATTTGGGCATGGGTGTATGCTATGGTTGTGGACAGACTGGGCACATGCTTAGAGATTGCCCTTCAGCTAAGAAGGGGCAGGGAGGTGGTAGGACTCAGTCTACTCCAGCAGCTTCAGGTGGTAGACCATCCCCGCAGGGCGCAACTTCTAGTTTTGGTGGTCAGCGCCAAAACCGTTTTTATCCTATGTCCTCCTGCTAGGATCAGGAGAGTTCTCCAAATGTGGTAACTGGTATGTTGAAAGTCTTACCTCTCGATATGTATGCCTTGTTGGATCCCGGTTCTTCCTTATCTTTTGTAACCCCTTATATGGCTTGTAAGTTCGAGATTCGTCCTGAATTTCTTTTAGAACCCTTTCATATTTCTACTCCTATTGGTGAGTCTGTCCTAGCCAAAAGAGTCTATTGAGATTGCTCTATCTCAGTACTTCATAGAGTCACTTCAGCAGATTTAATAGAGTTGGAGATGACTGATTTTGATGTCATTCTCGGTATGGATTGGTTTTATGCATGTTATGCCTTAGTTGATTGTCGCACCCGTGTGGTTAGTTTCAAGTTTCCTAATGAACCTGCCCTAGAATGGCATGGTAGTCCCTCTTCTTCAAAGGGTCATTTCATATCTTATCTTAAGGCTAGGAAGATGATTTCTAAGGGTTATATCTATCATATAGTTAGGGTTATGGTCACGGAGTCCGAGACCCCGACTATTCAGTATGTTCCTGTTGTGAACGAATTCCTAGAAGTGTTCCCTGATTATTTGCCCGAAGTCCCTCCCAAGCGGGAAATTAACTTTGGGATACATCTTCTTCCGGATACGAATCCTATCTCTATTCTTCCCTATAGAATGACCCCTGCGGAACTCAAGGAGTTGAAAGATCAATTGAAAGACTTGCTTGATAAGGGTTTCATCAGGCCTAGTATTTCTCCTTGGGGTGCCCCAGTTTTGTTTGTTCGTAAGAAGTATGGATATCTTAGAATGTGTATTCATTACCGTCAATTGAACAAGGTCACAATCAAGAATAAGTATCCCATTCCTAGGATTGATGACTTATTCGATCAGCTTCAGGGTGCAGTTTCTTCTCCAAAATTGACCTTAGATCCGGTTATCATCAGCTTCGGGTTCGATAATGTGATATCCCAAAGACAGCCTTCAGGACTCAGTATGGTCATTATGAGTTTGTTGTTATGTCTTTTGGTCTAACAAATGCTCCTGCAGCTTTTATGGATTTGATGAAATGTGTGTTCAAATAGTATTTGGATATGTTTATGATTATTTTCATTGATGATAACCTCATCTACTCTCGGAGTGAGGAGGAGCATGCGGATCACTTGAGGGTTTTGTTGCAAACTCTCAAGGGTAGACAGTTATTTGCTAAGTTTAGTAAGTGGAAATTTTTGATGTAGTCTGTTGTTTTTCTGGGTCATATTTTGACTAAAGATGATATTTGGGTTGATTCTCAAAAGATCGAGGCGGTAAAGAACTGGCCTAGACCCACTTCTCCCTCTGATATTAGGAGTTTTTTGGGTTTGGCTGGTTACTATTGGAGATTTGTGGAGGGGTTTTCCTCCCTTTCTTCCCCTTTGACCCGATTGACTCAGAAAAAGGTTAAGTTTCTGTGGTCCGACTCTTGTGAGAAAAGTTTTCAGGAATTGAAGACTCGATTGACTACAGCTCCAGTATTGGCTCTACCCGAGGGCCTTGATGATTTTGTTGTATATTTTTGATGCCTCCAGAATTGGTTTGGGTTGCATTTTGATGCAACGGGACAAGGTGATTACTTATGCTTCGAGACAACCTAAGCTACATGAGAAGAACTACCCTACTCATGACCTTGAGCTAGCGGCCGTGATTTTTGCTTTAAAGATTTGGAGGCGCTACTTGTATGGTGTGCATGTGGATGTTTTCACCGATCATAAGAGGCTTCAATATGTGTTCACTCAAAAGGAACTGAATTTGCGACAAATGAGATGGCTTGAGCTCCTTAAGGATTATGATATGAGTGTGCTTTACCATCCAGGTATGGCAAATGTTGTGGTGGATGCTTTGAGTAGGTTGTCCATGGGAAGTGTAGCTTCTTTTGATGATGGAAAGAAGGAATTGGTTAAAGAAGTTCATAGGCTTGCTCGGTTGGAAGTTCTCCTTATGAACTAGACCGAATGTGGTGTGATTGTGACTAATAGTTCAGAATCATCCTTGGTGGCTGAGGTGAAAGCCAGGCAAGGCTAAGATCCCATTCTACTTCAGCTTAAGGGTGCAGTTCATCAGCAAAGGGTTGAAGTTTTCTCCCAAGGGGGAGATGGTGTGCTTCATTATCAGGGTCGCTTGTCTGTGCCAGATGTTGATTGCTTGAGATAATAGATTTTGTCTGAGGCTCACAGTTCTAGATACTCAATTCATCCGGGTGCCACTAAGATGTACCATGAACTACGGGAAGTCTTTTGGTTGAATGGTATGAAGAAGAACATAGTCTGGTTTGTGGATAAATATCCCAACTGTCAATAGATGAAGGTGGAACATCATATACCAGGTGGTATGCTTCAGGATATTGACCTTCCAACTTGGAAATGGGAAGTAATCAATATGGACTTTATTACGGGTTTTCCTCGTACTCGAAGGCAACATGATTCTATTTGGGTGATTGTCGACCGGATGACCAAGTCATCCCATTTTTTGGCTGTTAAGACTACAGATACAACAGATGATTATGCCAGACTCTACATTCGGGAGATAGTTCAAATGCATGGTGTTCCTTTGTCTATCATTTCTGATAGAGGTCTTCAGTTTACATCTCAGATTTGGAGGTTATTTCAAAAGTTTCTTGGTACTAAGGTGAAGCTTAGCACAACTTTTCACCCTCAGACGGATGGCCAGGCCAAGCGTACTATTTAGACTTTGGAGGATATGTTGAGGGCCTGTGTTATTGACTTCAAAGGAAATTGGGATGATCACTTACCTCTTATCGAGTTTGCCTACAACAACAATTTTAACTCTAGCATCCAGATGCCTCCCTATGAGGCACTTTATGGCCAGAGGTGTAGATCTCTTATTGGTTGGTTTGAGGTGGGTGAGGCAGCCTTGATTGGTCCAGATTGTGTTCATGAGACCATGGAGAAAGTTTAGCTTATTCGGGAAAGGTTGAAAACCGCTCAGAGTCGACAGAAATCTTATGCGGATGTGAGGAGGAGAGAGTTAGAATTTGAAGTTGATGATTGAGTTTTACTTGAGGTTTCACCCATGAAGGGTGTGATGAGATTTGGAAAGAAAGGAAAGTTCAGTCCCCATTTTGTAGGTCTTTATCGGATTTTGAGGAGAGTTGGTAGTGTTGCTTATGAGTTGGAGTTGCCAGCGGAGTTGGAAGCGGTTCACCTAGTTTTCCATGTTTCCTTGTTGAAGAAGTGTGTTGGCGACCCAAGCTTGATTGTTCCTTTGGAAGATGTAAGTGTGAAGGATAGTCTCACTTGTGAGGAGGTTCCCATGGAGATTTTTGATCGTCAGATTTGGAGGTTACGGAACAAGGAAGTCACTTTGGTAAAAGTCCTTTGGAGGAATCAGCTTGTTGAAGGAGCTACTTGGGAAGCGGAAGAGGCCATGAAGTCCAAATACCCTCATCTCTTTCCTTTCGACTCAGTTCCAGCTTGAGGTACTAGTTTTCTCCTTAGTATGTCACTCCGATTCTACTCGGTCAGTTTCTCTCATGATTTTAGCATGCATCCATATGTTACGAAGTTAGTTTATCATGTTTTCAAGTTGAAATTTTTTGGTTTTATGATTACCCCTTGATTTCTATGTTTTGATGTTTGGTTGGGCTGTTTTCCCCTCAGTTTCCCTTGTCTAGCCTTTATTCGAGGACGAATGATCCCAAGAGGGTGATATTGTAACACCCCGTACACGTATCCAGCTATCTAAGATGAAAACTTCAGAAAAATCCAAGTTCCAGGGACCACGAGTCAAGTCCACGAGTCGTGGGAGTGACTCGTGATCCCAGTTCTTAAGACCAACCTCAGTACTGACAACCACGAGTCACTTCCACAACTCGTAGAAGTTTCTTCGGGTTGTACTATTGACTAGTGGAAGTTGATCAAAGGTCATTCAAGTTCCCTGAGTTCCATGATTAGGTTTTACGACTCGTGGAAGATTCCACGAGTCATCCTGTTAAACTGTAGAAAGTCTCCTGCAGGTTGAATTTCTGGCAGCTTCCATGATTATCAGTCCACGAGTCGTGGAAAAGTCTACCAGTCGTAGACTTCACTCGTGGTCACTGAAAGTTGACCAATTTCCAGCCTTTTTCCAATTAATTCTTAAGGGCATTTGGTCATTTCCCACCCATTTATGTATTAAGTGAAGTCATTTTGACCAATTTTAGGAGGGTTTTCACCCATATTATCCTCAGTCTATCTTAAGCTCCTCATTCTTCACTCAAAAAGGAAAATCCCTCTTCAATCTCAAGTCTCCAAACTCCAAGTCAAGTCTCTAAATCTTTTCCATTGAAGTGAGTAATCTTCAATCAAGGTATGTGGGTCTTTAATAATGGGTTCCTTTCACCCTTGTGCCCAAAATCCCCAAGTCTGAATTTGGATTTATGGAGTTATGAAATTAGGATTTTGATCTAAATATGGGGAAAATTTATGAAATCAGTTTCCATGTTTAAATTCATGGTTTATATTGATTACACATGATTTGATTGTGATTCTCTTGTTGATTTTAAAAGCCCAAGCATGAAAGTTGATTTCTAGCATAAACCCATGAATTTGCAAATTTTCAAGAGAATGTAGGCATGATTAGATATCATGGCCTTTATGTAATTATGAAGTTGCATGCCTAGTTCTTATGATTCTATGAAAATATATGTTTTAGGAAAATTGAACTAGAGCTATGCAAATTTTACAAGTCATGAAGTATGCAAGTTTTTCCATGATATGAAATATGATGCAAGGCAAGACGCCCGATGTTCCATCAATGCTCATGGGTCATTTTCTAAACCAAAAGTCATGAGTAGTATGATTATCCAGGGTATGAACAAGTCATGAATAAGTATTAACAAGTTTGGCATTAGATATGTCACATGTATATGAGCTCATGTTATTATTATGTTTTGGGAGTAGTATTTAGCACCGAGAGATGAGGGTTCAGATAACCCAAGTCCAAAACTACGTTGCCACCGTAGGTTGCCTGTGTTGAGGCTTATTATGATAGGATCCTGGTATGACATGGTTCTAACCTTTGTTGGTTAGGACAACTCTTTCAGTGTGGGTGCAAGACACTGAACTCCATGTAGCTCAGCATGGTTTAATGTCGGTTAAGAGAAACTCCCACATGTTTATTTTCAAGTTATGAAGTTATGTATAAATCTATATTTTTGAACCTAAGCCTTCCTTCATGTCTTATGTTTGTACCTTGTCATTTATTTATGTTCCTTATTTATGTAATAAGTTCATTTCAAGCATGTTTTAAACAGATTCTGTCATAACTCATGAATTTTTCACATACTTAGTATATTTCATAGTACTAACACATATTGCGCTGCATCCAGATTCAGGTACCCCTTCTCAGCTTCGTGGCTAGAGCCTCAGGCCACCTCCTTAGTCAGCTGTGGTGAGTCCTCATGGTTCGAGGACTAGTTATTCTTTTCCTTATGATAGATTTACTTCTATACTCTGAGTTATCTAGGGTCTTGTCCTAGCAACTCTTTATGTTATGACTAGAGGCTTTCAGACATAGTGCCCAATCTGTCCACAACCATAGCATGCACTCGTGCCCAAACGACACTCTCCTAGGTGATTGGGCACGTGCTTAGAGATTGACCTTCAGCTAAGAAGGGGCAGGGATTTGGTAGGACTCAGTCTACTCCAGCAGCTTCAGGTGGTAGACTAGCCCCGCAGGGCGTAACTTCTAGTTCTGGTGGTCAGCGCCAGAACCATCTTTATGCTATGTCCTCCCGCCAGGATCAGGAGAGTTCTCAAGATCTGGTTACCGGTATATTGAATGTCTTCTCTCTTGATATCTATGCCTTATTGGATCCCAGTGCTTCCTTATCTTTTGTAACCCCTTATATGGCTTGTAAGTTCGAGATTCATCCTGAATTGCTTTTAGAACCCTTTCATGTTTCTACTCCTGTTGGTGAGTTAGTCCTAGCCGAAAGAGTCTAACGAGATTGCCCTACCTCAGTCCTTCATAGAGTCACTTCAGTGGATTTAGTAGAGTTGGAGATGATTGATTTTAATGTCATTCTTGGTATGGATTGTTTGTATGCATGTTATACCTCAGTTGATTGCCGCACCCATGTGGTTTGTTTCAAATTTCCTAATGAACCTGTCCTTGAATGGCAAGGTAGTCCCTCTTCTTTGAAGGGTCATTTCATATCTTGTCTTAAGGCTAGGAATATGATTTTTAAGGGTTATGTCTATCATATAGTTCGGGTTATGAACACGGAGTCCGAGACACTGACTATTTAGTCTGTTCATGTTGTGAACGAATTCCTAGAAGTGTTCCCCGATGATTTGCCGGAGTCCTTCCCAAGATTTAAATTGACTTTGGGATATATCTTCTTACAGATACAAATCTTATCTCTATTCCTCCCTATAGAATGTCCCCCGTGGAACTCATGGAGTTGAAAGATCAATTGAAAGACTTTCTTGATAAGGGTTTCATCAGGCCTAGTATTTCTCCTTGGGGTGCCCCAGTTTTGTTTGTTTGTAAGAAGGATGGATCTCTTAGATTGTGTATTGATTACTGTCAATTGAACAAGGTCACAATCAAGAATAAGTATCCCATTCCTAGGATTGATGACTCGTTCGATCAGCTTTAGGGTGCTAGTTTCTTCTCCAAAATTGACCTTAGATCTGGTTATCATCAGCTTCGGGTTCGAGAATGTGATATCTTGAAGACAGCCTTCAGGACTCGGTATGGTCCTTATGAGTTTGTTATTATGTCTTTTGGTCTAATGAATGCTCCTGCAGCTTTTATGAATTTGATGAACCTATGTGTTCAAACAGTATTTGGATATATTTGTGATTGTTTTCATTGATGATATCCTCATCTACTCTCGAAGTGAGGAGGAGCATGCAGATCACTTGAGGGTTGTGTTGCAAACTCTCAAAGGTAGACAGTTGTTTTCTATGTTTAGCAAGTGTGAATTTTGGATGCAGTCTGTTGCTTTTCTGGGTCATATTGTGACTAAAGATGGTATTCGGGTTGATTCTCAAAAGATCGAGGCGGCAAAGAACATGCCTAGACCCAGTTCTCCGTCTGATATTAGGAGTTTCTTGGGTTTGGCTAGTTACTATAGGAGATTTGTGGAGGGGTTTTCCTCCCTTGCTTCCCCTTTGACCCGATTGAACCCACCTAATTTTCTTAGATTCAAATTGGAAGGTGAGATATAACATTCTATCATTGAGACGTTTGATGGCGATAGAATGTGAGTGCACTATTTGATCAAGGTTTCCAAGCTCGCATCTCAACTCTTTGACACCTTCATCAGTGGACTCCACCTTCTTTAGTACCTTCACAAGCATGCTTTCAACTCGGGAGTTATTATCCTCGATGTTCCAACCTTGATTCCCATAATCTTGTCTCCTTGAACTCGGATTAGCTTTTAGGCGACTAACATGGGAACCCCTCTCATATTTCTCAGCCAATGTTTCTTCACCAATTTCACAAGAATCATGTACTCCTTCAACTACCTTCACATCCCCAACAACACCAATAGTGTTAACACTTTTGAAATTTTGTTTACCACACTCCTAGTCATGAATTCAATGAGAGTTTCGACAATTGATAACTCCCTATCTCTTCGCGCACCATTTTTTTTCCATTCATCAAATGCTTTAGCAGAGGTAGCACCCATTGCCCCCTTGTCTCCCTATATACTCAATTCACAGTCTATGTTAGTCACCTTCTCAAGTGCAAATGGAGGATTAATAGTAGATGCTAGCAATCCAAATTTGAAGGTTTCACACCACTTGCTTACATCATAAACAACAAAAGGGTAAAATGAACAAACACTCTACAAGGTGAACTCAAACGACAATCAATTGGTGATTCAAAAACAACTCCCTGGCAACGGCACTATTTTTGACAACGCTCAAAAGAACTCTCCCATAAGGAGGTGGAAGCGATCATCAGAGAAAAACAAAAGTAACCCAATGAGTGTCGGGGTTGAATCCACAAAGAGTGGAGTAGTGATTCGCTAAAAGAACGTCGATAGATAATCACAAAGAGTGGAGTAGTGATTCGCTAAAAGAATGTCAATAGGTAAATATTAGGGGGATTGGAAAGGGAAATTACGCAGCAACTTCAATTTAAACAACAAGTGGAAAGTAAACACAAGATTTGTATCAATAAGAAGAAGACTAGGGGTATGCTTTCGATTGGATTTGTCAAAGGGTTAGGGTGCTTGATTAATTAAGCAAATTCTCAATTAATAATACGAATAGCATTGGTTTTAGTCATATTCGGTATCCTTGTATAACACCCCGTACCTTTCAAAACCTATGTGACTAAGTAAATATCGACGAAGGTATTTGAGCTCGAGATTGTAAAGGGGTACTTTGGCCTAGAATTTGAAATGGTCAAATGTATATAAGTGTTAAGTTAAATTATAAGGAGGAGGGTTTTGAAAATGAGATAAAACAAGTGAGGTACTTGCTCGACTTATCTAAGCTCTTAGGTGACAAGTAGGTGCATCACCTACCTACGCTAACGAGCTAAGTTCCGAGGGCCGATTACGGGCAGCAACACCATGGATTATTAGACCTAATGGTAGCCCAAATGAAGCCTAAAGTTGGACCATCAAAGCCCAACCAAATCTGGCCCAAACAACTACAAAAAGTAGCCACCAATATTGACCACATTTTTGACCCAAGAGAAGCCCAAAATCAGCCCCAAAACTTAACCCTTTTGAGGCCCAAGAAAAGGGTAATTTAGGCCCAAGTTTCTTGACCCATTTTGGCCCAAATATACTCAAAAAAGTCGGCCAAAAAGGTCCCTTTATATAGGGCTTTTGCTGATCAATGTTCATCACAAAAAGCTGGAAAATTCTCTCTTATTTCATTTCCTTTTTGGCAGCCCTTCTCTCCCTTTAGGGTTCTAAGAAGACCAAGATTAATTGAAGATTAAGGTGAGTTAAACAACTTGTTATCTTGGTATTAATCTACTACATATAGCTAGGATATCCTATGGTAAGAAGGACATGAACTATGGCAGCCCTTTCTTATGATTTAACACATGGAAATTGTGTAACAATTAAGAGATTTCTTCTTCTCTTGTTGGTGTATGTGTAGGGGGTACTTAAGCCTTTAAAGCATCAATAAAAAGAGGATAAAAAAAACACCTTCAAGTGTGGTAAGTACTCTGCCCATAATAATATTTTTGGATTGAAGTTCGGATAGACAATTGTTGTTGAATTGTTGTTAAGAACTCACGGGACGGCGATCGGAAGCCGTGAGTTCAATGTGTTGCTATTGTATTTCGGTATGGTGGGTTGTGTAGGGGATGTTTGATGTGTTTTATATTATTGGAGGCAGTAGGTTGGTGTGTGTGTGATGTATATTGGATAAGGGGGGGAAGGTGTGACGATACACCTTTAATTAATGCAAAATACGTAAATCTGCCCGGGAAATGTTTAGCTACTGTTTTGGGAGTGTTGCAGCAGGTTTAAGAGCTAATATTAGCTTCATTATACCCTTGTGTTGTAGATTAACTTAATAAAGGAAAGTCCAAGTTGTGGTAAGCGCAATCTTCGGAAGGAATGAGGTATGTTAAGGCTTCTTTATTCCTTATCGACATGAATCTAGAAATAGAACTCTAAAATTCCGAAAGAAGGAGTTTGAGTAGTTGGTTGTAAGAGAGCTGATTTGGTAACTCAACAAGTCTTAAGGAACTAATTTATACATTATGGTGATTCAAGTCGCCTTCTTATAAAAATCTGATTCTTTTTGCACGAAATGTAAGTTATCTTTTTGTCAAGTTTCTTCTTTGTATTGTGATCTCTAATCAAACTTTAGAAAGTATACAATGAAAGTTAGAAAGTCAAATCCCCATTTATATGTGTTTGGTATGTTGATTCCAACACCTAGTAAGCCAAGGCTAAAGAAGTTATCTAAATGAACCTTCATAAATAACAAGAATAGCTTTGAAGGTCAATCTAGTAATACACTTATTATGTGTGGTTTGCGTGTTAGTGTGCACCGAAGTGCTACTGCCATATTGAGGCTATTATATACATAGTGTGCACCGAGGTGCTACTGCCATATTGAGGCCATTATACACATAGTGTGCACCGAGGTGCTACTGCCATGTTGAGGCCATTATATACATAGTGTGCGCCAAGGCGCTACTGCCATATTGAGGCTATTAAATATAGGGTGCGCCGAGGCGCTGTTGTGGTTCAGTGTGGGTTATAAAGAGTGAGTTGCAGCGTGAGTTAATGCATGTGTTGTGTTCTAAAAAGAATAAAGGAGAAAGAGCTTAACGAGTCTTACCAATTACAGTTTACAAGTTACAGTCTCACTGGCTGATTTCCATGCCCTGCCACCATGGGCCGTCGTGGTTACCACGGGCGTCTGGTACGCCGTCAAAATTTGCCACGCCCGTCGGCCAGGCCGTCGGATTTTTGACAACTGATAGTGCTTTATTTAAAGGCCCATAATCTTTTACTCCGGGCTTGTATTAACGATAGGTTGGTGGCGTTAGAAATATAATTCAAATACCTTTAATTCGGTGGGTACTAGGTCACCTAAAACTTTATATTTTATGTGTTATGATTGTTCGAAGTTGACCCTAGTTAGAACTTACATGAAAACTAAATCGGTAGAAGGGCTTTCAACTTAACTTTGAGCTAGGGGTCCTTTATGACTTCGATTCACATCTAATACTCCTTCAAAACTTAGAAATTGATCTAAATACTTAGATTCATAGAAAATTCATCTAGTTCGGGTCTGACAACAAATGAAGAATCGGATCTTGGCTTAGAATTTCTGGGATGTTAAAATATCCCCCCCTTGGAATCATTCGTCCTCGAATGAAGACTACTAAGTTGAGATTGGAGGGGGGAAAGGGTTGAAATCCTATAAATGGAGTTCTAATGGCTGAAGTATTTCATGGTAACAGATATTTTTTTGCCGGAAATATAAACTGAGATGGATTCATGGAACATATATGCATACTGAGAGCATAGGTATAACTGATGGGACATAAAATTGAATATTTAACATGATAACTGGTCTGGATTAATAGTAAGGACTCGGCTGAAACTCAAAATGATCGAACAAATTCTTAGGGATCATAGTTAACTGAATGAAACATCCAACTAAGAGGAGTAGCTATACGAGAAAACTATTCATTTCTAAACTGAACTTACTACCACAGACTTAGCTGAATGTAGGGTCTTCTGTAATTAGGAATGATTACCGGTAGGTCTGAACTGATATGATATGAGCACCCTGTGCTGGGATTAAGAACAAGACTATTCCCGCCTAAACAACAAAATAGATAACTTTTAAGCTTAAGAACACCTTTTTGACTACACTAACTTCCCTGAATAGCACACTTACCATTTGCAACTAAAATCTTCACCAGCACACCTGTAGATACTAAGGTTTGAGTCTGACTACATTCTTCAACCATGTTTAAGCCAATCTCGACTAAATCTCCTGCATCTAGAGTTACCCTCTAAGAATAACGTTCCTTCTTATCATGAAAACCAACTAACCTTGAGCTCTTAACCAATAGGATCACTAGTCGCGTACAACAAAAGCCCATGTGTGTCTCATCCCAATATTCAAGCTTATAACTATGGTCACCTTATGGTTTCTTGTATCTTACACTATCCAAGACTTCTCCTCTCTTCCCTAGCATATCAAGGAGCTAAAACTTGAAGAAATTCTACAACGAGACATAACAGAATTGAAGACTTCTAAGCTAGAACCTCGAGGGATGGAGACTAGAAGATGGAGATCCTTAGCTTGGACTTGAAGCTTGGAGGAGTGGATTTCTTTCCCTTTTGGAATTTAGAATGAGAGAAATGGGGAAGGATTAGGCTAATAAGGGATAAAACCCCACTACAATTGTCAAAACGACCTCACTAGGTGTTAAGAGAATAGAGGGAACACCAGAATACCCCTGACCTAAAAAAGGAATAACAGAAAACTTTCATCAGATAGGCTACTCGACGGGAATCGGAACCACGACAGACCGTCGAACCAAGTCGTTAGGAAAATTAACTGAGGCTTGGGGTCACTGGAGGATTTCCACGGTGGGTTCCGTGGCCCATCGCAACAGCGACGCCCATGATGACCGCCCATCAAAACACTAAGGGATTAGGGAAAAGGCTACTGAAGGGTTCCCATGGCGAGGCCGGCGTCCCATAGTGGGTGTCACACCCGTTGCCCTAGAACGTCAAGTTGGGAAAATTGTGGTTCAGGGCCACTGGATAATTCCAATGATGTGCCCCATGACCCGTCGAAGCTCCAACGCTCGTGGCGGTTGCCTGTCAGGTCTAAGATTTTGGAAAATTTTCTGGGTTCTAAGTTTATAATCTGATTCGGATTCCGGGGTGCTACATATCTCCCCCTTGAGTTCGTGCTACCTTTCTAAGTTTGTTGACCTCTCTCTAAACTCTAAAAAGAACTATGTTCATTTTACCTAAACACAACAGATACCAATCTAGAATCTAATAGGAATATCCACTTTCTTCTATAGCATAAGACTCTCCCTAGCCTAAAAAGCCTAAGCCTCAATCTTTCTATCTCAAATTCAATAACTTACAACCTATCCCTTGCAATGACAGGCTAGACTTACATGGTTCTAACTCTCAAAGTCCTCTCTTTCTACTACCCACCATACCAAATGCGTTAAAGCCTATACTGAGAGGCTTAAAATCGTATATACTTCCCTAGCCCACATATATATGTCATGCTCACATATTCACACTTAGTGTAATTTCATGAACTTAAACTTTTACATTATACTATACCACACCTATCAGATAAATCCCACAAAACTATCATTATCTCTCTCATACTATCATCATTTCGTTCACATTCTATACTTGGTTTGTACTGGCACAATAACTTACTACTCTTTAGTCCACACCAAGGGATGTATCATCCCATCACCTATCTAAAAGAACACAACTTTGAATGCATGCTCTAACCAAATGCTATTTTTTTCCTAAGCTACTAAACTTCTTACTTCATACTTCTAGCTCGAGGTCCATTCTACTACTAATGGCTTAGAACACACATATGGCGGGTGGAAACACTACTCAAGGATCTAGGTACACACTTTCCCTACTTGAGGAATAATTAGTAACGAAGTTCTGGAAGAGATCTGAGAGCACCTCACTGATAGATAATCTGACATTTACTACTTCTGGCACCTCATATATGAAGTACAAACAACGAAACTGGGAACAACACATAAATATGAAGGTAAATAGAGTTCAACTCTATCGCACGATAAAGAACATGAAAGAAGTGGAGTTTCCCTAAAAACGTCTCATAGCCTCTCCCTCATAAATGTGGCGCTCTTTACACCCATGAGAAAGACTCTACTTAACGTGGCTTTATAACACCCTAGGACTCTTGAACCTGATGCTCTGATACCAAATTTGTCATGCCCTGAGCCTACCCCGTGGATGTAACACGGGACCAAAGATCACAAGTGATCTCAAGATAACCCTCTGGCATTAGCATGACTTAAAAACTGAACAAAGCAGAAGAACGAAAGCTTAACTGAAGTAATGAGCAACTTGATCTATTATAAAAATATAAGACTAAAGATGACAATCTGAATTATGTTGAATATCTTACTCTATGTGTGAAAGCCTCTATTACTGACGAGTTGCTAGGATAAGTCCCCAGCTAACTCTAAATACTAAAAACAGAAGGAAATAAACTAAATATTGAAATGAAGCAAAACTCCAAGTCATCAAAGGAATAGGACCCACCAAGCTGGCTGGATGTGTTGCTAATATACCAACCACAGATCTGGGAGTGGGCTACAGAATCTACATCATGATAGGATGCGTCACAAAGAAGTATGTGGTCAGTACCATGGAATGTACTAAGTATGACAGATATGCATACATCATGATAAAATATACTTGAAAGCATGCTTAAAACTGATATCATGCATATGTCTTGGTAAAACATACTTAAAGCATAACTAAAACTAAAATCATATAATGAGAGTAAAATTTGTAATGAAATGACTTAATGTAATATCATAAGCTGAAAACGCCTTCAGAATCATAGTAATAGTAGAAAGTCTGAAATCTAAAAGCAAAGAGTCAATGCATTTAAAAACCTGAAACTGTTTCTTTGGGAGGTTTTTTAATCGGCATAGACCATGTGAGCTACATGGAACCGATGTATATCCCCCATTGAAAATATCTAATATACCTTGTCAGGGTATAGAGGCATGATTGTGGCGTGATCACTAAATCTGATGCCCAACAGAGGGGACTTAAATTTATAGGGGCACGTAGTTCTAGAAATATTAGTACTCTCACCGTGTATAACTCGGTGCTAATACTACTCCCAAAATATATATATATAGCTCATATAATATTGGGGCATATCTGATGCTGAAACTGATCATAACTAGTGACATATCTGGTGTCAAATCTGTTCATAGAGCATGGAGACATAGCTAATGTCAAAATTGTTCATAACTTAGGTAGACATATCTTGATGCCAAACCTTTCATAAAATATGGGGCATATCTAATGTCATACCAAGTTTGTATCGTAAGTCTTAAAGCATTGCAAAAACAAAATTCAAGATATACTTTCCTTTCTAAAATCATAACTTGAAGAATTAGGCATGCAATTTTATGAAAATAGAGGTCATATTATCTAAACATACCAATTTTACATGAAGACATGCAATCCAAAGGAGGTGGGCCTCGTCAAGATCAGATGGGTAGATGATCTGGTTTCTATTCGCAGGGGAGTGTTGCAAAGGGGACCTCTTACCCTTCTTGCAAAAAGTGTGGTAGGAGTCATCTTTGCGAGTGTTTAGCTAGTTCAGGTTGATGCTTTGGATATGGTCAGGTTGGACACAAGCTTAGAGATTTCCCTTTAGCTAAGAAGGGATAGGGAGGTAGCAGGACTCTTTCTGCCCCAGCAGCCCCAGGAGTTTGACTGGCCCTAGTGGTCAGTGCCAGAACCGCCTTTATGCCATGTTATCTCGCCAGGACTAGGAGAGTTCACCAAACGTTGTTACTGGTTTTTGAAAGTCTTCTCTATCGATATGTGTTCTTTATTGGACCCTGGTGCCTCCTTATATTTTATGACCTCTTATGTTGCTTGCAAGTTCGAGATTAGTCCTGATCATCTCTTAGAACCCTTTTGTGTTTCTACTCATGTTGGTGAGTCCGTCCTAGCCAAAAGAATCTATCAAAATTGCCCTATCTCAACCTTTCATAGAATCACTTTGGCGGATCTAGTAGAGTTGGAGACGACTGATTTTGATGTTATTCTTGGTATAGATTTAATGTATGCATGGTATGCCTCGATTGATTGTCGTACTCGAGTTATCAGTTTCAAGTTTCCAAATAAACGTGTCTTAGAGTGGCAAGGTAGTCCTCCATCTTCGAAGCGTGGTTTCATATCTTATCTTAAGGCTAGAAAGATGATTTCCAAGGGTAATGTTTATCATATAGTTCGGGTTATGGACACGGAGTCCAAAACCCCATCTCTCCAGTCAGTTCTTATTGTGAATGAGTTTCCAAAAGTGTTTCTACTAGATACGCATCCTATCTCTACTCTTCCCTATAGAATGGCTCCCGTGGAGCTTAAGGAATTGAGGCAATTGAAAGACCTCCTTGATAAGGGTTTTATTCGACCTAGCATCTCTCCATTGGGTTCTCCAGTCTTATTCATGCAAAAGAAAGATAGTTCTCTTGTTGCGTCCTAACGCACACGCAAGTATACGCAGTTGTAAAAGTAATATAGGATTGTAAGTCCAGATATCGTACCCACAGAGACTTGTCTATCAAATATTTTACTAAATTAAACTAGTTCTAATTATTTATTCAAGCGTAAAAACTCAGAGGAATACTTATTAACCAAACTAAAAAGAAGAAGTTCACTAATAAACAATTAACCAAACAAAGAGCAGGTTTTTATGTAATCAATTTGATGAAATCGATCTAGCATTATGGATTAGCTAACAATCATGTTAAGTAAGCAATTTTATTGACTTGTTTGTTTATCTAGTTGCTGATTTTTGGGTTGAATTTACAACTATGATCTTCCGAGCCTCTAATTGCCTATCAAAAATAGCATCACAACTACATCATTGAGCAGGGTTATGATATCTTATTCCGAACATATTTATATATCTTCCCGTATAAACTAAACAAGGCGTTCTAGGTATATTCCTATCCTAGTCGCTAACCTACCCTTTACATTACAAAAGAGAGGCCTTGCTCCTTATACATTAATCATACTTTCATTGACCCTTCATTGAAACCACACAACCTCTAAAACTGACTCTTCATGCAATATAAGGCCAACATGATCATGTGTGAATATATCCATCATTAGTACACCAAGTGTTCACAATTATGTTCCCTCAGATTTGAGAGATGCCCCTTGCTCACAACATACATACATTTTCAAATTGGGGCATATAGATAAGAAATTCGCTCACTCTCTCAAAGAAAGTTTCATGCATACAAGATATACCATAGGCTTGCCCTTAGTGTTATACTCTATTAACAAAGCATCAGAATTGTAGGATCAAAAGGACTTTTACAGGTTGTAATGTCGGCTAAGGGACGGGTAGGAACACTTTGGCCAATAGTGACTACTTTCCCTATGCACTTTAAGATGCTTACTTTAAACTTTTTCACTCTTTTCCTTATATCACCTTAACTTCATCTTATGTTCATGTTTCCCTTCAAACTCCCCCCTTTTCTTTTGGTTTATTGCCCTTAACCTTTATTCACTTATTGGTATGACGGAGATTTTTCTAAACTTTTTGTTTATTTGTTTTTCCTCTCCTTACTACCAATATACAAATTATTTTTCACAAGGGCACCACATCCAATTCTTATTCTTACCACACCAACCTCCCTCTATCTTTTTACCTTTTCTCTTTTGCTCCCTTCTTTCTTTAAGTCTTTCAACTACAAAGTGCATTAGGGACTCTTTGGACAAATTAATACAGGGTAATCAAATAAAGGGGATACGCTAAACATGCGGCTAGTCAAAGAAATAGGCTTAAGGCTCAAAGGAGCTTAACTAAGAATAATATAAAGGGTGGCACAAACAATATTCAAAAAGAAGTGGCTTACAAAGAAATACCTTGATCATATCCCACAGTGCAACACTATGTTTCATTTTATACACACACGGGGCAAATTCTAGATATCAAGATATACAAGAAATACAACAAGCACTCACCACACATGGCACAATGGTTCAAAAATGGCTTCCTAAGACTCAGTATTCACAACACAATCAAATTGAATGAATCAACATTATTATGCCCATCTTTAGGTTGTTTTTTTTTAGTCAAGTTAAAGATCCTATGCGTCTCTAAATGAAGTTTCCTATTTTTAGGCTTCTTTTTGAGTGAATTACCCATGATATCTAGTGTATACTTAGGCGAAGAACCTAGCATTCAAAAGGCTATGGTTTCTAATCTTTCTCCTTCCTATGACTAATTTTCCCTCAAGACGATCGTCATCCATCTATCGTCGAGAAAATTTCCCTACCTATGATCAAAAAAATTAAAAACTACTCCTAAAAAATAAAAATTACCTGATTCAAAGGGCACCCCCTCAGAAAAGAACCGAAAAGAAAAACCAAGGGGTGAATGAGATATGCTTTTAAAAAAAACTAAAAACACATTTGTATTATTTTTTTCAAATAAAATAAACTCCTATGGCATACTCACCCTAAAACTCATAGTTATCGGAAGAATCCCCACCCCACACTTAAAATCATGCTTTATCCCTAAAGTAATTTAAAGTAAAAGATGAAGAACAAGGGTAAGAAATACTCCCTGAGGCCCTCTAGGGCCTAGCTGACAGCATGTTTCTTCAATTTTGATCAAAGGTGCGAATGACCCCACACTTAACCTTAAATCATGCTCCTTAGCTTTCAAATTCGGGTACTCAGATTTTCCCAAACCTGCAAAATAAAAACAAAAACAAAAATGTGACACTATAAAAAAATTAAGAAGCTACACTACCAATTGGGTTGCCTCACAACAAGCGTCTGATTTAACGTCGAGGCACGCCGCCATCAATACACCACTTTTCTTTCCACTTAGAACTTATGAATTGCGCCTCTAACTTTGCATCAAACTTTCTTCTCCTCTCAAGGGGCGGTGGTATAAAGATGAAGTAACCAAGTAAATGATGTCGCATCTTGCAATTCTTGGCCCTTAAGTGAGGAATGTCATTTTCTCTTTTTGGTGTGGCAAATTTTAGAATGTAAGGACCTTGTTCCTCATCTACACAATTCTCCACTAGCTCAGATGACTCAATTTTCATGTCATTATCAAAACATAATATAGAAAAGTGATTAGAATGAGGTACAACAATACCTAATCCCAAACTTGCATTGTTTATGACATGCTCACTTTCATACATCTCCTCAATATCAACACTACTGAATAAAGCATAGTTGAATGGATTAAATTCTTCTTTCTGCTCCACTAGTTGGACATTATCCACAACAATTGATGATTGGGCATTTGACGCCTCAAGCTTTTTCTTCAAGTGATCCTCCAAGTAATGGATATCTAAGACAAATTTGTCTATCTCTTGTATGAGATCAACTCTACCTTCTATCAGCTGTGTCGTTATGTTTGTGAGGTTATCACGGAGAAACTCATGGAATTTAACCTTTTCCTCTTGTTCCCTTAGCCAAGATTGGATCACTATGTCCGCTTCCTCACAATTCTTTCCTAGTAGGGATTCACTTTTTTCTTCTACTAGGGGTTCATCTTGGATATTGGCTAAGACTGTAACTTGCTGATCATGGAAAGTTTCAGTCATACCCTGTATCTTTGTGAGTTGGAACCTATCCTCTCTATGTCTTTCCTCAATTTGATTGCAGTTTTTCTCAATTCTTCTTGCTTATCCAGTATTTGCTTCAGCATATCAATGAGATGAGCCTCATGATTCACATCCTCCACTTTATTACCCCTGCCAATATCACAAACAACAGAAGAATCATAATAGAGGCTCGTGAAAGGGGAATAAAAGTTAGGACAACCATTCAAATGCCCATCCTGACCACCACATATATGACATATATTAAATTCAAAAGATTGGGTAGGTGCGCACCACCCTCCCTCTTGAATATAATAGCAACTGATACCCAGGTGGGGTCCTTCATAATACTGATAAGGATTACCAATATATGAATAGTACTCATCATTCAACCAATATTTATCCCTAGATGTCATGTTAAGAAGAATAGTAGAAAAATAACTATTTATAAAAGAAAAGAAAATATATACAAAAACTTAAATAAATAAAAATAAAAAGTCTAATATAGATAAATAATTAATTTCTAAGTCCCCAGCAAAAGCGCCAAAAACTTATTGCGTCCTAACGCACATGCAAGTGTACGCGGTTGTACAAGTAATATAGGATTGTAAGTTCAAATATCGTACCCACAGAGACTTGTCGATCAACTATTTTACTAAATTAAACTAGTTCTATTTGTTTATTCAAGCGTAAAAACTCAGAGGAATACTTATTAACCAAACTAAAAAGAAGAAGTTAACTAATAAACAATTAACCAAACAAAGAGCAGGTTTTTATGTAATCAATATGATGAAATCGATCTAGCATTATGGATTAGCTACCAATCATGTTAAGTAAGCAATTTTATTGACTTGTTTGTTTATCTAGTTGCTGATTTTGGGGTTGATTTTACAACTATGGTCTTCCGAGCCTCTAATTGCCTATCCAAAATAGCATCACAACTAAATCGTTGAGCAGGGATGTAACATCTTATTCCAAATACATTTATATATCTTCTCGTATAAACCAAACAAGGCGCTCTAGGTATATTCCTATCCTAGTCGCTAACCTATCCTTTACATTACAAAAGAGAGGGCTTGCTCCTTATATTCTTCGTTCTATCTCAATGATTCTTCTTCCGAGTTCACAAAGAGATTATAGATTTATTTTAATGGTCGCGAAGCATTAAAATACTGAGCACAAGAATATAAGAACAACTGATGTGATAAACAAATAATTGAATTAATCGTCTAATTCAACAATCATGTAGTTAGCTACCACAATCCTAGAACGAGAAGTTTAATTCCATATAGATATGGAGCAATTACAATAATTCATCCAAAGAAAAACGTAAAATAAATAATAAAGGAGAAGAAAAGATGAAACTAATATTCTCTGGCCTTCACGGTGGCTCCTAGCTCTTCGTAGGTCAAAAGTTCTGTAAAATTCGTGATTGGAGATATATTTATAGAGTATGAGGAAAATAACCCCTTTTCCTACTTGGATTTGGATTAGAAAAAAGTTGGAAAATTTCCGAGTTTGGGGCTGGGGCGACGCGCCACCATAGCTCCAACTTCAGTCTTCTGAAGATTGGGGTCTGGGGTGATGCACCACCAATGCACCAGCCACACCCATCAGTAGTTTGGGGGCTGGGGTGGCGCGCCAGCAGTACTCCACAACCCAGATTTTCTTCTATTGCTCTCTTTTTCTCCCGAAACTTTGATAACTCCTTTCCAATGCTTTTATTCTTCCATTTTAGCTCTAATGGGTTGTTTTTCCTCCAAATTTTCCCTGAAAAGCATATAATCACATATATTAGCTCATAATCAAGAATATGAAAATAATTATAGGGATATACATCACTTTTGCCCTCAAAACAAGGCTAAAACATGGGTAAATGAGGCAAGCGGGCGTATAAATACGCCCAAGATCATCCCTCAGAAAGTGTATCGACTACCGTTAGTAGAACTAAGTCACAGTCAAGAATAAATATCTTATTCCTAGGATTGATGATTTGTTCAATCAGCTTCGGGGTTCCAGTTACTTCTCCAAGATCGACCTTAGATCCGGTTATCATCAACTTAGAGTTAGAGAGTAAGACATCATGAAGACAACCTTCAGAACTCGGTATGGTCATTATGAATTTGTGGTTATATCTTTTGGACTAACAAATGCTCTTCCAGCCTTTATGGATTTGATGAACTGTGTGTTCAAATAATATTTGGATATGTTTGTGATTATTTTCATTAATGATATTCCTATCTATTCTAGGATTAAGGAGCAGCATGTGAACCATTTGAGAGTTGTGTTGCAAACTCTCAAGGATCGATAGTTATTTGCTAAGTTCACAAAGTATGAGTTTTAGATGTGGTCAATTTTTTTTCTGGGTCATATTGTTACTATAGATGGTATTTGAGTTGATTCTCAAAAGATTGAGGCGGTAAAGAACTAGCCTAGACCCACTTCCCCATCTGATATTAGGAGCTTTTAAGGTTTGTGGAAGGGTTTTCTTCCATTGTTGACCCATTGACTCAGTTGACTTAGAAGAAGGTTAAATTTCAGTGGTCTGATCTATGTGAGAAGAACTTTCAGGAATTGAAGACTAGATTGACCACAGCGCCAGTGTTGGCTCTACCCGAGAGCCTAGATGACTTTGTTTTGTATTGTGATCCTTCTAGGATTGGTTTGGGTTTTGTGTTGATGCAGCGTGGTAAGGTGATTGCTTATTCTTCGAGACAACTTAAGATTCATGAGAAGAACTACCTTAGTCATGATTTTTGAGTTAGCGGATGTGGTTTTTGATTTGAAGATTTGGAGACACTACTTGTATGGTGTTCATGTGGATATATTCATCGATCATAAGAGTCTTCAGTATGTGTTCACTCAAAAAGAATTGAATCTTTGTCAAGGGATATGGCTTGAGCTTCTTAAAGATTATGATATAAGTGTGCTTTACCATCCGGGTAAGGCCAATGTCATGGTGGATGCAATTAGTAGGTTGTCCATGTGTAGTGTGTCTTCAGTTGAGGACGAAAAGAAGGAATTGGCCAAGGATGTTCATCGACTTTCTCTACTAGGAGTTCACTTTATGGATTTGACCAAAGGTGGTGTTATTGTTCAGAATGGTTGCGAATCATCTTTGGTAGCTGAAGTGAAAGAAAAGCAAGACAGTGATCCTATTTTGCACCAGTTGAAGGATGCAGTCCATCAGCAAAAGGTAGAGGTTTTCTCCCAAGGGGGAGATGGTGTGCTTCGATATCAAGGTCGATTGTGTGTTCCTGACATAGATGGGTTGAGACAGCGGATTTTGACAGAGGCTCATAGCTCCAGGAATTCTATTCACCTCGTTGCCACCAAGATGTAGGAATGGCATGAAGAGGGACATAGAAAGTTTCATGGCTAAGTGTCCCAACTGTCAACAAGTGAAGGTCGAGCATCAGCGACCGTGTGGTATGACTCAGAATATTGATCTTCCTACTTGGAAATGGGAAGTGATCAATGTGGACTTCATTACTGATTTGCCTCATACTAGAAGGCAATATGATTCTTTTTGGGTGATTTTCGACCGAATGACTAAGTCATCCCACTTCTTAGTTGTTAAGACTACATATTCAGAAGATGATTATGCCAGACTCTACATTCGGGAGGTAGTCAAATTGCATGGTGTTCCATTGTCCATCATTTCAGATAGGGGTACTCAGTTTAACTCCCAGTTTTTGTAAGTCATTTCAGAACGGTTTTGGTACTCAAGTTAAGCTTAGCACGGCTTTTCACTCATAGATGGATAGCCAGGCAAAGCATACTATTCAGACTTTGAGGATATGTTTAGACCTTGTGTGATTAATTTCAAAGGTAATTGGGATGATCACTTACCTCTTATCGAGTTTTCCTACAACAACAACTTCCATTCTAGCAGCTAGATGGCTCATTATGAGGCACTTTATGGGCGGAGGTGTAGATCTTATGTTGGTTGGTTTGAGGTAGGTGAGGCAGCTTTGATTGGTCTAGACTAAGTTCATGAGACTATAGATAAGGTTCATATCATTAGGGAGAGGTTGAAAACTGCTCAGAGTCGACATAAAATATATGCAGATGTGAGGAGAAGGGAGTTGGAGTTTGAGGTTGATGATTGGGTATTTCATAATGTGTCACCCATGAAGGGTGTGATGAGATTTGGTAAGAAAGGGAAGCTTAGTCCCCTTTATGTAGGTCCTTATTGGATTTTGAGGAGAGTTGGGAGTGTTGATTGTGAGTTGGAGTTGCCAACAGATTTAGAAGCGGTTCATCTGGTTTTCTATGTTTCCTTGTTGAAAAAGTGTGTTGGTGACCCGACCCTGATTGTTCCTTTGGAGGATGTGAGTATGAAGGATAGCCATACTTATGAGAAAGTTCCTGTGGAGATTATTGATCGTCAGATTCAGAGGTTGAGGAACAAAGAAGTCACTTTGGTGAAGGTCTTTTCGAGAAATCAGTTAGTTGAAGGAGCTACTTGGGAAGCAGAAGCAGCCATGAAAGCCAAGTACCCTCATCTCTTTCCTTCCGATCTAGTTTCAGCTTGAGGTATTAGTTTCATCCTTAGTATGTCCCTCCAATTCTAGTCCATTAATCTCTCATGATCCTAGCACGCATTCATGTTTTCCAAAGTTAGTTCAATCATGTTTTAAGTTGAAAAACTCAGTTTTCATGTTTATCCTTGAGTTTTATGTTTTGTTGGTTTGTTGGGCTGTTTTCTCTCCAGTTTTCCTTAATTAGTCTTCATTCGTGGACGAATGATCCCAAAGGAGAGATATTGTAACACCTCGAAATATGATTTAGCTTTTAAACTTAGAAACTCTGTGAAATTAAGAACTTCCAGGAATAACGAGTCAAGTCCACGAGCCGTGGATGGAACCATGAGTCATGGAAAAGACTCGTGAATCAAGTCCTGCAGATTGGCCTCAAGTCTGAGAACCACGAGTCAGGTTCACGGTCCGTTGATGTTTCCATGAGTCATGGAACTAACTCGTGGAACTCAACTGAAGGTTACCAATTTTCCCAGGAAATACGAGTGGGTTCCACGAACCGTAGAAGTTTCTATGGGTGGTCCTGTTGAGTCGTAGCAACTCATCCGCAGCCTAACTTTTGGTTCAGAAACCAGGACTGCAATCCACGAGCCATGGTTACTTCTACGGTCCATGGAAAGGACTCATGGAACCTGAATACGAGATTTTTAATAGCTTTTCTTTAATTAAATCCCAGGGATATTTTTGTAACTACCCACCCTTTAAATCTTAAGTTAGGTCATTTTGGCCACTTTTAGTAGTTTTTCTACTCCTATTAGCCTAAGTCTTTCATTATTCCTCATTCATCTACCAAAAGAGGAAAAGAACTCCTTCAAGCTCCAAGTTCAAGCCTCCATTTCTTTTCATCTTAGATCAAGCAAGCTTCAATCATGTATGTGGGTATTCAATAAGGGATTCCTTTCACCCTTATACCCAAAATCCTCAAGTTTTACTTTGATTTATGAATTTGTGAAATTAGGGTTCTTATCCAATTTGGGAAAAACTTATGGGTTCAGTTTCTAAGCATCAAATCATGGTTTCTCATTGCTTATCTATGATTTATTTGAGGTTCCTTAATTGATTTCAAAATCCGATGTTTTAAAGATGATTTCTAGCATGATTCCTTCAATTTGCATGTTTTCAAGTGAAAAATGGCATGTTTAGATAATATGACCTTATATATTAAAAAATTGCATGCCTAATTATTCAAGTCATGATTTTAGAAAGGAAAGTATGTTTTGAATTATGGCTATGCTAAGATTTAAGACTTATGATTTGAATTTGCATGACAATATATATGTCACGCTCCAAGCCTACCCCCAAGATGTAACACGGGACCCAAGATCACAAGTGATCTCAAGATAACCCTCTGGCATTAGCATGACTTAAAAACTTAACAAAGCAGAAGAACGAAAGCTTAACTGAAGTAATGAGCAACTTGATCTGTTATAAAAATATAAGACTAAAGATGAAAATCTGAATTATGTTGAATATCTGACTCTATGTATGAAAGCCTCTACTACTGACGAGTTGTTGGGAAAAGTCCCCAGCTAACTCTAAATACTTAAAACTGAAGGAAACAAACTAAATACTGAAACGAAGTGAAACTCCAAGTTCTCGAAGGAAGAGGACCCACCAAGCTGGTTGGATGTGCTGCTGATCTACCAGCCATGGATCTGGGAGTGGTCTATAGAATCTACATCATGATAGGATACAGCACAAAGAAGTATGTGGTCAGTACCATGGAATGTACTGAGTATGAGAGATATGCATACATCATGAGAAAATATACTTGAAAGCATGCTTAAAATTGATATCATGCATTTGTCGTGGTAAAACATACTTAAAGCATAACTAAAACTGAAATCATACAATGAGAGTAAAATCTGTAATGAAATGACTCAATGCAATATTATAAGCTGAAAACACCTTGAGAATCATTGTAATAGTAGAAAGTCTGAAATCTAAAAGCAAATAGTCAATGCATTTAAAAACCTGAAACTATTTCTGTGAGAGATTCTCTAACCGACATAGACCATGTGAGCTACATGGAATCCTATGTATACGCCATATCGAGAGGACCCAATATACCTTGCCAGGGTATAGAGGCATAACTATGGCATGATCACTAAATCTAATGCCCAACAGAGGGGACTTACACTTACGGGGGCACGTAATTGTGGGATTATTGGTACTCTCACCCTTTCCAACTCTCTGATAATACTACTACCAAAACATATATATATATATATATATAGCTCATATAATATTGGGGCATATCTGATGCCAAAACTGATCATAATTAGTGACATATTTGATGTCAAATCTGTTCATAAAGCATGGAGACATATCTAATGTCAAAACTGTTCATAACTTAGGTAGACATATCTGGATGCCAAACCTTTCATAAAACATGGGGCATATCTGATGCCATACCAATTTTGTATCATAAGTCTTAAAGCTTTGCAAAACCATAATTCAATATATACTTTCCTTTCTAAAATCATAACTTAAAGAATTAGGCATGCAATTTCATGAAAATAGAGGTCATGTTATCTAAACATACCAATTTTACTTGAAGACATGCAATCCAAAGGAATCATGCTAAAACTCATGCTTAACATATGGGCTTTTTAAAAAACTTACAAAACTTCAATTAAAGCATGGGTAATAGATGAAAAATCATAAATTAAAGCTTTAAAACAAAACCGATAACTTTTCCCCAATTTGGGGAAGAACCCAAGTTTCATAAATTTGACAATGATTAGCCTTAAAATCATGAATAGGAAATCACTTATAAAAACCCATGCAGAATCATTTAATTTAGAGTTAGAATCAATAGAAGAATCGTGAAGAAACAATTTATAGAAGAACCCATGAGAATTGGATAAGAACCCTAATTTAGAAATTCATAAAATCAATTTAGAAGATTGAGGTTTTGGGCATAAGGGTGAAGGAATTCCCTTATTGAATACCCACATACTTGAAACTTGAAGAAATTCAATCTACAACTATGGGGATGAATCTTGGAGAAGAATCCTTAAGGTTGGAGGTGGAGACTTGCAGAAGAAATCTGAAAGAAAATTCTTGAGAGATTCTCTTGCTTAAGCTTCTATGATCTTGCTTGCTTGAAACCCTAGGTATCTTGACTTAGGGTCTTGATGGAACTCTTTAGAAATAGAGTGATGTTATTATGAGGAATAACCCCTTTTGAGTTTTTAAAAGATGAGGAGAAAGACCTGAGGTAAGGAAAGGTCCAAACTACACCCAACTTAAATGCTGAAAAAAAGGGTAGAAAAATCACCGGACGGGGCTTCCCACGGACCATCGTGGCCCCCAAAGGCCGTGGAACCCAACCGTGGGCTTCACAGGGGTCAAACAATCTCACTGGCTGATTTCCATGCCCTGCCACCATGGGCCGTCATGGTTACCACGGGCGTCTGGGACACCGTCAGAATTTTCCACGCCCGTTGGCCAGGCCATCGGATTTTTGACAGCTGATTGTGCTTCATTAAAAGGCCCATAACCTTTTACTCCGGACTTGTATTAATGATAGGTTGGTGGAGTTGGAAATATAATTCAAATACCTTTAATTCAGTGTGTACTAGGTCACCTATGACTTTATATTCTATGAGTTATGATTGTTCGAAGTTGACCCTAGTTAGAACTTACATTAAAACTAAATCGGTAGAAGGGATTTCAACTTAACTTTGATCTAGGGGTCCTTTATGACTTCGATTCACATCTAATACTCCTTCAAAACATAGAAATTGATCTAGATACCTAGATTCATAGAAAATTCATCTAGTTCGAGTCTGACAACAAATGAAAAATGGATCGGATCTTCGCGTAGAATTTCTGGGATGTTACAATATCTCCCCCTTGGAATCATTCATCCTCGAATGAAGACTACTAAGTTGATATTGGAGGGGGAAAGGGTTGCAATCCTATCAATGGAGTTCTAATAGCTGAAGTATTTCATGGTAACAAATTTTTTTTTTTGCCGAAAATATAAACTGAGATGGATTTGTGGAACATATATGCATACTGAGAGCACAGGTATAACTGATGGGACATAAAACTTAATATCTAACATGATAACTGGTCTGGATTAAGAGTAAGGACTAGGCTGAACCTCAAAGCGATCGAACACATTCTTAGGGATCATAGTCAACTGAATGAAACATCCAACTGAGAGGAGTAGCTATACGAGAAAACTATTCATTTCTAAACTGAACTTACTAGCATGGACTGAGCTGAATGTAGGGTCTTCTGGCCTTAGGAATGATTACCGGTAGGTCTGAACTGATATGATATGAGCACCCTGTGCTGGGAGTAAGAACAAGACTATTTCCTCCTAAACAACACAGCTGACAACTTTTAAGCTTAAGAACACCTTTTTAACTACACTAACTTCCCTGAATAGCACACTTACCATTTGCAACTAAAATCTTCACCAGCACACATGTAGATACTAAGGTTTGAGTCTTACTACCTTCTTCAACCATGTTCAAGCCAATCTCGACTAAATCTCCTGCATCTAGAGTTACCCTCTAAGAATAACATTCCTTCTTATAATGAAAGACAACTAACCTTGAACTCTTAACCAATAGGATCACTAGTCGCGTACAACAAAAGCCCATATGTATCTCATCCCGATATTCAAGCTTATAACTATGGTCACCTTATGGTTTCTTGTATCTTACACTATCCAAGACTTCTCCTCTCTTCCCTAGCATATCAAGGAGCTGCAACTTGAAGAAATTCTACAACGAGACATAACATAATTGAAGACTTCTAATTTAGAACCTCGAGGGATGGAGACTAGAAGATGGAGATCCTTAGCTTGGACTTGAACCTTGGAGGAGTGGATTTCTTTCCCTTTTGGAATTTAGAATGAGGGAAATGGGGAAGGATTAGGCTAATAGGGGATAAAACCCAACTACAATTGTCAAAACTACCTTACTAGGAGTTAAGAGAATAGGGTGAAGACCAAAATACCCCTGACCTAAAGAATAAATTACAAAAAACTTTCATCAGATAGGCTACCCAATGGGCATCAGAACTACGACGGACCATCGAACCAAGTCGTTAGGCAAATTAACTAAGGCTTGGGGTCACTGGAGGATTTCCGTGATGGGTTCCATGGCCCATCGCAACTGCGACGCCCATGGTGACTGCCCATCGGAACACTAAGAGATTAGGGAAAAGGCTACTGAAGGGTTCCCATGACGGGGTCGACATCCCATGGTGGGTGTCACGACCGTCGCCCTAGGACGTCAAGTTGGGAAAATTATGGTTCAGAGCCACTGAATAATTCCAACGACGTGCCCTATGACCCGTCGAAGCTCCAACGCTCGTGGTGGCTTCCTGTCGGGTCTAAGATTTTGGAAAATTTTCTGGGTTATAAGTTTATAATCTGATTCAGATTCCGGGGTGCTACAATATCTCCCCCTTGGGTTCGTGCTACCTTTCTAAGTCTGTGGACCTCTCTCTAAACTCTAAACAGAACTCTGTTCATCTTACCTTAGCATAACAGACACCAATCTAGAATCTAATAGGAATATCCACTTCTTTCTATAGCATAAGACTCTCCCTCTCCTAAAAAGCCTAAGCCTCAAACTTTCTATATCAAATAGGGGTTGTACATACCAAATTCAATAACTTACAACCTATCCCTTGCAATGACAGGCTAGACTTACATGGTTCTAACTCTCAAAGTCCTCTATTTCTACTACCCACCACACCAAATGCGTTAAAGCCTATACTGAGAGGCTAAAAATCGTATATCCTTCCCTGGCCCACATATATATGTCATGATCACATATTCACACTTGCTGCAATTTCATGAACTTAAACTTTTACATTATACTATAACACACCTATCAGATAAATCCCACAAAACTATCATTATCTCTCTCATACTATCATCATTTCGTCCACATTCTATACTTGGTTTGTACTGGCACAATAACTTACTACTCTTTAGTCCACACCAAGGGATGTATCATCCCATCACCTATCTAAAAGAACACAACTGTGAATGCATGCTCTAACCAAATGCTATTTTTTTCCTAAGCTACTAAACTTCTGACTTCATACTTCTAGCTCGAGGTCCATTCTACTACTAACGGCTTACAACACAACATCTGTCGGGTGACAACACTACCCAAGGATCTAGGTACACACTTTCCCTTCTTGAGAAATAATTAGTAACAAAGTTTTGGAAGAGATATGGTATCACCTCGCTGATAGATAATCTGACATTTACAACTTTTGGCACCTCATATATGAAGTACAAACAACGGAACTAGGAACAACACATAAATATGGGCGTAAATAGAGTTTAACTCTATCGCAAGATAAAGAATATGAAAGAAGTGGAGTTTCCCTAAAAATGTCTCATAGCCTCTCCCTCATAAATGTGGCGCACTTTACACCCATGAGAAAGACTCTACTTAATGTGGCTTTCAAACACCCTAGGACTCTTGAAACTAATGCTCTAATACCAAATTTGTCACACCCTAAGCCTACCCCCTGGATGTAACATGGGACCCAAGATCACAAGTGATCTCAAGATAACCCTCTGGCATTAGCATGACTTAAAAACTGAACAAACAAGAAGAATGAAAGCTTAACTGAAGTAATAAGCACCTTGATCTATTATAACAAAATAAGACTAAAGATGACAATCTGAATTATGTTGAATATCTTACTCTATGTATGAAAGCCTCTATTACTGACGAGTTGTTGGGACAAGTCCCCAGCTAACTCTAAATACTAAAAACTAAAGGAAACAAACTAAATATTGAAATGAAGCAAAACTCTAAGTCATCGAAGAAATAGGACCCACCAAGCTGGCTGGATGTGTTGCTAATATACCAGCCACGGATCTAGGAGTGGGCTACAGAATCTACATCATGATAGGATGCATCACAAAGAAGTATGTGGTCAGTACCATGGAATGTACTAAGTATGAGAGATATGCATACATCATGATAAAATATACTTAAAAGCATGCTTAAAACGGATATCATGCATATGTCATGGTAAAACATACTTAAAGTATAACTAAAACTAAAATCATATAATGAGAGTAAAATCGGTAATGAAATGACTCAATGCAATATCATAAGCTTAAAACACCTTCAGAATCATAGTAATAGTAGAAAGTCTGAAATCTAAAAGCAAAGAGTCAATGCATTTAAAAACATGAAACTGTTTCTTTGGGAGGTTCTCTAACCGACATAGACCATGTGAGCTATATGGAATCCGATGTATATGCCCCATCGAGAATATCTAATATACCTTGCCAGGGTATCGAGGCATGATTGTGGCGTGATCACTAAATTTGATGCCCAATAGAAAGGACTTAAACCTATGGGGGCACGTAGTTCTAGGAATATTAGTACTCTCACCCTGTCTAACTCGGTGCTAATACTACTCCCAATATATATATATATAGCTCATATAATACTGGGGCATATCTGGTGCTGAAACTGATCATAACTGGTGACATATCTGGTGTCAAATCTGTTCATAGAGCATGGAGACATAGCTAATGTCAAAATTGTTCATAACTTAGGTAGACTTATCTGGATGCCAAACCCTTCATAAAACATGGGGCATATCTGATGCCATACCAATTTTGTATCGTAAGTCTTAAAGCTTTGCAAAACCATAATTCAATATATCCTTTCCTTTCTAAAATAATAACTTGAAGAATTAGGCATGCAATTTCATGAAAATAGAGGTCATATTATCTAAACATACCAATTTTACATGAAGACATGCAATCCAAAGGAATCATGCTAAAATTCATGCTTAACATATGGGCTTTTGAAAACACTTACAAAACTTCAGTGAAAGTGTAACACCCTAAAAATCCTAAGCTAAATACCCAAAAAAATTCCATGAGCTTAATGATCATTTTCCTAGTGTGGTGAGTGCTTTGGATGTGAATCATGTTCATAAGAAACTTCTATCATCAAGTTAAGTCGCAAGCACCTCACCAAAGTAAGACTAAATTGGGTCAACTTTAATCGATTATTCCTCCTAAAATATAAAGCATTAGGTGGCCTAGTACCCACCAAATCAAAGTTTTTTGAGTCTTCTTTCCAACGCCATAGATCGCGCATTAATTCGAGTCCGGAGTAAAAAAATATGGGTAGTTTAATGCAGTGCTGCCAGTGATGACAGATGGGAATGACGAATTGTGGTTCTGAACCACGGTCCGTACTTTGACTCGTCGTTTCTGAACTGAACCTTAAAATTTTCATCTTCAAAACCACTGGTTGGTTCATGACCCATAGACCAAAACCACGGTCAGTATATTGACCTGTGGTTTATCAAAATTTAGCTTTTTGGCCCGGTTTTCATGAATGACTTGACGGGTCATCGTGTTGAAAGACGGTCCATTCTATAACCCGTAGAATCACCATCAGAGAGGTACCAAGTCCTATAAATTCTACTAGTGGGTTGATGACTCATCAACCTATTCCATGACCCATCCTTCCATCCGTAGTTTCTGAGGATCAGAGGATCCTTATTTTCCTAAAGTCAAAACCACGAGTCACAGGACGGCCCATCGTTCGGAATCACGAATCGTAGAGTGACTCATGGAATGGATTTCCAGTAGACTCCCATCTTTTGGATGACAGACCGTGGACCAACTCGTGGTCCCTGATATTGACTTTTTCCAATTTTTTCCAAGCTTAAGTCCAAGGGTATTTTTGTAATTACCCACTCTTTTAACTCCTATACTAAGTCATTTTAAGCCTATTTATGAGGGTTTTTATGCCCACTTAACCTAAGTTCTCTCCAATTCATTCTATCAAATTTCAAAAGAAGAAAAAGGAGTTCCAACCTCTCAAGCCTGAAGTTAGGATTTCAAGCTCCATTGCAATGGATTCACTTCAAGTCTCCTAAGTCTTTTCAATTCAAGTGGGTTAGCTCCAACCAAGGTACGTGGGTATTCAATAAGGGATTCCTTCACCCTTATACCCAAAATACCAATCTTCTAAATTGAACTTATGGATTTCTAAACTAGGGTTCTTACTCAATTCTTATGGGTCCTTCTAAAATTGTTTCCTTGTGATTCTTCTATGGATTCTAACTCTAAATTGCATGATTTTGTATGAGTTTTTATGAGTGGTTTCTTATTCATGATTTTAAGGCAAATCCTTATCTAATTTATGAAACTTGGGTTCTTACCCAAATTGGGAAAAAGTTATGGGTTTTTTTAAAAATCTTCAATTCATGATTTCTCATTTATTACCCATGCTTTAATTGATGTTTTGTAAGTGTTCTCAAAATCCCATATGTTAATCATGAATTTTAGCACGATTCCTTTGGATTGCATGTCTTCAAGTAAATTGGTATGTTTAGATAATATGACCTCTATTTTCATGAAGTTGCATGCCAAATTCTTCAAGTTATGATTTTAGAAAGGAAAGTTTATCTTGAATTATGGTTTTGCAAAGCTTTAAGACTTATGATACGAAATTGGTAAGGCATCAGATATGCCCCATGTTTTATGAAAGATTTGGCATCTAGATATGTCTACCTAAGTTATGAACAGTTTTGACATTAAATATGTCTCCATGCTTGATGCACAGATTTTACATCAGATATGTAACCAGTTATGATCAGTTTTGGCATCAGATATGCTCCAATATTATATGAGATATATATATGTTTTGGGAGTACTATTAGCACCGAGTGTGATTGGGTGAGAGTACACATAGTCCCAGAACTACGTGCCCTCGTAGGTTCTAAGTCCCCTCTGTTGGGCATCAGATTTAGTGATCATGCCACAGTCATGCCTCTATACCCTGGCAAGGTATATTGGGTCCTTTTGATGAGGCGTATACATCGGATTCTATGTAGCTCACATGGTCTATGTCGGTTAGAGAACCTCCCACAAAAATAGTTTATGCTTTAAAAATGTATTAACTCTTGGCTTTCAGATTTAAGACTCACTACTTATGATTATGTTTTTAGCTTATGATATTGCATTGAGTCATCACATTACAGATTTTACTATTACCACATGATTTTAGCTTTAAGGATAATTTAAGCATGTTTTATCACAAATTATGCATGATCTCAGTTTTAAACAAGCTTTCAAGTATATTATTATCATGACCTATGCATATCCCATATACTCGGTACATCCTATAGTACTGACGCATATCTTGCGTTGCATTCTTTGATGATGTAGATTCAAGTGTTCCTTCTCAGACCCGTGGCTAGAGCTTCCAGGCCACTTTCTGTCAGTTGTTGGTAAGTCCTCTTAGATCGAGGACTAGTTATGTTCTTAGTCAGTGTTAGCTATTATATTTTTCCGCACTTTCAGTTAGGTAAGGTCTTATCCTAGCAACTCTTTATGTCATGAGTAGAGGCTTTTCAGACATAGATAGCTTTTGAGTCTCTTTCTGGATTTTGTATTCCTATTTGACTTGACTATCCAATTATGTGATTCTGGATTTATCTATTATGCTTTCACTTATCTTTTGTTATGCTTGAGAATGCTATGACCAAAGGTTAGATTAGGGCACTTGTGGTTCTAAGTCCCGTGTTACATCTAGGGGTAACCTCGGGGCATGACAAACTTGGTATCAGAGCCTCAGGTTCAAGATTAGTAGGTTGTCTGAAAGCCGCATCAAGTAGTGTCTCTTTCATGAGTGTAAAGTGTGCCACACTTACGAGGGAGAGGCTATGAGGTGTTTTAGGAAAAACTTTAATTCTTTGTGTTCAATACCGTGTGATAGGGTTTGACACTACTTACCTTTCTAATCTGTTCCGTACGCATTTCAGATAATGTCTCCCCAAAGAAACCCCATGAGGAGTGCTAATCTGATAACTCCAGATCATGAGGTTACGAATACGGAATTTTGTGAAGCCATCTGTATGTTGACTCAAGCCATGACACCTCAGTTGAATGAGAAAGAGAAACTAAAGAAGAGGAAGAGGAAAAACAAGAAGACTGGAACATGGAACCAATCATCTTCTCAGCAGAGGTCATCTAGACCAACCCCATCTCTAGTTAGCACACCTGCCCTCGATTCTCAGTCTTATCACCATAAGGCTCCGAAGACCTTGAGGTACCCTCGTTATAGTAGATGCGGTAAGTTTCATCTAGGTGAATGTCTTGCGGGCAAGGAGGGGTGTTTTAGGTGTGGTCAGTTAGGCCATAGGATCAAGAATTGCCCCTTATCTAAGCAGAGCAACTGTGGTGTTCAGCTCCAAAACCAATTCCTTTCATTGCATAGCCAGTTGGGTCAGAGTATTCCTCAAGAAGTTGAATCAGGTATGTCAATAGATTTTCTTCTTGTATTCATCCATAGTCCCCGGACCCCTACTCTTGTTTGGTTGTGAGTTGTCTTAACCTAGAACTAAGTGGGGATAGGAGGGTTGAGGCCTAGACTTTTAGGAGAAGGAGAGTCTTAGACTATAGAAGGAAGTGGGTATTCATGCTAGATTCTGGAGTAGTGTATGTTTTGTTAGGGTAAAATGATCATAGTTCCTTTGAGAGGTAGGTGAGAGGTACATAGACTTAGGAGGGTGGCATGAACTTAAGGGGGAGATAGGGGAATGTAGAATCGGTCAGATTTTAGAGGCTCAGGTAGCGACGCTTATGGGTGTTAGAACAAAGTCAAGAGGGGAGGCAGAATATTATTTCCATCTTAGAGTCCTAAGTATACTTCTTCCATTATGATACCGTTTGCATGCCTTGTGTGTCAGCGCCATAGTCCTATTTCATATTCACGCTTAGATTCTAGAATGGCAAGTAATCGCTTCAGACAATGCCTCTACTCTTATCCTGCGATTCTATAAATTTTAGCTTTATGCCCTGAGGTTTGTGATCTATGTAAACTCATGCCTCTTAGTACGCTCAGTCCTATTTACACAGTTCATTCTTCAGACATGCCTCTAGGGCTAACCAAATCATGTTACGTTAAGTATATGCTCTGGCCTGATTCTTGAAATGGTTTGTGCTTATGATTTCGTTGATCTAAAGCCCTTGACCTTTGCCTTTGATGATGAGGGGTGGTAATCCCCACCATACATGCCTTACGTTCCCAATATGTGAAATACTCATGCCTATTGCGCTCTACTCCCCAAGCCCCACCTTGAGTAGCTTGATCACGCTAAGTGTAAGTCAAGATTAATCTGTAATCCATCATTCGTGATGCTCATGCTCCCACTCTTTTATTTTGGTGATTCCGGCTTATGTTGTTATGGGTGTTAGGGAAGGAAGCCTAGTAGTAGCCTAGATGAGAAGTAGTGGGTTTCTTTTCCTTTTTGTGTTCTTGCTGGGGAATTTTGGTGTGTATCCTTGTAGAAATTCGTGATGTTGCAACTCCTAATTATGATAGGGAATAGGAGGGAAGTCTTGAATAGGGTAGGCTACGAAACCATAAGGTGACCATAGTTATAAGCTTGAATATCATGATAGGATACATGTGGATATCTGTTTTGCACAACTAGTGACCCTTTGGTTAGAAGCCCTAGGTTAGTTGTTGTTGTGATAAGAGGGGATGCTATCCTTAGAAGACGTTCTTGAAGTATAAGATTTGGTTGAGATAGGTTTGAATATGTAGAATCGAGTAGTTAGACTCAGACCTTAGTACCCTTATGTACGCTGTTGAGGTTGTTAGTTTCAAATAGTAGGAGTGGTATTTAAAAGAGAATAGTTTTCCCGTATATCTACTTCTCTCAGTTTGGTGTCCCTTTTGGTTAACTGCGTTTTCTAGAGTATGTTTGTTCTTTTTCAGTTTTAGCTGAGTTCCTACTCTCATCCCAGACCAGTTATCATGTTGGATATCCAGTTCCTGTCCTATTGGTCATTTTTACATTCTCAGTATGTATACATGTCTCATGAAACCAGCTCAGTTTTTATTTCAATCGGCAGTCAGTTACCACGATAGTACTTCAGCTTTCAGAACTCAGTTGAAGGAGCTACTTGGGTAGAGCACATGAAGGCCAAGTACCCTCACCCTTTTTCCTTCCAATCCGGTTCAATCTTTAGGTAGTAGTTCCATCCTTAGTATGTCCTCCCAAATCTATTCCATCAGTTTCCCTCATGATCCTAGCACGTATTCATATTTTCGAAGTTGATTCAGCAATGTTTTAAAGTTCAAAAGCTCAGTTTCATGTTGATCCTTCGGTTTTCATGTTTTGTTTTTGGTAGGGCTATTTTCTCTCTAGAGTTCCCTTGCTTAGTCTTCATTCGAGGACGAATGATCCCAAGAGGGAGCTATTGTAACACCCCAAAAATCCTAAGCTAAGTACTTGAACCTTTTCCATGAGTGTAATAATCATTTTCCTAGTTTGGTGAGTGCCTTGGATGCGAATCATGTTCATAAGAAACTCCTATCATCAAGTTAAGTCGCAAGCACCTCACCAAAGTAAGTTTTCATGTAAGACTAAATTAGCGTCAAATTCAATCGATCATTACTCCTAAATTATAAAGAGTTAGGTGTCCTAGTACCAACCAAATTAAAGGTTTTTGAGTCTTCTTTCCAATTCCACTGACCGTGCATTAATTCGAGTCCGGAGTAAAACGTTATCGGCAGTTTACTGTAGTGCTGCCAGTGATGACGGATGGGAATGACGAACCGTGGTTCTGAACCACGGTCCGTACTTCGACTCATCGTTGCTGAACTGTACCGTAAAATTTTCACCAAAACAACTGTTTGGTTCACGACCCATAAACCAAAACCACGGTCAGTAGAGTGACCCATGGTTTATCAAAATTAAGCTTTTCGGCTTGGTTTCCACGAATGACTTGATGGGTCATCGTGTTGAACGACGCTCCATCCTATAACCCGTAGAATCACCTTCAGAGAGGTACCAAGTCCTCTAAATTCCATGAGTGGATTGACGAATCGTCAACCTACTCCACAACCCATCCTTCCATTCGTAGTTTCTGAGGACCAGAGGATCCTTATTTTCCTAAAGTCAAAACCACGAGTCACAGGATGGCCTGATGTTCGGAATCACGGACCATAGAGTGACTCCTGGAATGGATTTCCATTAGACTCCCAGATGTGGTTCTTGAAACCACGACTCTCTTTGATGGTCCGTCCTTTTGGATGACGGACCGTGGACCAACTCGTTATCCCTGAGATCGAATTTTTCCAGTTTTTTCCAAGTTTAAGTCCATGGGTATTTTTGTAATTTCCCACTCTTTTAACTACTATACTAAGTCGTTTTAAGCCTATTTAGAAGGGTTTTATTCCCACTTGACCTAAGTTCTCTCCCATTCTTTCTATCAAATTTCAAAAGAAGAAAAAGGAGTTCCATCCTCTCAAGATCACAGGTTGTCCCCATAGTTAGCTCAACTTGGGGTGTGTCAGTTAAAAGTATCTCCCACAGTCAAATTCATATTGCATTGACCTTATATTCAGTCAATCAGCTAAGCATGTTCTATATACTCATGATATTTATTTGGTCATTGCATTTAGCTTATCTATCAGTCTGTGTTTTAGTATGTACTTCTATGTTTAGTTATTATGTTGTTCAGCTTAGCACGCATCCCGCATGCTCAGTACATTTGAAGTACTGATGCATACTTCTATGCTATATCATTGTATGATGTAGGGTCAAGCGCTCAGCATCCCGACCGCGCTTACATCAACTTCCATTCCTTATGGAGTAGCTTCAGTGGTGAGTCCTCATAGTTCGAGAATGATAGACATGGTTTATCTTTTAGTCTTTACTTTTGAGTTTCAAATTATTAGATAGGAAGGTGTGGAGGGAGATTATTAGGGTAGATGGTTAGTAGTAAGGGATGCGCCCATGCTAGTAGGTAGGAGTGTTTGGTTTTGTGGTCCAGGTTAGTAGTCATAGGGCTATGCTGGTAGTGTCTAGTTCTTGGTTTTTTGGCGAGTTTGTTGTGCTTGGTTGGTAGACTATAGTTTTATTTTGTGATAGTCATGTTTATGCTATGATCTGTTTCTTTGGTTCTATCTATTGTTTCTTGTTTTTGTTCTTATTCCTATACTATGTTAGTTTATAAACTGTTTTTTCTTTGAGTTGGGGGTCTATCAGAAACAACCTCTCTACCTTGACCCTGAGGTAGTGGTATGGACTGCGTATACTCTACCCCCTCCCCCAGACCCCATTTTATGAGAATATACTGGATATGTTGTTATTGTTGTTGTAGCTGGGGGCATGTCCCAGCAACTCACATCAGTTAGAGGCTTTCAGACATAGACTAGATTCAGCTATTGAGTTGTTAGTGTTGTTTTTCAGACATCATTTTACTCTTATATATATATTTCATATTCAAACATGTTTTGGGATCTTTCCCACTTTAGATATTAAATTGTCTTCAACTTCCGCACAGTATATTTTTTTTAATTGAAATTATCTAGATATGCCAGACCATTGGTTAGCTTGGGGTCACTTGTGAAGTTAAGCACCATATTACGTCTAGGGGGTAGCCTCAGGGCGTGACAAACTTGGTATTAGAGCCTCAGGTTCAAGTGTCCTAGGGTGTCTAAAAGTGGCGTCAAGTAGAGCCTTTTTCATAGGTGTGAAGCGCGCCATACTAATGGGGGAGGAGCCATGAGATGTCATTAGGAACAACTTCCCTTATTTCCTTTCCAGTTTGTGCTATAGAGTGTGAACTCTATTTTTATCTCCTTCTAACTCATGCTCTTCATGTTACAAAAAATGCCTCCTAGAAAAGCCAACGCCAGGAATCAACCAGCACCAGCAGCTCCCACAGACCCTCTATATGAGCAAGTCACTCATGCCAAGTTCAGGGTTGCTTTTCAGGTGCTTGCTCAAGCCATGACCACTCAGGCCAATCAGCAAGTTATGGCACCAGCTCCACCTCAGACCAACTCTACCGCAGCTAGGATCCGAGACTTCACTGGGATGAACCCTCCAGAATTTCATGGGTCCAAGTCTGAAGAGGATCCACAGGTGTTTTTTGACGACATTCAGAAGGTGACAGATATTATGGGTGTCACTCTAGTTGAGAGTGCAGATTTAGCTGCCTATCAGTTGAAGGGAGTGTCTTATACTTGGTATCAGCAGTCAAAGGAGTCTCGTTGTGCTAATGTAGGTCCAGTGGATTGGAACCACTTCAAGACTACATTTTTGGACAGTTTCTTCCCACTTGAGCTCAGGGAAGCCAAGGTCCAAGAGTTTATCAACTTGAAGAAAAATGATATGAGTGTGAAGGAGTACGCACTCAAGTTTACTCAGTTGTCCAAGTATGCTACGGCAATAGTAGCTAACTCCAGGGCCCGTATGAGTAAGTTCGTATCTAGTGTGTCTGATGATGTGGTCAAGGAGTATAAGACTGATATGTTGGTTAAGGATATGGATTTTTCTAGGTTGGTTACTTATGCTCAGCAGATCGAGGAGGAGAAAATCAAAGAGAGGGGAAGAGACAGTAGGAGAGCTAGAATAGTTGACTTCAACTACTCTTAGCAGAGATCAGAGGGTGGTAACCACTCTCAGTTCTATCAGATATCTTCAGCTCCATCCCCATCTTCTACTAGTTCCCCAGTGCCTAAGTTCAAACAGGACCGACGAGATAGAGCGTCAGGCTATAAGTCCCAAGGTACAGTTACTAGTGGGCGCACTCATCCAGTTTGCAAGAAGTATGGCAGAAACCACCAGGGTGAGGGTATGGCAGGTAGTGGAAATTTCTTCGGATATGGTAAGCCAGTCCAAAGAATAAAAAAGTGCCCAGTAAATTCTCAGAAGGGAAGGGATACTTATACACAGAATCAGGCCAGTTCTACAGTAGCTTCAGCGGGTTGCCCCACTCAACAGGGTGCCTCATCTAGTACAGGTGGTGGTCAATACCAAAATAGGTTGTATGCCCTTCAGACTCAACAAGACCAGGAGGATTCTCCCGATGTGGTCACAAGTATGTTACAAGTTTTCCATTTAGATGTTTATGCATTGTTAGACCCAGGGGCTACACTTTCTTTTGTAACTCCTTATATAGCAGTAAATTTTTATGTTAGTCCATAAATCCTCCCAGAACCCTTCGCAGTCTCTACTCCAGTCAGTGATCCAGTTATATCTAGACGGGTATACAGAAATTGCCCTATCACAATTTCCCAGAAAGTCACCTCAGTCGATCTTGTAGAGTTAGAAATGACTGACTTCAATATCATTCTAGGCATGGATTGGTTACATTCCTGTTATGCCTAAGTTCATTGCAGAACTAGGATCGTTCATTTTTAGTTTCCAAATTAGCCAGTCTTAGAGTGGAAAGGTAGTACCTCAGTGCCTGTAGGTCGATTCATCTCTTACCTTAAGGCCAGAAAAATAATTTCCAAAGGGTATATCTATAATCTTGTACGGGTTAAGGATTCAAACTCTAAGACCCCAACTCTTGGGTAAGTTCCAGTGGTGAATGAATTCCCATAAGTGTTTCCAGAAGATCTTCCTGGAGTTTCTCCCGAAAGAGAAATCGACTTCGGGATAGATCTCCTTCCAGATACCCAGCCTATTTTGATTCCTCCTTACAGGATGGCTCCAGTTGAGCTTAAGGAATTTAAGGAACAATTGATAGACATTCTAGATAAGGGCTTCATCAGACCCAGCATCTCTCCATAAGGTGCCCCAGTGCTATTCGTGCGTAAGAAAGATGGTTCTCTCAGGATGTGTATCGACTACCGTCGGTTGAACAAAGTCACAATGAAGAATAAGTATCCCATCCCCAGGATTGATGACTTGTTTGACCAGCTTCAGGGTGCTAGTTGCTTCTCTAAGATACACCTCAGATACGGTTATCATCAGCTCAGAGTCAGAGATAGTGATATCCTGAAGACAGCCTTAAGGACTCGGCATGGTCACTACGAATTTGTAGTTATATCTTTTAGACTAACGAATGCTTCTGCAACTTTCATGGATTTGATGAACAGAGTGTTCAAGCAGTAAATAGACCTATTCTTCATTATCTTCATAGATGACATCCTTATATATTCTCGGAGCGAGGAAGAGCATGCAGATCATTTGAGAGTGGTGTTGCAAACTCTCAAGCACCGCTAATTATTCGGCAAGTTCAGTGAGTGTGAATTCTGGTTGAAATCAGTTTCTTTTCTTGGTCATGTGGTGTCTAGTGAAGGCATCCAAGTTGACTCTCAAAATATCGAGGCAATAAAAAACTAGCCCAAACCCACATCTCCGTCAGACATCAGTGGTTTCTTGGGTTTGGCTTGTTATTACCAGAGATTCATTGAAGGATTCTTGATCATAGCTGCCCCATTGACCAAGTTGACTCAGAAGAAGGTCAAGTTTCAGTGGTCAGATGAGTGTGAGAAAAGTTTCCTAGAATTGAAACCAGATTGACTACAGCTCTCGTGTTAACCTTACCAGAGGGTTCAGATGGATTCGTGGTTTATTGTGATGTATCCAGGGTTGGCCTGGGCTATGTTTTGATGTAGCAGGGTAAGGTCATAGCTTATTCTTCCATACAGCTTAAGATTCATGAGAAGAACTACCCGATCATGACCTTGAACTTGTAGCTTTTGTGTTTTCCTTAAAGATTTGGAGACATTACTTGTATGGTGTTCATGTTGATGTGTTCACAGATCATAAGAGACTCCAGTATGTGTTCATCCAGAAAGAGTTGAATCTTCATCAGAGTAGGTGGCTTGAGTTCCTCAAAGACTATGATATGAATGTGCTTTACCATCCGGGTAAGGCCAATGTAGTGGTTGATGCCCTCAGCAGACTTTCCATGGGTAGTATGTCACATTTGAGGAAGAGAGGAAAGAATTAGCCAAGGATGCTCACAGGCTTTCTCGCTTAGGATTTTTCCTCATGGACACAACAGATGGTGGTGTGATAGTCTAGAATAGGTCAGAATCTTCATTGGTAGCGAAGTTTAAAGGGAAACAGGACAGTGATCCCATCTTGCTTCAGTTGAAAGGTGCAGTTCATCAGCAAGGAGTAGTGGTTTTCTCCCAAGGGGGAGATGGTGTGCTTCGCTACCAGGGTCGTTTATATGTACCTGATGTGGGTAAGTTGAGGCAGAAGATCCTTAGAGAATCCCATAATTCTAGATATTCTATACATCCTGGTGCCACTAAGATGTACCATGATCTACGGGAAGTCTATTGGTAGAACGGCATGAAGAGGGAAATTTTGTGGCTAAGTATCCCAACTATCAGCAGGTGAAAGTAGAACATCAGAAAACTAGGGGGTGTGACTCAGGATATTAGTATTCCTACTTGGAAGTGGGAGGTGATTAACATGGATTTCATTATGGGCTTACCTTGTACTCACAGACAGCATGACTCCATTTGGGTGATAGTAGACAGAGTTACTAAGTCATCTTACTTCTTGGTTGTCAAGACTACGGATTTAGCAGAGGACGATGCCAGACTCTAAATCAGTGAGATAGTCAGGTTGCATGAGGTTCCCTTGTCTATCATCTCAGATAGGGGTCCTCAGTTTACATCTCATTTCTGGAGATCATTTCATAAGGATCTTGGTACCTAGGTGAATCTCAGTACAGCATTTCATCCACGGATGGATGGTCAGGTAGAGTGTACCATTCAAACCTTAGAGGACATGATGAGAGCGTGTGTGATCAATTTCAAGGTAGTTGGGATGATCACCTACCTCTCATAGAGGTTGCCTACAATAAAAGTTTCCATTCCAGTATTCAGATGGCCCCATATGAGGCACTCTATGGGCGTAGATGCAGGTCACTGGTTGGTTGGTTTGAAGTAAGTGAAGCAGCCTTGATTGGGCCATATTCAGTTCATGAGGCTATGGAGAAAGTTCAACTCATCAGGGGAAGGTTAAAGACAGCTCAGAGTCATCAGAAGTCCTATGCTTATGTGAGGAGGAGAGAGTTAGAGTTTGAGATCGATGATTGGGTCTTCCTGAAAGTGTCACCCATGAAGGGGTGATGATATTTGGCAAGAAAGGGACGCTCAGTCCCCGATATGTAGGTCTTTACAAAATCTTGAAAAGGATTGGTAATGTGGCTTATGAGTTAGAGTTGCCAGAAGAACTAGTAGTGGTTCATCCAGTCTTTCATATTTCTTTGTTGAAGAAGTGTGTTGGTGATCCGGCATTGATTGTACCTTTAGAGAGTGTGGCCATGAAGGATAGTGTCATACCCCGAGGCTACCCCCTAGATGTAACACGAGACCTGGGATCGCAAGTTCTCGAAGCTAACCTTTGATCATAGCATATTCAGGTATTCATAAGAAAACATAGCAGAAGCATAAATAGAAAGCTAGGCAACCCAATCCATACATGATAAAGTTAAGATGAAACATAGTTTGAAAGAGAGACTCACAAAAGATAAGGATTAACCGGGGTCCAACAAAGCATACACATCGAGAGAGAAGACTTTCAATATACCAGTAATAACGTCCAGTGAACACTCCTGGTCCTGCTGAGAGGACATGGCATAAAGCCAATTCTGGCGCTGACCACCAGAACTAGAAGCAGTGCCCTGCTAGGCCAGTCAACCTCTTGGTGCTGCTGGAGCATACTGAGTCCTTTTCCCTTCTTAGCTGAAGGGAAATGCTTAATCATGTGTCCAGCCTATCCACACTCAAAGCATGCACATGTGACATAACGACACTCTCCCGGGTGATTCTTCCCACACTTGTTGCAAATAGGGTGGGAAGATCCCTTTGCAACAATCCCCTGAGACTGTGAATAGGAACCAGATCCTCTACCATTCTAATCATGATGAGGTCTGGGGGACTGGGTAGGAGCACTAGCAGAAGAATGAATGGGTTCTGATTATTTCTTTTGAAACGAGGAGCGATGTCTGCCTCCGGACCTATGATGGCCAAAATTTGAACTTTATAATCTAACCCTCTTGTTCTCCCTTGCGATTTCCCTCAACTTGTCTCCCTTGATCTATTGGGCATGAGTCATAAGTCGAGAAATATTCATGGACCCAAAAGCATCACGGACCTACACTCCTTCTTCACCGAATCTGATACACCATAAATGTACTTACTCATCTCATCCCATGGGTCAGCCACCTTGGAAGGAGCATACCTAGAAAGCTAGGTGAACTTCAATTCGTTCTCCTGAGCTATCATAGACCCTTACCTAAGATTCACAAACTCATTAGCCTTAGCTTGCCTCAACTCCCTCGGGAAGAATCGGTCAAGAAAAGCCTTCTCAAAACACTCCCAAGTTATAGGGACCACGTCCCTAGACCTAGCATCTTTCTATTGAGTAAACCAAATATGATCCACGTCCTTGAGTTGATATAAAGCTAGATCAATACAATCAATGCCAACCACTTGCATCACATCAAATATCTTCTTTACCTCATCCATGAAGTTTAGCAGATCCTCACCCACTTCCGAACCCTAAAACTCAGGTGGATTCATGCGAATATAGTCTCTAACTTGGGCCGCTATCGCCCCACCTTAGAGGTGGACGGGTATAGGAGCTTGGTTATTGGCCGGAGCAGCCATAGTCTGAGCTAGCATATGAATAGCATTTCTGAACTCAACATTTATGACCTCGGGGTCTAGAATCAAAGGATTAGCATTTTGGGCATTAGCCTGGTGAGGCATAGCACAATGAGGAGGCATAATCTAAAATGCATAAAGAACGAATTAGAGGGTTAATAGACTTAAACCCTATCGCACGATATTGATCAAGAAAGAAGTAAAGTTTTTCCTAAGACACCTCATAGTTTCTCCCTCGTAAGTGTGGTGCACTTCACACACATGAAATAGACTCTACTTGATGTGGCTTTCAGACACCTTAGGACTCTTGAACCTGATTCACTGATACCAAGTTTGTCTTGCCCCGAGGCTACCCCCTAGATATAACACGGGACCCAGGACCCTAAGTGCCCCAAGCTAACCATTGGTCATAGCATATTTAGGTATTCATAAGAAAACATAACGGAAGAATAAATAGAAAGTTAGGCAACCCAATCCATACATGATAAAGTTAATATGAAACATAGATCAAAAGAGAGACTCGAATATTGTCTATGTCTGAAAGCCTCTACACATGACATAAGGAGTTGCTAGGACAAGACCCTAGCTAACTCGAAGTACGAAAGTAAACAACCTTTAAATAACCAAGATTATAAGTAGCCCTCGAACAATGAGGACTCACCAACAGTGATAGAAATGGCTTGCGGTCTCTAGCCATGTGCCTGAGGAAGGGAACTTGAGTCTGCATCATCAAGAGGATGCAGCGCAAAATATACGTCAATACTATAGGATGTACTGAGTATGCGAGATATGCATAATCATGATAAAAACATACTTAAAACATGCTTAAAATGAACTTTTCCATATAAAGAGATAGCATAAGTAAATATCAAGATATAAGACATAAAACATGAAGTTAAGTCAAGATTCGAAGTAGAGTATTGTCATGCCCTATTTTTTCCAAGGTTATATAAAGCACAACTTATGGACTCTAAAAGAATTTTTCATTATGTACAGAGTCGCCACCTAATTTTTAAGGAAAATAAGGAAACCTATTTTTTAATTATTAATATGTACGACTCGCATTTTAATCTGCGAAAACCATTTGAGATTCTAGGTAAGGGTTCAAGTTATTCTGAAGGGAAGGTGTTAGGCATCCTTCGAAATCCACAAATGTGGTACCTGACTAAACTTAATTTTTAAAGAGAGAGGAGGTAAAACATCATTTTATTTTATTTTTGAAAAGTATAAATATGAACAGTAAAAAAATATGTATATACAAGTGCACAGAATAATTTTAAAATATGTGCATAGGAGTATGAAAATGTATTTTTTATATGTATGAGAAAATTTAGTATGTATAAAAATTTATATGTAAGAAAGTATATAAAAGAGTGTAAAAGAATGTATATTTAATATAAAAAAGTATGTAAATATGTTAATATAAAAAGTATGTAAATATGTTAATATAAAAGAATATATACTACTACAAAATATATATATATATATATATATATATATATATATATATGAAAAATGTATAAGTAATATACATTTAAGTACAAATAATGTAAGAATAAATACATTGAGTAAGGAATGTAAAAATATGTGTATAATGTAAAAAAATGTATCGAAAAGATTGTACAATGATTTATATTGATTGACTTGTATTTTTCATTACATGTTGTTTCACTTTTGCAAGAAAAAATGAGTTTAAAATGAGAAAAGAATATATAAAGAATCGTTTGCAAAGTTTAGGTAAAAATGATCAAAAGAACGGTTTGAAAAAAAGAAAAGACGGCCTAATATCTGCGTGAAGTAAAAATGTGAATTAATTAACTTAAGTATCTAAGTTGAATTAATTTGTTTATAAAAGTACTTACGACTTAAAGTTTTGCCTAAGTGCGTAATAACAGATAAGTAAATAAAGGGACACTCCCACCCGACACCCCAAAGTAAAGTTTTCACTATATTTTATTTTTTGTACAATTACAAGAATTACAAGAATATAAATAAAGCAATGAATTTTGGGGAGATCTTCAAACTCCTTTTAATTGTCATCTTCGGAAGTATCTTCACGTACCTGTATAAACACTTAGTAAAATATTAATAACAAATAAATATTTATCAATATCAGTTAAAGAAATACATATATGTATGTAAATATAAAAAAATAATTTTATTATAGTGTGGGCTCAGATATGTAGTTGTACTAAGTTTTAGATACGCCATGGCTGCGAAGCATCGGTTGGCCACCCGAGATCACCTCGCCAAGATGCGGATCATAAAACTTTTTATTTCATCTTTGTAATATCAAGATTTCGTCATCGCCCAGAATTTATTTTTTCGCTACATATGTATATATGTATCCGTCTTTTATATTGTGGAGGCCTCAAAAATCGACGGGAGTTTTTTCATTGGCCAACTTTTGTGTAGTATTTGTTCAATATCAGTGTAATATCAAAAATAGTAAAGAGCAAGGACAAAATCGTCCAACCAGCCCAAAAATTGGCTAAAACAGTACCGAGGAAAAAAAACCCATCTCCGGAGTAAATTTTCCGGTGAAAATTGACACAAAATTAGTCAAAACAGTCCAAAAATAGCAACGAAATACAGCAGCAACACAAATCTCAACACAAGTAGCGAAAAAAAAATTAAAAGCAATGCCCGAAACATGTAAACGATCACCGGAAAAAATGGTGTTTTGCCGGGGAATGTCTTTCCGTCGCTAGAAAACATCTCACGATGATAGAGCCGGAGAACCAACAAGCATATCAGTAATAACAAGAAAAAGTATCAAGAAATAATCAATTAATTGGCCAAAATAAATACCCAAAACAGTCCGCCGGAGCATGTCATTTTCCGGCCAGATTTGGAAGCGACAAACATGGTTTCCAGCGTTGCTTCAACCGCCTCGCCAGAGCAACGCCGGAAACAAAAAGATCCGGCCAGATCTGCAAAAATTCACAACAATCGTGTTAAATCAATAAAATCCATTTTTTATCGGAATCCATGGAGTTTCGCCGGAGTTGACATTTTCCGGCCAACAATAGTACACAAAAGAGGGAAACGGGGAGAGTAGTGGCGACGTTGCTTCTACGGCTTCGCCGGAGCAACGCCGGAAACAAAAGATCCGGCCAGATCTGGAGACCTCAACGCCATATTTTCCGGCGTGGTAGCGGCAAGACGGAGGGGAAAGGGGGAGAAAGGAGGGGGGGCATTGGTGGCGGTGGAGCAGCGTTGGTGGTGGCTGCTCGCCGGTCACCACCTCCGGCGAGGCAGTGACCGAAGGGGAGAGAGGGAGAGAGAAACAAGAGAGAGAGATGAGGGGAGGAAGATAATAAAAAGTGTGGGTGTGTGTGTAGTGTAGTGTGAAAAACGTGTGTGTGTATATTTTGTCCCCCCAAATAACAAATGCCCCTCCCCTAATTTATAATACAAAATAAACCGTCCTTTTATCCAAAAAATAATAACTTTTAACCCTTTATTCTTTGGTTATTATCTAATAGATTATTTACTCTATTAACCAATGTATAAAGTTTATTAACCGATGGACGATAGCCGTATTCAGTCATGTCAAATGTCACCTTTATTAAAGGTGACAAGACCTTGACTTGACTGATTCGTTGCTCTGCGTATTAGAATTAATTGCTCCGACCTCTTGTGCTTGCGGAATGTATTAAAAAAAATCTATAAATAATATACAAAAATATGTGTATTGGTATGTGATTAAAAGATAAAATAAAATGTAATGTGTTTTAAATAATTGAAATTGTAGTATTTGTATTGTGTACGTGTGCGGATGACTGTAAAAAATATTGCGATTATCAAAATTGTATAATGACAATAAATTGATAAAATCCTAATATTTACAAAATAAAGGATAATTATCAATAAATTGTAAGAAATAAAAATATATCAATAAATTGATAAAACTCCTAAAATAAGGATGATTATCAATAAATTATTATATTTCATGAAAAATGTGTAAAAAATTTATTTTGTGCTCTTTAACGATCAGGAAACCTGAAGACGTTAATTTTAAGCACGGAGAGCCAAAATTGGGTGTCAACAGTTTGCCCCTTTTCGACTAAAGATGATGTAAGAATCTTTGGGCGAAAACGTTGACATGAAGCCAATTTTGCTCGATAAAGAATTATGATAAAAATATGGCCGAACTCTGATTTAGAGTTGCCTACATACCTCGAATTACACGAAGATCAGGCCAGGTGTAGTTCAAAAGTTGAGGCAAATTACCTCTTGTCCTATTATTCGGGGTGGACGACCCAGGGAAAAATAATTAAAGGAAAAGACTATTTGGGAACAGAAGCATTTACATATTCCCAATGTCTCTTTCAAAATTGCCCCAATGTCGAGCTGTGAGACGCTGGGGATGCAAGATTGTGTACTTGCTGGAAAAAAAATGATTATGATGCATGCTCTGGTTTGTGTGCCAAAGCGTTAATGAAATGGAATCTTGGGTGTGTGCCAAGATTATGATGCGCACTTCGGTTTGTGTGCCGAAGCATTAAATGACTAAAATCTTGGGTTGTGTGCCAAGATCCTGATGCATGCTCTGGTTTGTGTGCCAAAGCTTTAATGAAATGGAATCTTGGGTTCTGTGCCAAGATCTCGACGCATGCTCCGGTTTGTGTGCCAAAGCATTAATGAAATAGAATCTCTGGTTGTGTGCCAAGATCCCGATGCATGCTCCGGTTTATGTGCCGAAGGGTTAATGAAATAGAATCTTGGGTTTTATGCCAAGATCCCGATGCATACTCCAGTTTGTGTGCCGGAGCTTTGAATGAAATGTAATCTTGGGTTGTGTGCCAAGATTCTGATGCGTGCTCCGGTTTGTGTGCCGAAGCGTTAATAAAATGGAATCTTGTGTTGTATGCCAAGATCCCGATGCATACTCCGGTTTGTGTGCCAGAGCATTAAAATAAAATGAAATCTTGGGTTGTGTGTCAAGATCTCAATGCATACTTCGGTTTGTGTGCTGAAGCGTTAATGAAATAGAATCTTGGGTTGTATGCCAAGATCCCAATGCATGCTCCGGTTTATGTGCCGAAGCGTTAATGAAATAGAATCTTGGGTTGTATGCCAAGATCCCGATGCATACTCCGGTTTGTGTGCCAAAGCGTTAATAAAATAGAATCTTGGGTTGTGTGCCAAGATCCTGATGCATGCTCCGGTTTGTGTGCCGAAGCGTTAATGAAATAGAATCTTGGGTTGTATGCCAAGATCCTGATGCATACTCCGGTTTGTGTGCTGGAGCTTTGAATGAAATGGAATCTTGGGTTATGTGCCAAGATTTTGATGCATGCTCCGGTTTGTGTGCCGAAGCGTTAATGAAATGGAATCTTGGGTTGTATGCCAAGATCCCGATGCATACTCCGGTTTGTGTGCTAGAGCATTAAAATAAAATGAAATCTTGGGTTGTGTGCCAAGATCTCAATGCATGCTTCGGTTTGTGTGCCGAAGCGTTAATGAAATAGAATCTTGGGTTGTATGCCAAGATCTCGATGCATGCTCCGGTTTGTGTGCCTAAGCGTTAATGAAATAGAATCTTGGGTTGTATGCCAAGATTCCGATGCATACTCTATTTTGTGTGCCAAAGCGTTAATGAAATAGAATCTTGAGTTGTGTGCCAAGATCCCGATGCATGCTCCGGTTTGTGTGCCGAAGCGTTAATGAAATAGAATCTTGGGTTGTATGCCAAGATCCCGATGCATACTCCGGTTTGTGTGCCGGAGCTTTGAATAAAATGGAATCTTGGGTTGTGTGCCAAGATTCTGATGCATGCTCCGGTTTGTGTGCCGAAGCATTAATGAAATGGAATCTTGGGTTGTATGCCAAGATCCCGATGCATACTCCGGTTTGTGTTCCAGAGCATTAAAATAAAATGAAATCTTTGGTTGTGTGCCAAGATCTCAATGCATGCTCCGGTTTGTGTGCCGGAGCTTTGAATGAATACCCGCATTTGAAGGTGGGCGCCTTTAAAATGTACTTGAATGTAAATACCCGCATTAGAAGGTGGGCGCCTATAAAAGTACTGAATTGTAAATACCCGCATTAGAAGGTGGGCGCCTGTAAAATGTACTGAGATGTAAATACCCCGCATTAGAAGGTGGGCGCCTGTAAAAGTACTGAACTGTAAATACCCGCATTAGAAGGTGGGCGCCTGTAAAATGTACTGAGATGTAAATACCGGCATTAGAAGGTGGGCGCCTGTGAAGGAAGAAAACTTTTTGATTGATTGTTTTTTTTTTTTTTTTTTTGGGGGTTGTAAGAATGTTGAAAAGAAAATCATGTCTTGACTTTCAGTTGGTACCAACAATTAGTCTTATGCATAAGAATTCCACCATCTTTCCCAGCTAACCGAAATCAACTTCGGGTAATTCCAATAGTTTCAAATGGTACCTCAGACGTACCTAAGTATCGACAAGATTTGTTCCTCTTGATTCAAACAAAGATTTTGAACTATACTTTTCCTCATGTTTCACGTGCCTCACCAAAAGAAAGTCTTATTCTTCACACATTTGAGTATTTTGATTTTAGGACATTTTGAGAAGTGCACTCACACTCAGAAGGATGTTCAATGCATGTAATTGTGATACCATAGGCTTGGCCTTCATGTAAGTATCCACTAATGTGAGAACACTTGAAATAGGATCATGTAGGGCTTTTATCAGCTTGTAATGTAGGCTTGGGGATGGGTAGGATATTATTTGGGATAAAAGTGACTAATCCTCCCTTGAGCATGCACTATATTTGTGCTTTGACATTTGTTGCATTTGGATGCTTGATCTTCTTTGTTTCGTAGTCCCTTTCTTTGAATTTGTATCGACTTCTTTTCGTTGTTGGAGTCCTTTTTCCCCTTTTGGAGTTCTTTTCTCTTCTTTTTTTTTTTTTTTTGAAATTTCTCCACATTTGTTGGAGTATTTTTCATTATATATTTTTTTGGGGGGGATTTCTCCATGTTTTGATTTGTGGGGAATTTTACTCCTTCTTTAAAGTCGTATTTTCATCTTTATTCCTCTGGGACTTTGCATCTTCTGCCTTTGGCATCTTTGATCTTGAATCTTTGTCCGCAATTTGCACATTTTGATGCGCTCAGGGAGGTCGGGCCAAAAGAGGGTAGTGCATGTAAGCACTCAGAAAGGTATAGGCTGAGATGTGGTTGTTCAAAGAAAAGGCTTTAGGCTCAAAGGGGGAATGCTAGGGATAATGTCATTTGGTAGGTTATGAAAGGCTCAATCGGGTCAAAGAAGGCCTACGATCCTTTCCCAAATCAAGTGTAACTCGGGATTTCGCCTCAACAAGCATTTAGGCCAAGTTCTAGATCAATAATGCAATGCAATGAATTAATCTAATGCTCGCCACACAATGCACATAAAACGATGAGGTTGGTTTTGTTCTTGTCTTAGATGCATGCAAGAGAACTTTTCGAGTGTCACTAAGGTGCGATTAAGAGGTACCAAAAGGATCTATGGTTTACCACGAAATTGGTCCTCTCCATCATACCATTTGTTTCTTTCTCATGCACACTTCTAACTATGTTGGTACCAACCAAGTCAAAACTTTGATGTTTTTTTCCCTTTTTTTTTTTGAAAAATGAGACCGAACCCTTATGAGGGTTGCCTACGTATCTTGTATGAACAAGAATCAGGTCTGTGTAGTTCAAGAGGATAGGGTATAAGATGTAAAGTAAAAAAAATAAACTATTTTTTTTTGTAAAGGAAATACCGAATCCAAGAAGGACTGCCTACGTATCTCATTGAGATGAGAATCAGGTATGCGTAGTTCATGAAGATATGAACTAAAATGTATGTACACTTTTTTTTTGTTTGTTTTTCTAATAAGGAATACCGAACCCAAGAAGGGCTGCCTACGTATCTCATCGAGATGAGAATCAGGTTCGCGTAGTTCGTGAAGATACGAACTAAAATGTATGTACACATTTTTTTTTGTTTGTTTTTCTATTAAGGAATACCGAACCCAAGAAGGGCTGCCTACGTATCTCATCGAGATGAGAATCAGGTTTGCGTAGTTCGTGAAGATACGAACTAAAATGTATGTACACATTTTTTTTGTTTGTTTTTCTAATAAGGAATACCGAACCCAAGAAGGGCTGCCTACGTATCTCATCGAGATGAGAATCAGGTTCGCGTAGTTCGTGAAGATACAATAGCAAATGTATGTGCAAAAAGAATTCACCTCTAGAAGGAATATAAGGCAAAAAATTAAGATATTTATCGAATATAAAAAAAATATGTATAAAAAATAATGCAAAGATATAGACAAACTCGGAGCGATGCCTCGTATGTCGGGTGTTGGTGATGTCCTCGATGAGAGTGTCTCCCGACTGTTTGTGAGGATGATCGTTGTTGTGATTTCCCAATTGTTTATGGAGATCGTCCATTATCGTGATCGTCTCCAATTGTTGTTTGAAGATGACATATTGTTGCCCCTCAATTATTTACGAGGGCATTTATTGGCGTATCCATCCCCGATTAAGTGGGGACGGTTCTCCTGTAAAGAAATAAGAAAGGAGTGAAAGTAGGAAAGTCATGAAGAAAAAATAATATAATTACATGGTCAAAAGACTCCCCTGATTTGTCTGTCCCATTGAATATGGATGCCTCAAAAAGTCCGAGGTCAGATGTTATCTCATGTGAAGTTCAGGAATCATTTAACTTTTACGGAATTTAGATTTGACTCCTCGCTTTTTATTGCTTTATATCCTTTGATAGGTGTGCCTGCGAAGAAAACGAGTCAACTCGTGTTGAACCCTTAGATTTGGAAAGTGAAAGTGATTCACCATAGTTCTATGGCTTACGGCGTTTGAGAAGTTTGAAGAGAGACTTAGGTCTTCAGATTTTGAGACTAAAGTCGAATGGAGATTATGGTAAGAGTGATATTGATAATCTTGAATTTTGGACTTGAGAGAATTGGTTGACGCTTTTAATTATTTTTTTGAGGGTTGAGAGCGTCAGTGGACCGTTCCAAAATATTTGCCCCAGTTTGCAATCCTAAGAAAATCATTTTAGAATAGCAGGAAGACCGAACCCTTATGTAGGATTGCCTACATATCTCACCAAGATGAATTAAGATGAGAATCAGGTCAGGACGTAGTTCAGAATGAATCCATGGGTGTGATATGTATGATTGTCATGAACTGGTGGTTATTCTTGAAAAATGGTGTGACAGGCGGCTGAGAGGAACCAATTGCAGACAATGAGCTTTAAAAATACTTTGATCCGACAATCAAGATGACGGATGTGAAAATATTGACAGAGTTTTGTCACTACTCTAATACGCTGAAAATATTACAAAGAAAGAGAAGCATGGCAAATATTTGATATTACTTCGCCGCTGTCGGAAGAATTGAATGACTGGGAGAGTGTTGAACTCTTGATTTTGAAAGTGAAGGCCAAAATGTCACATTTTATAATCTACGATGATTGAGAGAAAAAGAAACTTATGTCCCATGTTCTAGGATCAAAGTCGAGTGAAGGTTTGAATGTAAGGCCAATATTGACACTGATGTCAAAGAGATTTGGATTTGAGGGAAACTGTTGATTTGCGCTGTCAACAGGACTTTGGAGAGGGTATTTGAATTGTTTCAAAAATTTGCCCCAGTTTTTAAAATCCTGGAGAAATTATTTTGAAACAATGGAAGACCGAACCCTTATGTAAGGTTGCCTACGTATCTTGTCAGGACAAGAATCAGGTCAAAACGTAGTTCAAACAGATACCTAGTTTTATGTGAGTTGTATAATTACTTTGAGCGATTGTATTGAAAAAAGTAAAGCTATGAGTGAGTTTGGACAAGAAAAAGGTACGGTTTAAAGATGAAAAGAATGTACAAGGTTGTATTGATAATTTCTTGAAAAAAGAATGATGAAGTCCAAAAAAGTGATCGTAATGATCGACAATAGATATAAAAAAGATTGATAAATTGTGAAGGATGATCTTAGAGATCGAGAATGAATGTGAGGGATTGGAAAGGTCCCAGGCTCAACCCAAGTCAACTCAAATCGTCAGATAAAATGGACGAGGATGAAAATGACGTGTGTATATATATGTATAAACTAAAAAAAATATGCACAAAAATATAAAAATGCAGAATATATAATAAACAAAGAGCATGTATCAAATAAAAATATATAACAAATAAAGAATAAAAAAACTCATCCGACTGAAGTGACGATCGTATGTACAACGGCCTAAGGATTCTAAGAGTAGATTCACCTAAGCTGATAATGAATATTTGGACAATTGCGAGAAAATGCGTAATAATTTGAACGTGCCGACTCTGAAGCTAAGGAATCCAAAGAAGTTTTGGAGGAGCGTGAAACACTCCTCGCGTGAACCACAGTGTGTGATAGGGTACGGCCAAGACTCTATAGAAAGGATGTGATAATTAAATAAATAATGTGTAAAAGTATTTCGAACACATATCTACATTATAAAGTAAATAATGAAGCAAAGAAGAATTAATATAAAGAATTTATGTATAAGAAAAAACTAAAAATTTATATGTACAATACAAATAACATATACAATTCATAGTGTGCAAAAAATAATTGAAAAATTAAATAATCAATATATAAAAATATGAATAGAAATACCTCCCTCAATTAAAAATTGAGTCTATGATGGTTAGAACCTGGTTGCATCCCCAGCAGAGTCGCCATTCTGTCATGCCCTATTTTTACCAAGTTTATATAAAGCACAACTTATGGACTCTAAAAGAATTTTTCATTATGTACAGAGTCGCCACCTAATTTTTAAGGAAAATAAGGAAACCTATTTTTTGATTATTGATATGTACTACTCGCATTTTAATCTGCGAAAACCATTTGAGATTCTAGGTAAGGGTTCAAGTTATTCTGAAGGGAAGGTGTTAGGCATCCTTCGAAATCCACAAATGTGGTACCTGACTAAACTTAATTTTTAAAGAGAGAGGAGGTAAAACATCATTTTATTTTATTTTTGAAAAGTATAAATATGAACAGTAAAAAATATGTATATACAAGTACACAGAATAATTTTAAAATATGTGCATAGGAGTATGAAAATGTATTTTTATATGTATGAGAAAATTTAGTATGTATAAAAATTTATATATAAGAAAGTATATAAAAGAGTGTAAAAGAATGTATATTTAATATAAAAAAAAGTATGTAAATACGTTAATATAAAAAGTATGTAAATATGTTAATATAAAAGAATAGATACTACTACAATATATATATATATATATATATATATATATATATATATATATATGAAAAATGTATAAGTAATATATATTTAAGTACAAATAATGTAAGAATAAATACATTGAGTAAGGAATGTAAAAATATGTGTATAATGTAAAAAAATGTATCGAAAAGATTGTACAATGATTTATATTGATTGACTTGTATTTTTTATTACATGTTGTTTCACTTTTGCAAGAAAAAATGAGTTTAAGAATGAGAAAAGAATATATAAAGAATCGTTTGCAAAGTTTAGGTAAAAATGATCAAAAGAACGGTTTGAAAAAAAGAAAAGACGGCCTAATATCTGCGTGAAGTAAAAATGTGAATTAATTAACTTAAGTATCTAAGTTGAATTAATTTGTTTATAAAAGTACTTACGACTTAAAGTTTTGCCTAAGTGCGTAATAACAGATAAGTAAATAAAGGGACACTCCCACCCGACACCCCAAAAGTAAAGTTTTCACTATATTTTATTTTTTGTACAATTACAAGAATTACAAGAATATAAATAAAGCAATGAATTTTGGGGAGATCTTCAAACTCCTTTTAATTGTCATCTTCGGAAGTATCTTCACGTACCTGTATAAACACTTAGTAAAATATTAATAACAAATAAATATTTATCAATATCAGTTAAAGAAATACATATATGTATGTAAATATAAAAAAATAATTTTATTATAGTGTGGGCTCAGATATGTAGTTGTACTAAGTTTTAGATACGCCATGGCTGCGAAGCATCGGTTGGCCACCCGAGATCACCTCGCCAAGATGCGGATCATAAAACTTTTTATTTCGTCTTTGTAATATCAAGATTTCGTCATCGCCCAGAATTTATTTTTTCGCTACATATGTATATATGTATCCGTCTTTTATATTGTGGAGGCCTCAAAAATCGACGGGAGTTTTTTCATTGGCCAACTTTTGTGTAGTTTTGTTCAATATCAGTGTAATATCAAAAATAGTAAAGAGCAAGGACAAAATTGTCCAACCAGCCCAAAAATCATCTAAAACAGTACCGAGGAAAAAAAACCATCTCCGGAGTAAATTTTCCGGTGAAAATTGACACAAAATTAGTCAAAACAGTCCAAAAATAGCAACGAAATACAGCAGCAACACAAATCTCAACACAAGTAGCGGAAAAAAAAATTAAAAGCAATGCCCGAAACATGTAAACGATCACCGGAAAAAATGGTGTTTTGCCGGGGAATGTCTTTCCGTCGCTAGAAAATATCTCACGATGATAGAGCCGGAGAACCAACAAGCATATCAGTAATAACAAGAAAAAGTATCAAGAAATAATCAATTAATTGGCCAAAATAAATACCCAAAACAGTCCGCCGGAGCATGTCATTTTCCGGCCAGATTTGGAAGCGACAAACATGGTTTCCAGCGTTGCTTCAACGGCCTCGCCGGAGCAACGCCGGAAACAAAAAGATCCGGCCAGATCTGCAAAAATTCACAACAATCATGTTAAATCAATAAAACCCATTTTTTATCGGAATCCATGGAGTTTCGCCGGAGTTGACATTTTCCGGCCAACAATAGTACACAAAAGAGGGAAACGGGGAGAGTAGTGGCGACGTTGCTTCTACGGCTTCGCCGAAGCAACGCCGGAAACAAAAGATCCGGCCAGATCTGGAGACCTCAACGCCATATTTTCCGGCGTGGTAGCGGCAAGACGGAGGGGAAAGGGGGAGAAAGGAGGGGGGCATTGGTGGCAGTAGAGCAGCGTTGGTGGTGGCTGCTCGCCGGTCACCACCTCCGGCGAGGCAGTGACCGAAGGGGAGAGGGGGAGAGAGAAACAAGAGAGAGAGATGAGGGGAGGAAGATAATAAAAAGTGTGGGTGTGTGTGTAGTGTAGTGTGAAAAACGTGTGTGTGTATATTTTGTCTCCTCAAATAACAAATGCCCCTCCCCTAATTTATAATACAAAATAAACCGTCCTTTTATCCAAAAAATAATAAATTTTTACCCTTTATTCTTTGGTTATTATCTAATAGATTATTTACTCTATTAACCAATGTATAAAGTTTATTAACCGATGGACGATAGCCGTATTCAGTCATGTCAAATGTCACCTTTATTAAAGGTGACAAGACCTTGACTTGACTGATTCGTTGCTCTGCGTATTAGAACTAATTGCTCCGACCTCTTGTGCTTGCGGAATGTATTAAAAAAAATCTATAAATAATATACAAAAATATGTGTATTGGTATGTGATTAAAAGATAAAATAAAATGTAATGTGTTTTAAATAATTGAAATTGTAGTATTTGTATTGTGTATGTGTGCGGATGACTGTAAAAAATATTGTGATTATCAAAATTGTATAATGACAATAAATTGATAAAATCCTAATATTTACAAAATAAAGGATAATTATCAATAAATTGTAAGAAATAAAAATATATCAATAAATTGATAAAACTCCTAAAATAAGGATGATTATCAATAAATTATTATATTTCATGAAAAATGTGTAAAAATGTATTTTGTGCTCTTTAATGATCAGGAAACCTGAAGACGTTAATTTTAAGCACGGAGAGTCAAAATTGGGTTTCAACAAGTATCATATAACTTTATAGCTTGAAAATAATTATACGAGAGTTTTTCTTAACTGACATAAACCATGTTGAGCTACATGGAGTCCAGAGTCATGCACCCATACTGAAAAAGGTTATCCTAACTTGCCAAGGCTAGAACCATGTCATAAGGATCTTCTCATAAGACATGGAGGGCAACCTACGGTGGCAACGTAGTTTTGGACTTAGGTTATCTAGAACCCTCATTGCTCGGTGCTAAATACTACTCATAAAACATATATAGCATAAGGCTCACAATATGTGCCATATCTATATGTCAAAGATTGTTCATAGACATGTTCATTACTCGTATCCTCATATTACTCACGAACCTTAGTTTAGAAAATGATTCATGAGCATTGATGGCACATCGGGTGTCTTGCCTTGCATAATAATTCATAACTTGAAAACTTGCATGGTCCTAGTTCAATTTCATAATAACATAAGAACTAGGCATGGACTTGCTTGAAATTCATGAAATCATGCTATCAAATACCCCAGTTTACTTGAATCAATTCATGCATGTAAAATTTGCTATAATTAGCCTTCACTTCATGAAATTGAAGTTCACATGTAAAAACCATGCAAAATCATACAATTTAATAGTAATTTCATTGTAGAATCATGGGAAAACAATTTATAGCAAAGTCCATAAGAATTGGGTAAGAACCCTAATTTGAAAGTTCATAAAATCAAAATAGAATTTGGGGGTTTTGGGCATAAGGGTGAAAGGAATCTCTTATTGAATACCCATATACCTTAATGAAGCTAGCTTAATCAAAGATGAAAAGAAATGGAGGCTTGAACTTGGATCTTGAGACTTGGAGCTTAAAGGAGTTCTTTTCCTCTTTTGGTAGATGAATAAGAAGTAATGAAAGACTTAGGCTAATAGGAGTAGAAACCCTACAAAAAGTGGCCAAAATGACCTCACTTAGGATTTAAAAGGGTGGGTAATTACAAAAATACCCCAGGGATTCAATTAGAGAAAAGTTGTTAAAAAACCTCGGCTTTAGGTTCCACGAGTCCTTTCCACGAACCGTAGAATGAACCATTGCTCATGGATTTGAGTCATGGTTTCTGAGCCAAAATGTAAGGTTGATGATGAGTTTCTATGGCTCAACAGGATGACCCGTAGAAAATTCTATAAGTCATGGAACCCACTCGTGGTTCCTGGGAGAACTTGTAACCCTCAGTCTGAGTTCTATGACTCGGGGAACCTTCCACGGACCATGAACCTAACTCGTGGTTCTCAGACATGAGGATGGTCTACAGGATAGGTTTCACGGGTCATTTCCATGTCTCATGGTTCTTTCCACAGCTTGTGGACTTGACTCGTGATTCCTGGAAGTTTCAAAAAATTTAGAGTTTCTAAGTTTAAAAGCTGAATCGAATTATTGGGTGTAAAAGAAAGCCTAACCTATGAGGAGGTTCCAGTTGAGATGCTTGACCATCAGGTTCATACGTTGAGGAATGAGGAATTCGCTTCGGTGAAGGTTTTATAGAGGAATCAGTCAGTCGAGGGAGCTACTTGGGAAGCAGAAGCAGCCATTATGGCCAAGTACCCTCACCTCTTCCCTTCCGATTCAGTTTAAGCTTGAGATGATAGCTCCTCTCCAGTCTCTCAGTTTATTCATGTGTATTTCAGTCTCAGTATCATGTTCCCTAAATTATCCTTGCATTTCAGCATGTTTGCATATCCATGGAACTCACTTCAGTTAGATATCAGTTCCTAGTACTCAGTTGGTAGGGATTACAGCTCTTTCCCCCCAAACTCAGCTTGTTTTATCTTCATTCGAGGACAAATGATCCCAAGGGAGAGATATTGTAACACCCCAAGATCTGAACCAGCTACTGGACTGTACTCAACAGAAAGATTTCTGAAAAATTCAAGTTTCCAGGAACCACGGTTAATATTATGGACCGTAATTTGGATCCACGGTCCATAGTCTCGACTGTAGTTCCAATTTTTAGAGGACCCCCAGTTCATGGTCCAAGAACCACGAGTCAGACCACAGACCATAGTTTAGAACCATGGTCCATCTTGTCACTCGTGGTTTCCCTTAATCAGAGGACAATCAATTCAGGGATCAGCAACCACTAGTCACACAACGAACCATCATTTAGGACCACGGTGCGTTCGGTGGACTCGTGGAACCAGATCATCAAAGGACCCTCAGTTGTGTCCTAGAGACCACAAGTCAGACCATGGACCATCGTTCAGAACCACCATCCATCCTGTAACACGTGGTTTCCACAGATCAGAGAACCCCCAAAGACTTATGGACAGGAGCACGATTAAGTTGACGGTCCATCATCCAGTACTACGATGCGTCAACCAAGTCGTGGTACCTGAGTCATGATTTTCAGCAACTTTCCTTTAAAATTTCTAGGGGTTTGAAGGCAAAGAGTCAATGCATTTTAAAACCTGATATTGTTTCTATGGGAGGTTCTCTAACCGACATAGACCATGTGAGCTACATAGAATCGGATGTATACGCCCCATCGAAAGGACCCAATATACCTTGCCAAGGTATAGAGGCATGATTGTGGTGTGATCACTAAATTTGATGCCAAACTAAGGGGACTTAGAACCTACGGGGGCACGTAGTTCTGGGACTAAGGATACTCTCACCCTGTCCAACTCGGTGCTAATGCTAATCCCAAAATCATATACATATAGCTCATAATAATGTGACTTATCTGATGTCAAAACTGTTCATAATTTAGGTAGACATATCTGGATGCCAAATCTTTCATAAAAATATAGGGATATATCTAATGTCAATTTTGTTCAGGAAGCATAGAGACATATCTGATGTCATGCAAATTCATGTCATAAGTCTGTAAAGTTGCACATGTTCATAATTCAAGATACCCTTTCCTTTCTAAAATCATGACTAGAAGAATTATGCATGCAATTTCATAAATCATGAGACCATGTTATCTAAACAAATCAATTTATACTTGAAATCATGCAATTCAATGGAATTATGCTAAAAATCAACCTTAATGCATGGGCTTTTGAATCCAATTAAGTAATCTTAATCAAATTATAAATAAACCATAAGAAACCATGAATTGATGCATAGAAACTGATTTCATAACTTCCCCCAATTTTGATCAAAACCCTAATTTCACAAGTTCATAATTCAACATATGAATTGAGGTTTTGGGCATAAGGGTGAAAGGAACTCATTGTTGAATACCCACATACCTTGAATGAAGCTAACCCACTTGAAATTGAAAAGACTGGGAGACTTGAACTTGGAGCTTGAGACCTTGAGCTTGAGAGAGTTCTTTCCCTTTTGGGAGGTGAATGGCGTAATGAGAAGGGACTTAGGCTAATAAGGGTGAAAACCCTTCTTTAAATGCCCAAAACAACCTCACTTAGGAGTTAAGAGGGTGGGTAATGACTAAAATGCCCTGGGACTTAAATAAGAAACTACAGGAAAAGAGGTCTCCGCACGGGCTACCCGAAGGGCGTCATGCCCACGACGACCCATCGGCCAAGGCATCGTGAAAACTTGCCTGAGGAGTGTACTGTTGGAGGGTCCCGACGGCTGACTCCCATGAGCCATTACAGCGGCGACCCCCATGGCGTAGCCCATCGGTCAAGCTTAGCTAGGAAGGGAGGGGTTCTGGAGGTTTCTGATGGTGGATTCCCATGGGCCTTTACACCTACGATGCCTATCGTCACCATCGTAGCCTGGGGAGGAACTTGGTTTGACCCACTAGGTATGCCCCAAGGCGCAAGCCACAGCCTTTTGCAGCTAACACGCCCGTGGCGCTGCCCGTGGTGGTCAGCCAGTAAAGCAACTTGTTGGGTTCTGAGTTTTGCTTGGCCGATTTAAGTCTTGGGGTGTTACAATATCTCCCACTTGGGATCATTCATCCTTGAATGAAGACTAAGCAAGGAAAACTTGATAGATAATTGCCCAACCAACATCCAAAACATGGAAACCGGGGAGCAAATATGAAAACTGAACTTTTTAATTTAAAACATGATTGAATCAACTTTGAAAACATGAATGCATGCTAAGATCATGAGAGGACCCGATGGAATACGATCGGAGGGACGTACTTAAGGAGGAAACTATTACTTCAAGCTGAAACAGAATCGGAAGGAAAGAGATGAGGGTACTTGGCTTTCATGGCTTATTCCGCTTCCCAAGTTGCTCCTTCAACAAGATGATTTCTCCAAAAGACCTTAACCAAAGCGACTTCTTTGTTTCTCAACCTCCGAATCTGACGATCAAAGATCTCCACAGGAACCTCCTCATAATTGAGACTATCCTTCACACCTACATCCTCCAAAGGAACAGTCGAGGTCGGATCACCAAAACACTTCTTCAACAGGGAAACATGGAAAATGGGGTGAACTGCTTCTAACACTGTCAGAAAATCCAACTAATAAGAAACGCTACCAACTCTCCTCAGAATCTTATAAGGACCTACAAAAAGGGGACTAAGCTTCCCTTTCATGCCAAATCTCATCACACCTTTCATGGGTGACACCTTAAGAAAAACCCAATCATCAACTCAAAATTCCAACTCCCTCCTCCTTACATTGGCATATGATTTTTGTCAACTCTGAGCATTCCTCAACCTTTCCTTAATCAGCTGAACCTTCTCCATGGTTTCATGAACCGAATCTGGGTCAATCAAGGCTGCCTCACCTACCTCAAGCCAACTAATAAGAGATCTACATCTCTGACCATAAAGTGCCTCATAAGGAGCCATCTGGATGCTAGAGTGAAAGTTGTTGTTGTAGGCAAACTCGATAAGAGGTAAGTGATCATCCCAATTACCTTTGAAATCAATCACACAAGCTCTTAACATGTCCTCCAAAGTCTGAACGGTTCTCTCTTCCTGGCCATCTGTCTGAGGGTGAAAAGTTAAGCTAAGCTTCACTTGAGTGCCAAGACCTCTCTAAAATGATCTCCAAAACTATGAGGTAAACTGAGTACCTCTATCTGAAATGATGGACAATGGGACACCATGCAATCGGATTATCTCCCGGATGTAGAGTCTGGCGTAATCATTCGTTGAATTTTTAGTCTTAACAGCCAAGAAGTGGGATGACATGGTCATCCAGTCGATGTTCACCAAAATTGAATTGTGCTGCCTTCGAGTACGAGGCAAACCTGTAATCAAGTCCATATTGATTGCTTCCCACTTCTAAGTAGGAAGGTCAATATCCTGAGTCATGCCACCCGGTCGTTGATGCTCTACCTTCACTTGCTGATAGTTGGGACACATAGCCACAAAACAGGCTATGTCCATGTTCATACCATTCCACCAATAGACTTCTCGTAGATCACGGTACATCTTAGTGGCACCCAGGTGAATGGAATATCTGGAACTATGAGCCTCAGTATAAATATGTTGTCTCAACCCATCTACATCTAATACACATAATCGACCCTGATAACGAAGTATACTATCTCCCTCCTGGGATAAAACCTCAACCCTTTGCTGATGGGTAGCACCCTTTAGCTGAAGACAAATAGGGTCACTGTCTTGCTTTGACTTCACTTCAGCTACCAAAGATGATTAGGAATCATTCTGAACAATAACACCACCTTATGTCGAGTCCATAAGGCGAACTCCCAACCGAGCAAGCCTATGAACCTCCTTAACCAAATCCTTCTTCCCGTCTTCGACTGAAGACACACTACCTATGGATAATCTACTAAGTGCATCTACCACAACATTAGCCTTACCCGGATAGTAAAGCACACTCATATCATAATCCTTAAAAATCTTAAGCTATCTCCTTTGATGCAGATTCAATTCCTTTTGAGTGAACACATACTGAAGACTCTTATGATTGGTGAATACATCCATGTGAACACCATACAAGTAATGTCTCCAAATCTTCAAGGCAAAAACTACAGCTGCTAACTCAAGATCATGAGTAGGGTAGTTCTTCTCATGAGTCTTTAGCTGTCTCAAAGCATAAGCAATCACTTTACCATGCTGCATCAACACACAACCCAACCCAATCCTAGAAGCATCACAATGCACAACAAAATCATCTAGGACCTCGGGTAGAGCCAACACTGGAGTTGTGGGAAATTTAGTCTTCAATTCTTGAAAGTTCTTCTCACACAAATCAGACCACTGAAATTTAGCCTTCTTCTGAGTCAATTGAGTCAAAGGGGAAGCAATGGAAGAAAATCCTTCCACAAATCTCCTGTAGTAACCAGCCAAACCCAAAAAGCTCCTAATATCGGACGAGGAAGTGGGTCTAGGCCAGTTCTTTACTGCCTTGATCTTTTGAGAATCAACTCGAATACCGTCCTTAGTCACAATGTGACCCTGAAAAGCAACAGATTTCATCTAGAAATAGCACTTGCTAAACTTAGCAAACAACTGCCTATCCTTGAGAGTCTGCAACACAACCCTCAAATGGTCTACATGCTCCTCCTCACTCTGAGAGTAGATAAGAATATCGTAAATGAAAACAATCACAAACATATCTAAATATTATTTTAACACACGGTTCATCAAATCCATAAAAGCTACAGGAGCATTCGTTAGACCAAAAGATACAACAACAAATTCATAATGACCATACCGAGTTCTGAAGGCTGTCTTTGGAATATCACACTCTCTAACCCAAAGCTGGTGATAACTGGATCTAAGGTCGATCTTGGAGAAATGACATTTAGAGGAAGGGGGACTACTTTGCCATTCTAAGATAGGTTCATTTGGAAACTTTAAACTGACAACACGAGTATGACAATCAACCGAAGCATAAAAAGCATACAAACAATCCATACCAAGAATAACATCAAAATCAATCATCTCCAACTCTACTAAATCCGCTGAACTGACTCTATAAAGGACTGAGATAGGGAAATTTTAGTAGATTCTTTTGGCTAGGACTTACTCACTAACAGGAGTAGATACGCTAAAGGGTTCTAAAAGCAATTCAGGACAAATTTCAAATTTGCATGCTATATAAGGGGTCACAAAATATAGGGAGGCTCCGGGGTTCAACAAAGCATACACATCAAGAGAGAAGACTTTAAATATACCAGTGACAACATCAGGTGAACTCTCCTGGTCCTGACGAGAGGACATAGCATAAAGGAAGTTCTGGCGCTGACCACCAGAACTAGAAGCAGTGCCCTGCTGGACTGGTCGACCTCCTAAAGATGCTGGGGCAGACTGAGCCTTACTACCTCCCTGTTCCTTCTTAGCTGTAGGGCAATCTCGAATCATGTGACCAGCCTGACCACATCCATAACAACCCTCACTACTGGCTAGAAACTCACCGGGATGATTCTTCCCACACTTGGTACAAATAGGGAAAGAGGGCCCCTTTGCACCACTACCCTAAGAATAAGAGCATGTACCTCTACAGGATTGATCATGATGAGTCCTGGAGGCCTGGGAAGGAGTAATGGTTGAAGAATGCATGGGTCTTGACGACCTCTTCTGAAAGGAAGAGCGATGTTTGCCTCTGGACTTCTGATGGCTAAACACCGAAGTCTCGGATCTAGACCTCTTGTTCTCCCTAGCCATCTCTCTAAGCTTGTCTCCCATGATCTAGTGAGCATAGATCATGAGTATGGGAATATTCATATCACTCAACAGCATAGCAGACCTACACTCTTTCTTCACCATATCTGAAACCCCATAAATATACTTGCTCATCTGATCCTGTGGGTCTGCCACCATAGAGGGGGCATACCTAGACAACTGAGTGAACTTAAAATTGTACTCTTGAACTGACATCGACCCCTATCTCAAGTTCACAAACTCTTTAGCCTTCACTTGCCTTAACTCTCAGGGAAAGAACCGGTTGAGAAAATACCTCTCGAAAAACTCCCAAGTCATAGGGACCTCGTCCCTAGCTCTAGCTTCCTTCCATTGTGTGAACCAGATATGAGCCACATCCTTGAGTTTATAGGAAGCGAGCTCCATATAATCAACACCAACCATTTGCATAACATCAAAGATCTTCTTCACCTCATCAATAAATTTAAGTGCGTCGTCACTCACTTTCAAACCCCAAAATTTAGGTGGGTTTATTCGGACAAAATTACAAACTCGGACCACTACCCCACCTTGAGGGTGGACAGCGATAGAAGCTGGCTGGTTGGCTTGAGCGACCATGGTCTAGGCTAGCAAATGGATGGCATTCCTGAACTCCTCATTCGTGACCTCAGGGGATGAAACTGGAGGAGCAATGTTCTGAGCAGCTCGGTGAGGCATAGCACATTGAGGCATAATCTTAAACGTATAAGGTAAAGATTAGGGGAACACTAGAGTTAAACTCTATCACACAATATGATCATGAAAGAAGTGAAGTTTTCTAAGACATCTTATAGCTTCCCTCTCATATATGTGGCACGCTTCACACACATGAAGGAGACTCTACTCGATGCAGCTTTCAGACATCTTAGGACTCTTAAACCTGGCTCTGATACCAATTTTATCACTCCCCGAGGCTACCCTCTAGACGTAACATGGGATTCGGAGCACAAGTGCCCTAGATTAACCTTTGGTCATAGCAATATTAAGCAAAATAATAGATAAAAAGAAGCATAGTAAGGAGATTTGAAAACAAACATATAGACAACTAAGTCAAAAGACCTTTAACTCCAAGGAAGAAACTCGAATACTGTCTATGTCTGGAAAGCCTCTATCCATAACATAAGGAGTTGCTAGGACAAGACCCTAGCTAACTCAAAGTGCGGGAGTAAATAACCATAAACTAACTAAGATCATAACTAGCCCTTGGACCATGAGGACTCACCAACAGCAGACTGGGAATGGCCTGAAATCTCTAGCCACGTGTCTGAGGGAAGGATCCTTAATTTGCATCATCAAGAGGATGTAGCATAAAATATGCGTCAGTACTATAGGATATAGTGAGTATGTCGGATAAACAAGAATTTGATATAAGCATGCTAAATAAACTGGTAAGGCTGAAATCATGCTATAAGTGTGAAACTGAAATGCAAGAGACTTAATGCAATGCCAAAGCAAGATATGCAAAATATCATAAGTAATCGTAATAATTCTTAAGTCGGAAGGAAAAGAGTCAATGCATTTTAAAACCTGATATTGTTTTTGTGGGAGGTTCTCTAACTGACATAGACCATATGAGCTACATGAAATTCAATGTGTACGCCCCATTGAAAAGACCCGATATACTTTGCCAGGGTATAGAGGCATGACTGTGGCGTGATCACTAAATCTGATGCCGAACTGAGGGGACTTAGAACCTACGGGGGCACATAGTTCTGGGACTAAGGGTACTCTCACCCTGTCCAACTCAGTGCTAATGCTACTCCCAAAATCATATACATATATCTCATAATATTGTGACATATCTGATGTCAAAACTGTTCATAATTTAGGTAGACATATCTGGATGCCAAACCTTTCATAAAAACATAGAAACATATATAATGTCAATTCTATTCATGAAGCATAGAGACATATCTGATGTCATGCGAATTCATGTCATAAGTCTGTAAAGTTTTGCATGTTCATAATTAAAGATACCCTTTCCTTTCTAAAATAATGACTAGAAGAATTATGCATGCAATTTCATAAATCATGAGACCATGTTTTCTAAAGAATTCAATTTATACTTGGAATCATGCAATACAATGGAATTATGCTAAATAATCAACCTTAATGCATGGGCTTTTTAAACTAATTAAGGAATCTTAATCAAATCATAAATAAACCATAAGAAACCATGAATTGATGCATAAAATCTGATTTCATAACTTCCCCCAATTTACATCAAAACCCTAATTTCACAAGTTCATAATTCAACATAAGAATTGGGGTTTTGGGCACAAGGGTGAAAGGAACCCATTGTTGAATATCCACATACCTTGATTAAAGTTAACCCACTTGAAATTGAAAAGACTAGGAGACTTGAACTTGGAGCTTGAGACCTTGAGCTTGAGCGAGTTCTTTCCTTTTTTGGGAGGTGAATGAGGTAATGAGAAGGGACTTAGGCTAATAATGGTGAAAATCCTTCTTGAAATGTCCAAAATGACCTCACTTAGGGGTTAAGAGGGTGGGTAATTACTAAAATACCCCTAGGACTTAAATAAGAAACTGCAGGAAAAAGGGACGCCTCACGGGTTACCCGACGGGCATCATTCCCATAATGGCCCATCGGCCAAGGTGTCATGCAAATTTGCATGAGGATTGGGCTGCTGGAGGGTCTCGATAGCTGACTACCACGGGCAATTGCAGCAGCGACGTCCGTGGCATAGCCCGTTGGTCAAGCTTAGCTGCGAAGGGAGGGGTTCTGGAGGTTTCTGATGGGGGTTCCCATGGGCCGTCGCACCTACGATGCCCATCGTGACCATCGTTTGCTGGGGAGGAACTTTGTTTGACCCACTAGGCATGCCCCACGGTGCAAGCCATGGCCTGTCGTAACTGCAACGCCCGTGGTGGTCAGCCATTGAAGTAACTTGCTGGGTTCTGAGTTTTTCTTGGCTAGTTTAAGTCTCGGGGTGTTACAGTCTAAGCCTAGTTTATTAGTCAAAAACTACCTAAATCACCTATTTTCCAAAAATCATCAGACTTAGAAAGAAAAGAAAATAAAGAGATGACAGTTTTCTCTCAAGAACAAGCAGGAGGTCTTCTTCAAGCTTAGACCTAAACCCAAGGATTTCCTCCATAGTTTCTTCTCCAGGTCTCTGGGATTTCACTAGTGGGTTCCTTTCACCCATTAGGTCCCTAGAATTCAGTCAGTTCTTCAGTTTCGCCATGAATTGTTCAGACCTATGGTTCCTAAATCTTAGGTATTCATTGTAACTCAACTGCTATAGTTTATGAGATTAAACATGATTCCTGGAGAATTAGCATAGTCCCATGTATAAAACTCGATAACCCTAGCTTGTCTTAAATTCAGTATTCATAATTTTTACTTTCTAGATAGATAAATCATACAATCATGCTTCAGAGTTAGAATGCCATCAGTTTAAGTATATGTATGTTGCATTCTCAGATGATTATCAGTATTTGATCTACCCAGCATTTTAGTTTGCATCTTATTGCTTATGTATTCAGTTGGGAGTAGACTTAGCACTAAGCAGATGAAGGGAGGAAGGCTCACCCACTAGTTTTGGATGAGACCTTTAGTAGCAGTCCCTGAGTCCCAAAACTATGGCACCACCGTAGGTTCTAAAGGGTTCAGTCGTCAGACTAGGCTTGACACCCTTGTCCCTTGTGGATATCAGTTTAGTGGATCCACGTCAGCTTTGTTCATACCCTTGCCAAGGTATGAACACCCTTCCATCCAGGGTCACAGGTTGGCCCCATAGTTAGCTCAACTTGGGATATATCGGTTAATAGTATCTCCCACAGTCAGATTCATATTACATTGACCTTATATTCAGTCAGTCTATTCAGCATGTTGTATATACGCATGATATTTATTTGGTCATTGCATTCATCTTATCTATTAGTCTATGTTTTAGTATGTATTTCCATGTTCAGTTATTATGTTGTTCAGCTTAGCACATATCTCTCATGCTTATTACATTCGAAGTATTGATGCATACTTCTGTGCTATATCATTGTATGATGTAGTTTCAGGTGCTCAGTATTTCGACCGCGCTTAGATCAACTTCTAGTCCTTACGTAGCACCTTCACTAGTGAGTCCTCATAGTTCGAGGACGATAGACATGCTTTATCTTCAATCTTTACTTTTTAGTTTTAGATTATTAGAGTTAGCTGGGAGCATGTCCCAGCAACTCATATCAGTTAGAGGTATTCAGACATAGACTAGATTCAGCTATTGAGTTGTTAGTGTTATTTTTCAGACATCATTATACTCTTATATATATATATATATATCATATTTAGACATGTTTTGGGCTCTTTTCCACTTTAGATATTAAATTGTATTCAGCTTCTGCACAGTATATGTTTTTAATTGAAATTGTCTATGTAATGACCCTTCCGGTCATTCCCATATTTATGCTTTTCTTGTATTGTTAGAGTTTGACTGTAGCGGCCCCAAGTCATTTATGGCCTGCTGGGATTGGTGGTTCAGAGCCCTGGCCGTTCATTTGGTTTTTATGGTCGTTCCCCTGTTTTAGAGCTGAGTCTTAGGAGCTGAGTATCGAAATTGTGCGATAGTGATTTGCGACTGTATGACCTCAACTAACCTTGTAGGTAGGTCAATACTTATTCGGGGTGTTGTATAACCTTAACCTTTATCCCGTAGCTGAGTCTTGCGAGCCTAAAATTGAGAATTTTATTAACATCGCGCGTATTTGAAAGTATTTGATTTGAAAGTTGAATCTGGTAAAAAGTTATATTTTTATTGCCATCTTAAAATATTTTAAATATTTATGAAAGAATGTTTTGTTACGATATATTTGGGTATGTATTTATTTTACAAAAGTTTTATAAGTTGTTAATATTTTAACAGAAATAGTAAGTGTAGTTATGTGGAAAAATTAATATTGTATATAGAAGGCATTATTCGAAATAATTTTCTACTAATTGTGATATATTCAAAAAGTTATATTAATTTTACCACAATTTTATGTAACATCCGAGTGCATATATAATGACATAACATTAGGTGGTGAATTAATAGTGTGACACCACACTTACACGTGGGTAGCTAGTGACTATTGTTATATATATATGTAACCATCTGTTGGTTTTTATAGAAAATGCATTTTAAATTAGCAAAAAAGTAACCACCCACTTTGATACTATGAGTATTCATGTATAAATAGGCACAAAGCTCAAAAACCTCCTTTTCTCACGAAATGAAGGCAAGGACTTATATATTTGTTTGTTATGCGGGAACGTTAGCCTCCAAATGTATGGGATCATTCTTCCTCACAAATAGTAGTGCTTCAATAGCTGCTACGTATTTGTATTTATTCAGCTAAGAAGATTTTATTTTGGAGAATTATTTAACATTATAGGTGACCTCCGAAAGAAAATTGATTATTCACGTCAAGTTATTCAAGCCCAAATTCGAGTTTGTTTTCATTTCGAAGCTTCTCAGAGCGGTTCGAGCTTGGACATCGTCGTTCTAGCAGCTTGTCATCGTACAACAGGTAGGTTACGGTTTAACTCTTTTAGACTCCGCATATATAGGATATAATTGTACTAATTTGCATCCTTGGGTTGGGTTTATTAGCTTGGTACCCCATACCTTGCCCGCTTCATCATGTCCATCTTATTTTTTCTCCATTGATTGTAGTATTCATTGTAGTTGATAGAATCACCCTTGTGGTCCTGTGTGGCCTTGTTTTTACTCTAGACCATAGACAGTGGGTTATTTGGGAATGTCCGTGAGTTTCAGACATCGATACCGTTATTATAGAGTTGGTTATACTTGTTGTAGAGTGATTGGAGAATGTGCAAGGCCGATAGGTTGATTGTGAGCCATTGGGCTACTGTTTGTGATTGAGCATTCCATGCTTATGCATACACAGAGGTTTTTCACATGTTTTACTACGGTTTTGGCTTCGAGCCTACTATTGTTGGTTTTTGAAATCTTGCATGGCCCGAGGGCCCATTTTTGGTAACAATCATTATAAAGGGTTTGGATTTGTTTTCATTGATCTTCTTAGGGCAAGAAAGAGTTAAAAAGGATGATTTTACCACTGTTTTCATAATTATACAAGACTCGGTCGGACAAAGTAGTAGACTAGCTTTACTACTATTTTAGACCCGGTTATGTCCGAGCAACCTTGATAGGGTTTTTGAGACTTATTTCACTTATTTAGACTTGGATAGACTCCAAGCATGCATTCTCAAGATTTGGTTACTAGTTTGGATCTGATTGCACTCTGGACTGTTATATCGAGGCTTGAGTTTTAGTATGTGGTCTACGAGTAGACCTCCATGGACACTTCCATTCTGGGCCAAGAGCTATAAGCTGAGGGTGACCGAAGGAGGGGTGTACAATAGAATTGAGGTACTCGAGGGAATCCCTTCCATGGATCCTACCTCTATTGGGCCTTCTAGGTACTAGAGGGGGTAACATATGGTACTACCATCACTTAGTTCAGCATATCATATCATATCATGCATATTATGTTTGGATCCACCCTTGTTTGTTGTTTGCTCAGTGTATGCTCCGGTAGTATGGGATGTCGGAGGGTTGTTTTCACTTGTATGTGTTCTTGAGGTGTATGGGCACTCGTGGGACTATAGGTAGATTTTTATTTATTATTATTATTTTCTCACGATATTTATCCTTATTATGGTGTTACTAGCATGACTTGGTTTTAATCTTGTTTTCAAGTGTGTTATCATTATTTTCCCTTCCTTCTTCCATTTTTAATTGAGGTTTCCAGTATACCGCCTTCTCCTTCAACTCTCTTTATATATTGTTATTACATGGACCCCAGGTTCGTTCCTTCTTCCTTCACCTATGTTCTATGATGCTTAGCTCTATTAGCTAGCCTAGCATGATTGTTTTGTCCTTGTAGTCTTTCTGTGCTAGCTTCCATGTGCTTGTTCATTGTTTCTGTGACTACTTGTTTCCTTTATTCTATATTATTGCTTTTATATCTTATATGCACCCAGTCGGCCTATGATACCTACTAGGTACCCATTGCTTTGCAATTGGTGCTCATACTACACTTCGGCATCTTTAGGTACAGATCCAAGTGTAAGTTCCCGCCACTGACCGTGCTGCCTCGTGCGAGGTGTTTTTGGATTATCTGAGACTGAGGGTGAGCTCTTCACAACCAGGGCTTAGCTTTAGTTCATCTTCTGTATTAGGTACTCCTTTATCATTCAGAGACATATGTATATATTCTCTTGGAACTTTTTGTACTCTGTATACTTAGTTCCGGCTCTTATACTATGATACTAGGTCTTGGGGTTTGGTTTAGCTTCCATATATGTATATATATATATACTCCTTTCGTCCCTTTCTTTACTTATTTTCCCTTGCTTCCGCATATTTATACTATTCTTCTCCGTGATTTGTTACCAGTAGCCCGTTACTAACTGTTCTAAGCTACAGAGATTGGTTCGCCTACAGGGGAGGGTTGTAGGTGCCATCATGACCGAGAAATTGGGTTGTGACAGCTTGGTATCATAGTCAGGTTTATCGGTGTTATCGGTATAGGAGTCAACGTCTAGTAGAGTCCTACGGATCAGGGCGGAGACATCCGTACTGAATCTTCGGGAGGCTACAGTGGCATCTTAGGAAATATGACTCTCGTATTGCTTCTGTATTGTGCGTCTTATCCTTGGAAATTTCCTAAATTCTCACTTATTCTAGTTTATTCTCCCGCAGATGGTTCATATAAGAGCGTCGACATCAGGCGGGGGTGAGCCTTCAACTCCAGCACCCCCGACTTTAGCTAGGGTCCGGGTAGGTCGTAGAGGTAGGGGTCGAGAACATGCTCGGGCAGCGACACCTACTAGATCTCCGAGGGTCAAGGTTGAGTCTGAGTTTGTTCCCGAGTAGTAGCATGTGGACCAGGGGACAGCCCAGGTGCCACCAGCTCTAATGCCTGCTTCAGCACCAGTTTCTGTGTCAGCCTCAGCTCAGTCTTTAGATATTCAGGGTTTACTTCTATTGCTTTTGGGTATAATTGGAGCGCATCCTTTTGAGATAGCATAGATATATGCTTAGGGGCAGCCCTAGGTGCACAGAGTTCAGGAGCATAGCTTGCTATGCCGAGGTTATTCTGGTTCTATCTGTTGCATAGCCTCTTGCTCCTCACCCAGCTATGATAGAAATAGAGCAGAAGGTGTTGGGTAGGTTTTTGAGGTTGGCACCTCTGAGGTTTGCTGGTACTTCTGGGCAAGATTCATATGATTTCATTACTACTTGTGAGGAGATGCTACACCATTTGGGTTTATTGGAGACTCACAGAGTTTGATACACTACTTATCAGCTGGAGGGCCCAGCTAAGTTATGGTGGAGGGCCCAGGTTTCTTACAGACCATCTTTGTCACCTTTATTGACTTAGTCTGAGTTTTATGAAGCCTTTATGGCAAAGTTCTCTCCATAGAGTGACATGGAGCATCATATGGAGAAGTTCACTAGACTTATGAAGGTTTTCATGATTGTTTTGGAGTATGAGACTTATTTACATCAACTTGCTCCATTTGGGGCCATGATTATGCCTACCGAGCCTGACAGAGTTTGTAGGTTTGTTTAGGGGTTGCGGACAGAGTTAAGAGAGCCAGCTGAGATATTGGTTGCTAGTGGTTGATCATTTTAGGCTATTGCAGACTATGCTCGTACTGTGGAGGATTTGTACCATCATAATCTCGGGTCTAGGGATAAGAGGCCCCATCACCAGGAAAGCTATAGTGGTCCCCATCACACTGATAGAGGGACAGGCCAGTGGAGCTGAGGTTATTAGCCACAACAGCACCAGGGTCAGTCTAGTCGACCAGTTCAGGCTTTGCTTCAGGCTTTTGGTAGTTCTCAGTTTGAGCAGGGATAGAGTATCCAGCAGGGTTATAGTGTCAGACTCTGAGGGGTTCAGTTTTTGGGGCATCAGGTCATGGTGGCCACACAGGTTCAGCTGGTTTATCTCAATAGTTTAGGCCGTCAGGGGCTTGCTTTGAGTGCGTAGTTATTGCGCACTTTGCTAGAGATTGCCCCCAATAGGGTACAGTTCTGCCAGTCACTCAGCCAGCTCAACTTATCCGTGCAGTTCATCCATCGGTTAGAGGGGGTAGCGGTCAAGCTAGAGGTGGTGCCTAGCATGGTAGGACAGGTGGTAGGATGTCAGTCGGTCAAGTAGTGTTCATCGTTAATTTTATACGGTCCCTGGGAGACCGGAGGTAGAGGCCTCAGATGCTGTGATCACAGGTATGATTTATGTATGCCATCAGTCAGCGTTGGCCTTATTTGATGCTGGCTCTACTTGCTCATATGTTTCTGCCTACTATTTGCATTGTTTGGGGTTGGCTAGTGAGCCGTTATTTGTACCTATATTTGTTTCGACCCAGTAGGAGATTCTTTGTAGTGGATCAGATTGTGATATCATGTATGATTTCCATTGGATATATTGAGACTTGGGGTGATTTGATGATTCTTGATATGTTAGACTTGGATGTCATTCTGGGCATGGACCGATTATCCCCTCATCGTGTAGTTTTGGATTTTTATACCAAGACCATTACCATAGCCAAGCCCGGCGTATCCCTGGTTGTGTGGCAGGGTTCTATCAGCCACGCACTATCTGGAATCATCTCTTGCCTTCGATCTAGGAAGTTGATTTCCCACAGGTGTTTGGCTTATCTAGCATATGTCAGAGATGCTAGTGTCGACCCTTCTTTCCCTGAGTTGGTTCCTGTGGTTAGAGATTTCCTAGATGTGTTCCTTACCGACCTGCCAGGCCTTTCACCTGAGAGAAATATTGACTTTGCTATTGAGTTCGAGCCAGGCACCAGTCCCATTTCTATTTCTCTTTACCGTATGGCTACAGCTGAGTTGAGAGAGCTTAAGGAGAAGCTCCAGGATTTTTTAACTAAGGGTTTTATTAGGCCGAGTGTGTCACCTTGGGGTGCTCTTGTTCCATTTGTGAAGAAGAAGGATGGGTCGATACGGATGTGTATTGATTATCGGCAGCTAAATATGGTGACTATGAGGAATGGGTATCTGATGTCGCGCATAGATGATTTGTTTGATCAGCTTTAGGGTTTAGCCATGTTTTCAAAGATAGATTTAAGATCAGGCTATCACCAGTTGAGGGTTAGGGTGGAGGACATTCCTAAGACAGCATTCAGGACACGTTATGGCCACTATGAGTTCTTGGTGATGTCTTTTGGGTTGACTAATGCCCCTGCAGCTTTTATGAACTTGATGCACAGGGTGCTTGACCTGTATTTGGACTTATTTCTGATAGTTTTCATAGATGAAAACTTGGTATCTTCGCGGAGTAGAGATGAGCATGAGCAGCACTTGAGGATTATACTTCAGACTTTGAGAGATCATCGGCTTTATGCCAAGTTCTCAAAGTGAAAATTTTGGATTGAGTCAATTGAATTCCTAGGACACATAGTGTCTAAGGATGGGATTAGAGTGGACCCTGGTAAGATTTCAGTGGTTCGTGATTGGCCGAGACCTACTACTCCTATCAAGGTTCACAACTTTGTTGGGTTAGCAGGGTACTATAGGAGTTTCATCGAGGGATTTTCTTCCATAGCAGCATCCATGACTATGTTGACTAGGAAGGATATTCCATTTTAGTGGTCGGATTAGCGCGAGGATAGCTTCCAGAGGCTTAAGGCCTTATTGACTTCAACTCCAGTATTGACTTTGCCAATCGAGGGTCAAAGTTTCTCTGTATATTATGATGCTTCTAGGGTCAGTCTTGGTTGTGTGTTGATACTACAGGGTCGAGTGATAGCATATGAGTCAAGGCAGCTGAAGGTTCACGAGCGTAACTACCCCACCCATGACTTGGAGTTAGAAGATATAGTCTTCGCGCTCAAGATTTGGAGGCACTACTTATATAGAGTTCATTGCAAGATATTCACCGATCATCATAGTCTTTAGTACATTATGAGTCAGCGAGAGCTGAACTCGAGGCAAAGGAGATGGATTGAGCTACTTAAGGACTATGATTTCACCATTCTATATAATTTGGGCAAGGCAAGCGTGGTAGCGGATGCCTTGAGTCGAAAGACGGTGAGTATGGGTAGCCTAGCTTCACTTTTAGTTTTTGAGTGACCGTTGGCCTTGGACATCCAGTCCTTGGCTAACTGTTTGGTTAGGCTTGACTTGTCGGATTCTAGAAGAGTTCTTTCTAGTATTGAGGTTTATTCTGCTCTAGTTGATCAGATTCAGAGCTGAAAATTCAAGGACCAGAGATTGTGTAACCTACATGATCAGGTAGTTTGGGGTGAGGCCAGCTGGGCTATTTTGGGTTCTGATGGTATTCTAAGGTTTGATAGTCGTATTTGTGTTTTGAGAGTTGGAGATTTGATTTAGTTGATACTTCGTGAGGCGCATTATTCTAGATACTCCATTTATCCTAGTGTAGTGAAGTTGTATAGAGATTTGAGGCAGCTTTACTGATGGGGTGGTAAAAAGCGGGACATAGCAAAGTTTGTGTCTCGGTGCTTGAACTGTCAGCAGGTTAAGTTTGAGCACATGAGACCGGGTGGTTTGATGCAGCGACTTCCCATTCCTGAGTGGAAGTGGGAAGGGATTACTATGGACTTCGTGGTTGGATTACCTCGTACTTCTCGAGGGTTTGACTCTATTTGGGTGATAGTTGATAGGCTGACTAAGTTAGCACACTTCTTGTTGGTTCAAACTTCTTACAGTGCAGAGAGTTTAGCTAAGATTTACCTTCGTGAGATTGTTCGGTTGCACGGGGTCCCAACTTCTATCATTTCAGACCATGGCACTCAGTTCACATCTTAGTTCTGGAGGGCTATTCAGCGAGATTTGGGTGTAGAGGTTGAACTTAGTACCGCATTCCACCCTCAGACAGATGGCCATTCCGAGAGGACTATTCAGGTCCTGGAGGACATGCTTCGGGCTTGTGTTCTTGACTTCGGAGGTTCTTGAGACCAGTTTGTGCCTTTGGCAGAGTTTGCTAATAATAATAATTTTCATTTGAGCATTCTTATGGCACCTTTCGAGGCTTTGAATGGGAGGCATTGCAGATCGCCGATTGGTTGGTTCGATAGTTTGGAGTCTAGGCCTCAGAGTATAGATTTGGTTCATGATTCCTTAGATAGAGTCTGGATGATTCAGGACAGACTTCGGGCAGCTCAGAGTAGGCAGAAGAGCTACAATGATCATAGACTTCGTATCTTAGAGTTTAGTGTTGGTAACTTGGTGTTCCTCCGTGTGTCGCCCATGAAGGGCGTGATGAGATTCGGTAGGCGGGGCAAGATTAGGCCCAGGTACATTGGGACGTTTGAGATTCTTCAGAGGGTTGGTAGTGTTGCTTATATGTTAGCTTTGCCTTTGATGTTTTCAGCTATGCACCCGGTTTTCCATGTATCGATGTTGCGGCGATATGTTCCAGATGAGTCTCATGTGTTGCAGTGGGATTCGGTTTAGTTGGATGAGAGTTTAGCCTTTGTTGAGGAGCCGATAGCTATTTTGGCTAGAGATGTCAGGAGGTTGAGGTCTAAGGAGATCCTAGTTGTTAAGGCTCAGTGGAGGCACCGTCTAGTTAAGAAGGTTACCTGAGAGATCGAGAGAGAGATGTGGGCTTAGTATCCGCAACTATTGGAGCCCTCAGGTACTCTCTTGTTCTTGACTTTCGAGGACGAAAGTCCTTTTTAGTAGTGGATGATGTAATGACCCTTCTGGTCATTCCCACATTTACGCTTTTCTTATACTGTTAGATCTTGCCTGTAGCAGCCCCAATTCATTTATGGCTTGCTGGGATCGGTGGTTCTAGGCCCTGGCCGTTCGTTTGGTCTTTATGGGAGTTCCCCTATTTTTGAGCTGAGTCTTAGGAGCTGAGTATCGAAATTGTGTGATAGTGAATTGCGATCATATGACCTCAACTGACCTTGTAGGCAAGTCAATCCTTATTCGAGGTGTCGTATGACCTTAACCTTCATCCCGTAGCAGAGGCTTGCTAGCCTAAAATTGAGAATTTTATTAACATCACGCGTATTTGAAAGTATTAGATTTGAAAGTTGAATCTGGTAAAAAGTTATATTTTTATTGCCTTCTTAAATTTTTTTAAATATTTATTAAAAAATGTTTTGTTACTATATATTTAGGTATGTATTTATTTTACAAAAGTTTTATAAGTTGTTAATATTTTAACAGAAATAGTAAGTCTAGTTATGTGAAAAAATTAATATTGTATATAGAAGGCCTTATTCGAAATAATTTTTTATTAATTGTGATATATTCAAAAAATTATATTAATTTTACCACAATTTTATGCAACATCCGAGTGCATATATAATGACATAATATAGGTGGTGAATTAATAGTATGACACCACACTTACACGTGGTAGCTAGTCACTATTGTTATATATAAATAACCATCTGTTGGTTTTTATAGAAAATGCATTTTAAATTAGCAAAAAAGTAACCACCCACTTTGATACTATGAGTATTCATTTATAAATAGGTACAAAGCTCAAAAACCTCTTTTTCTCACGAAATGAAGGCAAGGACTTATATATTTGTTTGCTGTGTGGGAACGTTAGCCTCCAAATATATGGGATCATTATTCCTCACAAATAGTAGTGCTTCAATAGCTGCTACGAATTTGTATTTATTCAGCTAAGAAGATTTTATTTTGGAGAATTATTTGACGCTATAGGTGACCCCCGAAAGAAAATTAATTATTCACGTCAAGTTATTCAAGCCCGAATTCGAGTTTGTTTTTGTTTCAAAGCTTCTCGGAGTGGTTCGGGCTTGGACATCGTCGTTCTAGCAGCTTGTCATCGGATGACAAGTAGGTTACAGTTTAACTCTTTTAGACTCCGCATATATAGGATATAATTGTACTAATTAGCATCCTTGGGTTGGGTTTATTAACTTGGTACCCCAGACGTTGCCCACTTCTTCATGTCCATCTTATTTTTTCTCCATTGATTGTAGTATTCGTTGTAGTTGATAGTAACATCCTTGTGGTCCTGGGTGGTCTTGTTTTGACTCTGTACCACAGACGGTGGGTTATTTGGGAATGTTCCTGAGTCCCGAACATTGATACCATTATGATAGAGTTGTTTATGCTTGTTGTAGAGAGATTAGAGCATGTGCAGGGTCGATAGGTTGATTGTGAGCCATTGGGCTACTATTTGTGATTGAGCATTCCATGATCATGCATACATAGAGGTTTTTCACATATTTTACTACAGTTTTGTCTTCGGGCCTAATATTTTTTATTTTCTAAACCTTGCATGGCCTGAGGGCCCATTTTTGGTAACAATCATTATAAAGGGTTTGGATTTGTTTTCATGGATCTTCTTGGGGCAAGAAAGAGTTAAAAAGGATGATTTTACCACTATTTTCATACTTATACCAGACTCGGTCAGACCGAGCAGCAGATTGGCTTTACTACTATTTTAGACCTGGTTATGTCCGGGCAACCTTGATAGGGTTTTTTAGACTTATTTCACTTATTTAGACTTGGATAGACTCCAAGCATGCATTCTCGAGATTTGGTTACTAGTTTGGATCCAGTTGCACTCCGGACAATTATATCAAGGCTTGAGTTTTAGTTTTTTGTCTATGAGTAAACCTCCATGGACCCTATCATTCTGGGCCAAGAGCTATGGGCTGAGGGTGACCGAAGGAGGGGTGTATGGTGGAGTTGAGGTACTCGGGGGAATTCCTTCCATGGATCCTGCCTCTATTGGGCTTTCTAGGTATCGGAGGGGGTAACATACGGCACTACCATCACTTAGTTCAGCATATCATATCATATCATGCATATTATGTTTGGATCCGCCCTTGTTTGTTGTTTTGCTCAGTGTATGCTCCGGTAGTATGGGATGTCGGAGGGTTGTTTTCACTTGTATGTGTTCTTCGAGTGTATGAGTGCTCGTGGGACTATAGATAGTTTTTATTTATTATTATCATTTTATGGCGATATTTATCCTGATTATGGTGTTACTAGCATGACTTGGTTTTAATCTTGTTTTCAAGTGTGTTATCGTTATTTTCCTTTCCTTCTTCCCTTTTTACTTGAGGTTACCCATATACTGCCTTCTCCTTCAACTCTCTTTATATATTGTTATTACATAGACCCCAAGTGCGTTCCTTCTTCCTTCACCTGTGTCCTGTGATGTTTAGCTCTATTAGCTAGCCTAGCATGATTATTTTCTCCTTGTAGTCTTTATGTGCTAGCTTCCATGTGCTTGTTCATTGTTTCTGTGAATACTTGTTTCCTTTCTGCTATATTATTGCTTTTATATCTTATATGCACCCAGTCAGCCTATGATACCTACTGGGTATCCGTTGCTTTGTAATTGGTGCTGATACTACACTTCTGCATCTTTGGGTGTAGATCCGAGTGTAAGTTCCCGCTGATGACCGTGCTGCCTCGTGCAAGGTGTTTTCGGACTATCCGAGACTGAGAGTGAGATCTTCAGAACCGGGGCTTAGCTTTAGTTCATCTTCTGTATTATGTACTCCTTTATCATTTAGAGACATATGTATATATTCTTTTGGATCTTTTTGTACCCTGTATACTTAGTTTCGTCTCTTATACTATGATACCAGGTCTTGGGGTTTGATTTAGCTTTTATATATGTATATATATACTCCTTTTTCCCTTTCTTTACTTATTTTCCCTTGCTTTCACATATTTATACTGTTCTTCTACATGATTTATTACCAGTAGCCCGTTACTAACCGTTCTGGGCTACGGAGATTGGTTCACCTACTGGGAGGGTTATAGGTACCATCATGACCGAGAAATTAGGTCATGACAGTCTAGATATGTCAAACTATGGGTTAGTTTGGGGTCACTTATGATGTTAAGCATCGTGTTATGTCTAGGGGGTAGCCTCGGGGCGTGACACTCAGAGTCTGATGGGGAGAGGATGTTTAGCTTTCCTAGCTCATCTTTGGGACACTAGTTCAGAGGTCCCAGCTTTTGTGTCGGTTCTGGTAGTGTATGAGTTCCAGGATGTGTTTCCTATAGATCTGCTTGGAATGCCACCTGATTGAGAAATTGATTTTTTCATTGACTAAGAGCAAAATATGCATCCTATCTTTATTCCCCCTATAGGATGGCACCGGCAGAGTTGAGAAAGCTTAAGACTCAGCTGTGGGAGTTACTTAGTAAAGGTTTCATCCATCCGAGTGCCTCCCCGTGGTGTGATCCAGTGCAATTTGTTCACAAGAAGGATGGAAGTTTACGCATATGCATAGATTATAGACAGCTGAATAAGGTTACTATCCATAACTAGTATCCTTTCCCTTGCATTTATGATCTGTTCGATCAGTTACAGGGAGCTTCAGTGTTCTCTAAGATTGACTTAAGGTATGGTTAGCATCAGCTAAAAATCTGACCTTTCGACATTCTTAAGACTGCGTTTTGGACCCGGTACGAGCGCTATGAGTTTCTTGTGATATCATTTGGGTTGATCGATGCCCCAGCTACTTTCATGGGCTTAATAAACAAAATATTTAAGCTCTATGTTGACTCATTTGTCATACTCTTCACTGACGACATTTTGGTATATTCTAAGGGTGATTAGGAACATCACAGTCATCTTAGAATTGTGTTGGGACTATTGAATGAGAAGGAGTTGTATGCAAAATTTTCGAAGTGCGAGTTCAATTATCTTTTGTGTCTAACTTGGGCATGTGGTTTTGAAAAATGGGGTGATGGCATACCCACAGAAAATAGAAGCAGTTAAGAATTGAGCGAGATGCACTTCATTGATGGAAGTTCGTAGTTTCATGGGATTAGCAAGCTACTACCGCAGGTTCTTCAAGGATTTTGTATCCATTTCTACTCACCTGACTCGCCTAACTCGGAAAGATGTCCCATTTTTTTGGTGAGAAGAGTGTGAGGAGAGCTTCCAAAATCTCCAAACCTTGTTGACCACAGCTCACATCCTTTCCTTTTCGATTGAAGGTAAGGATTTTATTGTGTATTCTAATGCCTCAAGGTCTGGTTTAGGTGTTGTGTTGATGCAAGAACGGAATGTCATTGTGTACCCTTCAAGGAAACTCAAGGTGCATGAGAAGAACTACCATATTCATGACTTAGAGTTGGCTAGAATGATATTTGCTCTCAAGATCTGGAGACACTATTTGTACGGAGTCCATTGGAAAGTGTTCACACACCACCATAGCATGCAGCATGTCTTCACACAGAAGGACTTGAACCTGCGGCAGTGGAGGTGGATGGAATTTGTACACCCTAAAAATTCTAAGATAAGAACCAGACCAAAATTCTAAGTGTGAAACTGTCAAAGTGAAAGTTAGGAACCACAGAGAGGTTCTAGGGACCATGGAATAGACCACGGACCATGGATGGTCCTTGTAGAAATCATTCAGAGGCCAATCATTTTGGTCTGAAATCCACGACCAGGTTCCATGGATCGTGGAATAGTCCATGGCCCATGGTGTGTGACCCTGGAATTCAGACATGTAGGCTGCCAAAAGTCAAGGAACCATAAGTGGGTTCCATAGCTCGTGGAACCATCCATAGACTGTGGAACCAGTGGTAAGACCTCATCATCCGAGGATGGAATCTTATGATGCTTTCTTAGTTATTTCAGTTTCAGTATTTAGAGTTAGTTGGGGACTTATCCCAGCAACTCATTAGTTAGTAGAGGCTTTTCAGCATAGAGTTAGACATTCAGCTTGTTTTCTGAATTGGGTCTTATTTTTAAGATTTATATTATTTCAGAGATTATTAGATAAATTATAATCTTATGTTTTTTCAGTTTAGTTTTGGCTCAGTTTTAAATTCATGTGATTGTTCAGTATCTATCAGACCATGGGTTAGCTTGGGGTCACTTGTGGCTCTAAGCACCGTGGTATGTCTAGGGTGTAGACTCGGGGTGTGAAAACTTGGTATTAGATCATAAGGTTTAATGTGTCCTAGGGTGTCCCAAAGCCATGTTAAGTAGTCTTTTTCATGGGTGTGAAGCGCGCCACACTTATGAGAGAGAGGCTATGAGACATTTTTAGGAAACTCCACTTTTTTTCATATTCAATATCGTGCGATAGAGTTTAACTCTATTTCTCCCTTCTAATTTATTCGTTATGCATTTCAGATTATGCCTCCTCACAAAAACAATGCTCCTAATGCTAATCCTCCAGTTCCAAACCATGAGGTCACGAATGCTGAATTTAAGAATGCTATCTAGATATTGTCATAAGCTGTGACTGTTAAAGCTAATCAGTAGGCACATTTTCATGCTTACCCAAAGAGTGGGTCAGCTACCACCAGAGTAAGAGATTTCATCCGTATGAATCTGCCTGACTTCAATGGATCAAAGGTTAATAAGGATCCATAGAACTTCATTGATGAAGTAAATAAGGTCCTCAAAGTGATGCAGGTGACAGGAGTTAAGAGTGTTGAGCTAGCATCCTATCAACTTAAGGATGTGTCTTACATTTGGTTCACGCAATGGAAGGACAGTATAGCAGAAATGCAGTTTATGTGACTTGGGACTGCTTCATCGGAGCTTTTCTAGATAGGTTCTTCCCGAGAGAGTTAAGGGAGGCTAAGGTTGAGGAGCTTGTGAATCTGAGGTAGGGATCTATGAATATGAAAGAATATGGATTGAAGTTTACTCAGCTCTCCAGGAATGCTCCAGCAATGGTAGCCGAGCCAAGGGCCTGAATGAGTAAGTACATTTTGGGTATTTTTGATTTGGTCAAAAAGGAATGTAAGATAGTTATGTACATCAGAGATATGGACATCTCCAGACTCATGCCTTATGCTCAGCAGATGGAAGCAGAGAAACTAAAGGAGAGAGAGAGAAAGGGAAAGTAAGAGGGCTAGGATAGGTAATTTTGACTACTATCAGCAGACAAAAATTGCTCTCAGTTTTAGCAGAGGTCTTCAGCTCCAACACCTTCATCAGCTAGTGCTCCATCTCCCAGACCTCGATAGGACCAGAGAAATAGTGCATCAGGATCTAAGTCATAGAGAAGTGTTTTAGGTAACCATACTTTTCCAGTATGCCCTAAGTGTGGTAAGAATCATCCAGGTGAGTGTTTTGCTAGCAAAGAGGGGTGTTTTGGGTGTGTTCAGCTTGGCCATAGGTTGAAGAAGTGCCCCTTCGCCAGGAAGGGACAACGAGGTAATCGAGATCAATCCACTACTTCAGTAGCTTCAGCAGGTCACACAGCTAAGAAGGGTACTACTTCTGGTACAGGCAGCGGTCAGTGTCAAAATTGTGTCTATGCCATGTTATCCCATGAAGATCAGGAGAGTTCCCCAGACGTAGTCACTGATATGTTGCGAGTCTTCTCTCTAGATGTTTATGCTTTACTAGACCCAGGAGCTTCATTATCTTTTGTGACTGCCTATATTACTCATAAATTTGGAGTCAACCCTGAAAAACTTCTAGAGCCCTTCTCAGTCTCCACCCCAGTTGGTGAGTCAGTCTTAGCTAAGAGGGTATACAAAAATTGCCCAGTTTTAGTCCTCCATAGAATCACCTCGGTAGACTTAGTAGAATTATATATGACCAATTTTGAAATCATCCTTGGCATGGATTTCCTACATGCATGTTATGCCTCAGTCGACTACAGAACCAGGGTCATAAAATTTCAGTTTCTAGATGAGCCTGTCTTAGAGTGGCAGGATAGTCCTCCAATGTCAAAGGGTCATTTCAATCTTACCTTAAGGCTAGAAAGATGATCTCGAAAGGGTGCATCTATCACATAGTTCAGGTTAAGGATTCTGAGTTAGAGACCTCATCCCTCCGGTTAGTTCCTGTAGTCAGTGAATTCCCAAAAGTGTTTTCTGAAGATCTGCATGTACTTTCTCCCCAGCGGGAGATTGACTTTGGGATAGACCTTCTTCCAAATACGCAGCCCATATCCATTCCTCCCTAAAGAATGGCTCTAGCTGAGCTTAAAGAGTTAAAGGATCAGCTAAAAGACCTTCTAGATAAAGGCTTCATCAGACCCAGTATCTCTCCATTAGGTGCTCAAGTTCTCTTCATGTGTAAGAAAGATGGATCGCTCATAATATGCATAGATTATCGTTAGTTAAATAAGGTCACAATCAAGAATAAGTATCCCATTCTTAGGATTGGTGACTTGTACGACCAACTTCAGAGTGTCAGTTACTTCTCCAAGATTGACCTCAGATTTGGTTATCATCAGCTCAAAGTTAGAGAATGTGACATTCTGAAGACAACCTTCAAAACTCGATGTCAGTATGAATTTGTGGTTATGTCTTTTGGACTAACGAATTCTCCTGTAGCTTTTATGGACTTGATGAATAGGGTATTCAAGTAGTACTTGGATATATTCATCATCGTCTTCATAGATGATATCTTGGCTTACTCACAGAATGAGTAGGAGTATGCAAACCATTTGAGAGTTATGCTGCAAACTATCAAGGATCGCTAGTTATTTGCTAAGCTCAGTAAGTGTGAGTTTTTTTTTACAGTCAGTCACTTTTCTGGGTCATGTAGTGTCTAAGGAGGGTATTCGAGTAGATTCACAAAAAATAGAAGAAGTAAAGAACTGCCCTTGATCCACTTCTCTGATAGACATTAGGAGCATTTTAGGTTTATCTGGGTACTACATGAGGTTTGTTGATGGATTTTCATCCATAGCTGCCCTGTTGACCATGTTGACTCAGGAAAAGGTCAAGTTCTAGTGGTCAGATGAGTGTTAAAAAAACTTTCAGGAATTGAAGACTAGGTTGACCACAGCCTTGTTTTGACTTTACCAGAGGGTTCAGATTATTTTGTTGTGTATTATGATGCATATAAAGTTGTCTTGGGTTACGTTTTGATGTAGCATGATAAGGTCATTGCCTATGCTTTTACACAGCTTAAGATTTATGAGAAAAACTAACCGACTTATGATCTTGAGTTAGCAGCAGTTGTTTTTGCCTTAAAAGATTTGGAGACACTACTTGTATGGTGTCCATATGGATGTGTTTACTGACCATAAGAACCTCCAGTATGTGTTCACTTATAAGGAGTCAAATCTTTGACAAAGAAGGTGGCTTGAACTTCTTAAAGACTATGACATGAGTATGCTTTACCATATGGGTAAGGCCAATGTAGTGGCTGATGCACTTAGCAGATTATCTATGGGTAGTGTCTCACAGGTTGAGGAAGAAAAGAAAGAATTGGCTAAGGATGTTCATACGATTGCTCGTTTAGGGGTTCGCCTTACAAACTCAGCGGATGGTGGTGTTATAGTTTAGAATAGGTCATAATCTTCTTTGGTAGTTGCGGTGAAGGAGAAATAATATAGTGATCCCATCTTGCATCAGTTGAAGAGTGTTGTCAATCAGCAGAGAGTAGACATTTTCTCTTAAGGGAGAGATAGTGTGCTTCGTTATCAGGGTCATTTATGTATCCTAAATATGGATGAGTTGAGGTTGTGGATTTTGACAGAGGCTCACAGCTCCAGATATACTATCCATCCCCTTGCCACCAAGATATACCATGACTTATGCAAAGTCTATTGGTGGAATGGCATGGAGAGGAAAATTGCAGATTTTGTGGCTAAGTGTCCAAATTACCAACAGGTAAAAGTATAACATCAGAGACCGAAAGGTATAACTCAGGATATTGACATTCTTACTTGGAAGTGGGAAGTGATCAAAATGAATTTTATTGCAGGTTTACCATGCACTCGCAGACAACACGATTTAATTTGGGTGGTAGTAGACAGGATGATTAAGTCAGTCCACTTTTTGCCTATCAAAACTACTAATTTGGCAGAGGATTATGCCAGACTCTACATCCATGAGTTGGTAAGATTGCATGGAGTTCCCTTGTCTATCATATTAGATAGGGGTACTCAGTTTACATCCCAGTTTTGAAAGTCATTTCAGAAAGGTCTTGGTACTCAGTAAATCTCAGCACAGCATTTCACCCATAGAAAGATGGACAGGCAGAGCGTACCATCTAGACGTAAGAGGATATATTGAGGGCTTGTGTCATCAATTTCAAAGTTAATTTGGATAATCATTTACCTCTTATAGATTTTGCCTACAATAACAGCTTCCATTCTAGTATTCAGATGGCTCCATATGAGGCACTTTATGGGCGGAGGTGTAGATCACCTATAGAATGGTTTGAGGTAGGTGAAGCAGCAATTATAGGGCCAGATTCAATCCATGAGACTATGGAAAAAGTTTAGCTCATTAGAGAGAGATTGAAGGCAGCTCACAGTTGTCATAAATCCTATGCAGATGTAAGGAGAAGAGACTTAGAATTGAAGATGATGATTGGGTGTTTCTGAAGGTTTCACCTATGAAGGGAGTCATGAGATTTCGTAAGAAAGGAAAACTTTGTCCCCGGTATGTAGGTCCCTAAAAGATTCTGAGAAGATTCGGTAAGTGTCTTATGAGTTAGAGTTTCCCGCAGAGTTAGCATCAATGCACCCAGTCTTTTATGTATCCTTGTTTAAGAAGTGCATTGGTGATCCAGCTTCAATTGTGCCATTAGAGAGTGTGGGTGTAAGAGATAGTCTCTCTTACAAAGATGTCCTAGTTGATATCCTTGATCGTCAAGTTTGTAGGTTGAGAAATAAGGAAGTCACTTTGGTGAAAGTTCTTTGGAGGAACCAATCAGTAGAAGGAGCTACTTAGAAAGCAGAAGGAGCTATAAAAACCAAGTATCCTTACCTCTTTTCTTTTGATTCAGCTCCAGCTTGAGGTAACAGTTTCCTCTCCAGTTATCTCAATTTCCTCATTAGTATTCCCCTCAGTTTCATATTTTATCAGTTATTCTTGCATTTTCAGCATGTATTCATGTCTCTCAAACTCAGTTCAGTTAAAAGTCAATTGGTAGGGATTTTAGCTCTTTCCCTCCAAACTATTCTTGTTTAGTCTTTATTCGAGGATGAATAATCCCAAGGGGGAGATATTGTAACACCTCAAAAGTTCTAAGCAAAGAATCAGACCAGAATTCTATGTGAAACTATCAAAGTGACACTCGGGAACAACGGATAGGTTCTACAGACCATGGAACAGACCACGGACCATGAATGGTCCTCGTGGAAATCAATAAAAGGTCAACTATTTTGGTCTGAAATCCATGACCAGGTTTTATGAACCGTGGAACACTCCACATCCCATGGTCTGTGATCGTGGAAGTCATCCCTACAGGCTTCCAAAATTCAAGGAACCATGAGTGGGTTCCATGGCTCGTGGAACCATCCATGGACCGTGGTTCCCAACCGTGGAACCCAACCCAAAATATTTTAGTAGTTTTCTATTTATTTTCTCAAGGGTATTTTATACCTTTTTCTACTCTTTTAAATCCTATATTAAGTCATTTTGGGTATATTTTGAGTGGTTTTAGTCAGACTTAGAATTATTTCCCTTATTCCATCGACTAAGTTTAAGAAAAGAAAGAAAAGTTCTCTCTCAAGCTACAGACCTGGGGCTTCTTCTCCAAAAGCTTCATACTCCATTCTTAGTTCAAGAAAGCTTCAAGTTTAGGTATGTGGGTATTCAATAAGGGTTTAGTTCTCCCTTATGCCCAAAGCCTCAGTCTTCTATTTCAATTTTATGATTTTAGAAACTAAAGTTCTTATCCTATTAAGTAGAATTCTATGAAATTCAGCCCGTATGATTATTACATGATTTATACCATGTTTTAAAGAATTATGCTTTAGTTTAAATAACTTGCATGGATTTTTACAAAGATTTGAGAAGACAAGAATTTAGCCTTGGAACATAGGGACTTTATCCGGAAAGTCCATAGAGCTAGTGAAGGTTCTAAGGAAGAGGAGGATTAGCATAGCGTGTGTCCAGGAGACTAAATGGGTGGGCACTAAGGCGCGTGAGGTAGATGGGTATAAGTTGTGGTACTCAGGTGGTGTGAGGAATAGGAATGGGGTAGGTATCCTAGTGGAAGAGGAGTTGAGAGAGCAAGTGGTGGAGGTTAGGAGGGTCAACGATAGGTTGATGACAATTAAGTTAGTCCTTGGAGGGTCTACTTTGAACATTATTAGTGCGTATGCACCACAAGCGGGCTTAGATGAGGAAGAGAAGAAATGCTTTTGGGAGGTTCTGGACGAGGTAGTGGGAGGTTTTCCTGATACCGAGAAGCTTTTCATTAGAGGAGACTTCAATGGACACATCGGGGCATCGTCGAGGGGTTATGACGATGTGCATGGAGGCTTTGGTTTCGGGGATAGAAATGTAGGGGGTGCCGCACTCTTGGATTTCGCTAGAGCCTTTGGGTTGAGAGTAGCTAACTCTAGTTTCCCGAAGAAGGAGGAGCATTTGGTTACCTTCCGTAGTACGGTGGCCAAGACCCAGATAGACTTTTTGCTTCTTAGGACAGGCGATAAAGGTCTTTGTAAAGACTGTAAGGTTATCCCAAGTGAGAATCTTTCGACCCAACATAGACTCTTAGTGATGGATTTAGAGATCAAGAAGGAGAAAAAGAAGCGGATTGTGGATGACCGGCCTAGGATTAAATGGGGTAGCCTGACCATGGCCAGTGCACGGGAAATAGGGGAGAAGTTGTCGACTAGGGGGGCTTGGGGGAGTAGTGGGGATGTGGATAATATGTGGGATACGACCGCTAGTTGCATAAGGGAGACGGCTAGAGAGGTGTTGGGCGTCTCGAGAGGCCGTTCTGGCAAGCATCGTGGGGACTGGTGGTGGAATGGAGAAGTAAAAGGGAAGGTGGAGGAAAAAAAGGGGTCATATGCGAAGTTGGTAGAGAGTAAGGATGAGGAGGAGAGGCGAAGGAATAGGGAGGCGTATAAGATTGCAAGGAAGGAGGCTAAGGTAGCGGTAACGGCAGCGAAAACGGCAGCCTTTGAAAGCTTATACGCGGCTTTAGAGGATAAAGGTGGGGATAAAAAGTTATACAGGTTAGCAAAGGCTAGAGAGAGGAGGACTCAGGACCTTGACCAAGTGAAGTGCATCAAGGACGAAGATGGCAAAATACTAGTAGATGAGGTACTCATTAGGAGGAGATGGCAGTCTTACTTCCATGGACTCTTGAATGAAGAGGGGGACAAGAGCTTTGTGCTGGGAGATGTGGCACACTCAGAGAGGAGTCGTGACTATGATTATTGTAGCCGTATAAAGGTTGAAGAGGTTAAGGTTGCGATTCGCAAGATGCGAAGGGGTAGGGCGACGGGGCCAGATGAGATTCCCGTTGATTTTTGGAAGAGCTCGGGTGAGACAGGTGTGAAGTGGTTAACCAAGTTGTTTGATGGTATTTTTAGAACGGAAAAAATGTCTGAAGCTTGGAGATGGAGCACGATGATTCCTTTGTACAAGAACAAGGGCGATATTCAGAGTTGCAACAACTATAGGGGTATCAAATTGCTAAGCCACACTATGAAGGTCTGGGAGAGGGTGGTGGAGTTGAGGTTGAGACAGATCGTGCCTATTTCAGAGAACCAGTTCGGCTTTATGCCAGGACGCTCGACTACAGAAGCTATTCATCTCCTTAGAAGACTGGTGGAGCAGTACAGGGAAAGGAAGAAGGACTTGCACATGGTGTTCATCGATCTAGAAAAGGCGTATGATAAAGTCCCTAGGGAGGTCCTTTGGAGGTGCTTGGAGGCTCGAGGCGTACCCGTGGCGTACACCAGATCAATTAAGGACATGTATGAGGGGGCCAAGACTCGCGTTAGAACTGTGGGAGGAGATTCGGAGCACTTTCCCGTGTTAATGGGGTTGCACCAGGGATCGACCCTTAGCCCATTTCTATTTGCCTTGGTAATAGATGTATTGACGCGGCAAATACAAGGTGAGGTGCCATGGTGCATGTTATTTGCGGATGATGTAGTTTTGGTGGACGAGACTCGCGGAGGAGTTAATGCTAAGTTGGAGGTTTGGAGACAGACCCTCGAGTCGAAGGGGTTTAGGTTGAGCAGGACCAAGACTGAATATATGGAGTGCAAGTTCAGTGAGGTGACTCAGGATGATGACGTAGAAGTGAAGCTGGATACACAGGTCATCCAAAAGAAAGGGAGTTTCAAGTATCTTGGGTCTATTATCCAAGGAAATGGAGAGATTGATGAGGATGTCACCCACCGTATTGGTGTTGGGTGGATGAAATGGAGGCTCGCATCTGGAGTCTTGTACGATAAGAAGGTGCCTACTAAACTTAAAGGCAAATTCTACAGAGTGGTGGTCCGACCAGCTCTATTGTATGGAGTAGAGTGTTGGCCAGTAAAGAACTCCCATATTCAAAAGATGAAGGTGGCGGAGATGAGGATGTTGCGATAGATGTGCGGGTTTACAAGGAGAGATAGGATTAGGAATGAGGATATCCGAGATAAGGTGGGTGTGGCGTCGGTGGAGGATAAGATACGGGAAGCGAGGTTGAGATGGTTCGGACATGTGAGGAGGAGAGGCACGGATGCTCTAGTGCGGAGGTGTGAGAGGTTGGCTATGGATGGTTACAGGAGAGGACGAGGTAGACCGAAAAAGTATTGGGGAGAGGTGATCCGACAGGACATGGCGCAGTTGCAGCTTACCGAGGACATGACCCTAGATAGGAAGGTGTGGAGGACGCGGATTAGGGTAGAAGAGTAGTAGGTAGAAGTGTGTCCCGACTAGTAATCGTAGTGTTACGCTTATAGTCTCTTGTTCTTGGAATCCTCGTGGTAGTATTTTGTAGCAGTGCTCTGTTTCTGTCTGTTGTTTGTTAATACATACATATTACTTCCTATCGCCTCTTGTAGCTCTATCTTGTTTTTTATCCTGTATCATTGTTACATCCTTTTTAGCCCTTTTTTTAGACTGTTTTGCCTTGAGCCGGGGGTCTATCGGAAACAGCCTCTCTACCTCTCCTCTGAGGTAGTGGTATGGACTGCGTACACTCTACCCTTCCCAGACCCCACGCTGTGGGAATACACTGGGTATGTTGTTGTTGTTGTTTCATATGAACTAGTTTCTTTAGAATTTAGCCTAGTCTATTAGCATTCAGTTTTAAGCATGAAATTAGCAATTTTTTGTAGACTACAGCTTTTCAAAAAATAATGTTTCCAGACTAGTTAAGTTCTGACATAGCATTCTAGAACTCCAGTTTTAAATGAGCTATTAGAAATCAATTTTGGGAGTAGTACATATCACCAAGTTAGACTAGGGCCCAGTTTACCCATAGTCCCTGAACTATGTGCCACCATAGGTCTATTTAGCCCCTCAATTGAGCCTCAGAATTAATGATCATACCAGTCATATCTCTATACCTTGTCAAGGTATAATAGGTCCTCTCGATGGGGAGTATACATCAGACTCTATGTTAAGCTCAAGTGGTTTATGTCAGTTAACAGACTCTCCCACAGAACAAGACTCAGTAGATATGTACTTGGCCCTAGAATAACTTTACTATTTTCATTATGTATTTTCTTAGTATTCTTGCATTACAGATCTTATGTATGATTATGTTTGGACCTTTGTACTACAGCTTCAGTTTACAATTTTAACAGCTTATCTGTATTTTTAGCATATTTAAGTTATATATATTTAGCTTTGCATATCCCGCATACTCAGTACATTCATAGTATTGACCGCATACTCTATGTGTTGCATCATATCATGATGAAAGTTTAGGTTCTCAAACTCAATACCGTGATTAGTTCAATTCTGTGCCATCTCAATGACTACCAGTAGTGAGTCCTCATCATCTGAGGATGGACTTTTATGATGCTTTCTTAATTAATACAGTTTCAGTATATAGAGTTAACTAGGGACTTGTCTTAGCAACTCATCAGTTAGTAGAGGCTTTTCAGACATAGAGTTAGACATTCAGCTTGTTTTCATAATTGAGTCTTACTTTTCAGATTTATACTATTTTAGAGATTCTCAGATAAATTCTAAACTTATGTTTTTGTCAGTTTAGCTTCCAATCAGTTTTAAATTCAAGTGATTGTTCAGTATATGCCAAACCATGGATTAGCTTAGGGTCACTTGTGGCTCTAAGCACCATGTTATATCTAGGGTGTAGGCTCAGGGCATGACAGAATTACCTAAAGATTATGGCATCTTCATCTTATATTATTCGAGTAAAGCTAATGTGGTGGCTGATACACTGAGCAAGAAGACTTAGAGTATGGGTAGCTTGTCCTACCTGAGCGCTAATATGTATCCATTGGCTAGAGACATTTAGGCTCTAGCTAATATTTTCATAAGGCTGGGAGTATCCAAAAAGGGTGGTTTATTGGCATGTGTGGAGGCAAGGTCCTCTTTCTTTGATTAGATAGCAGTTTGATAATGTGAAATTGAGCAGGATTCATGACAAGGTGTTGCAGAGTGAGGCCAAGAAAACCATCATTGATGAGGAAGGTGTTCTAAGAATTAAAGGGCGAGTTTGTGTGCCCCATGTTGAGGAGTTGATCCACACCATCTTAGAAGAGGATCACAGTTCTAAGTATTCTATAAATCTTGGTGTGATCAAGATGTACTGAGACTTGAAGCAATATTACTGGTGGGGAAGAATAAAGAAAGACATAGTAGACTTTGTGGCTAAATACCAAAATTTCCAGCAGGTGAAATACAAGCATCAAAAGCCCAGTGGTACACTTCAGCAAATTTCCATTCTAGAATAGAAGTGGGAGAGAATAGCCATATATATTGTGGTTGGCCTTCCCAAGACCTTGGGAAAATATGATTCGATATGGGTCATTATTGATAGATTGACGAAATCTACACACTTGATTCCTATGCATATGACTTATAATGTGGCCAAGTTGGCCAAGATCTACCTGAATGACTTATTGTCAGATTGCATGGGGTGACTATCTATATTATTTCTAATAGGGGCACCCAGTTCACTTTTAATTTCTTGCAGAAGTTGCACGAAGAGTTGGGGACAAGGTTAGACCTGAGTACAGCTTTTCACCCTCAGACTAATGGGCAGTCGGAGCATACAATTTGTTGTAAGAAGACATACTTCGTGCATGCATGATGGACTTTAGGGGTTATTGGGACCAGTATCTAACGCTGGCAGAGTTTGCATATAACAACAGTTATCACTCAAGCATAGATATGGCTCTGTTTGAAGCATTGTGTGGGTGGAGATGTAGATCTTCAATTGGTTGGTTTGATTCATTTGAAGAAAACCTTTAAGTACGAACCTCGTAAAGAAATCTATGTAAAAGGGTGAAGTTTATCCAAGGAAAACTTCTAGCAGCTCAAAATCAACAGACGGAATATGCAGATAGAAAGTTAGGGATATTCACTTTATGGAAGGTGAGAAAGTTTTTCTCAAGGTTTCACCTATGAAGAGTGTTATGCGATTTTGAAATCAGGGCAAGTTAAGTCCAAGATATATTGGGCCCTTCGAGATTCTTCAAAAAGGTTGGGCCAGTGGCTTATAGGTTAGCCTTCCCACCCAGTTTATCAGGAGTTCAACCTGTATTCTATGTTTTGATGCTTAAGAAGTACCACATAGATGGAAATTATATCATTCATTTGGATTCAGTCATGTTAGATGAAAACCTATTTTATGAAGACGATGATGTTGCTATCCTTGATCAAGATGTCCAAAAGTTGATAACCAAGGAAATTGCATTTGTGAAAATCCAGCGGAAGAATCATCCTATTGGGAGGCCACTTGAGAGACTGGGGCAGACATCAGGACAAGTATCCTCACTTGTTCACTAATTCAAGTAACTTTTGGTTTCCCTTGTTTTCCTCTTTATTGTCATTCGAGGATGAACGATTGTTTAATTAGTATCTAATGTAATGATAGAGGGGGTCTTGCTCCAGCTTGCTCATCCGTAGTTGGGGTCGAGGGTTAAACATCCGATTTGACAATGAACACTAAATGAAAGAGGCAAATCCATTAGTTGTGATTGAGGAAGCCCCGCCCAGTAGTGCCGGCTGGGCTGATATTAACCAAAAATATACTTATTACATTGTTATGCTGAAATAAGGCATAAGTACCCGGCTAGAAAGTTCCTATGGCAAGATTTGAATATCTCAAGCTAGGGTGAGCTTAGATGAAATTATAGACTGTTGTGCCTTATAGGTGATTTGTGTTTTGTGTGATATCGTCTGGTAGTGTGTTGCCTACTTTTGGGTAGTAAACTATTGTAGAGTTCCGTAGGAAGTTTTGGGATAAGAATCAGAGTCATAGAACTCCGTATATGATAGTTGTCACGTCGGGAATAATTTATGGTGTCTATAAAATAATGTGTGTTGTGAAATGGGGGTCGGGGAGCAAGATATTAGTGTTCTGGAAATTTCCCTTCACTATGATGAGAGAACTCTTTGTTGAGACGGTCTATCAGGATGAACGATCCTCATTACAATGACCTATCACGATGAAAAAATCATCCACCACAACGAGGAAATGGGACAGTATACCTGGCCAGCCTGCAATTTTCTGATTTATTTCCCTCATTATTCTATTCTATTCTAGAGCTTCAAGAAGTGGGTTTTCCAAGAAAACCAAGGCACTCTTCATCATTTGAGGTAAGTTGCCATGCCCCGAGGTTACCCTCTAGACGTAACACGGGACTCAGGACCACGAGGATCCCAAGCTAACCCTTGGTCATAGCATTCCCAAGAATAACAAGGATAAGACATAGCGGAAGAATCATAAGAGAATCCAAATAAGAAGCATAATCATATAAAAGAGAGTCAGATAAGAAGTACAACTCAATAGTCATCTCATAACATCTATGTCTGAAAAGCCTCTAATACTATCATAGAGAGTTGATGGGACAATACCCCAACTAACTCGACAATCTGGTACGTAAAGAAAGCATAAAAATGAAAATAAGGCCTAGTCCTCGAACTATGAGGACTCACCAAAGCTGACTGAGGGAGTGGCCTGGAGCTCTAGCCACGAACCTAAGAAGGTATACAAGAATCTGCATCATCAAGGGATGCAGCGCAATATACGTTAGTACTATGGAATGTACTAAGTATGTGAGCAATGCATAAATAGAGTGAAACATGCTTTAAAACGTATTTAGGTAATTCCATGCATAGTAAAGATCATGAGAAGATATCATAGTGGAAATAAAATCATAAGGCAAAAGACAACTTCAAAATGATGTTTCATAAGAGAGTTCATAATGCTTAGAAAACTAAAAAGGAAACATACATACGGAGTTTCTTATAACCGACATGAGACCATGTGAGCTACATGAAATCTAACTATATAACCCCAATTAGCAAAACTGACTTTGAACCTTGCCAAGGAACAAGTCACCATACCCAACTATATAACCCTAGTTGGCAAAGCTGTCTTATGCCCCGCTCAGGAAAGGACACCATACATGAAGACGTGGATCCACTCTCTCTAGCCTTTAAGGCGCATTTCATTTCATAACCTACGCTGGCAACGTAGTTTCTGGGACTAAGGGAAATCTCACCCCTTTCAACTCGGTGCTAAATACTACTCCCAAAACATGCATACATATAGCTCATAATCATATCATAGGGCATACTCTCATGCCAAATCTGGTTCATAATAAGGGCATACTCTCATACCAAATCTTGTTCATAAAGCATGAAAACACATCAGGTATCATGCAACTTTCATATCATAGTTCATAAGCTTAGCATAGTCATAATCAAAAATATGCTTTTCTTTCTAAATTCATACTTGAAGAATTAGGCATGCAATTTCATAAATACATAAAGGCCATGATATCTAATCATGTCAAGTTTCTCTTGAAAACATGCAATTTCATAGTTTCAAGCTATAAATCAACTTTCATGCTTGGGCCTTTAAAACAAATAAGAGAATCATACTTAAATCATGAGTAATCAAGAAGAAACCATGAATTTAAACATAGAAACTGATTTCATAAGCTTTCCCCAATTTTAGATCAAAACCCTAGTTTCATGAGTTCAAAAATCAAAATAAGAATTGGCCTTAAAATCATGAGTAGGATACCACTTATAGAAATCCATGCAGAACCATGCAATTTAGAGTTAGAATCCATAGAAGAATCATGAGAAAACAATTTTAGAAGGACCCATAAGAATTGAGTAAGAACCCTAGTTTAGAAATCCAAAATCTCAATTTTAGAAGATTGGGGTTTTGGGCATAAGGGTGAAGGAATCCCTTATTGAATACCCACATACCTTGGAAGAAGATAACTCACTTCAATGGAAAAGAACTAGGAGGCTTGAACTTGAAGCTAGGAGACTTGAGCTTGAGAGAAACTTTGGAGAGAAATCTTCCTTTTTGGGAGAAGAATGAGGAACTTAGGAGAGATTTAGGATAATACTGGAAAAATTGTCGAAGTCAGCGACCACGGGTTGGACGACGGTCCATCGTCCAGAAGGACGGACAATCTAAGGGAACCATGCTTTGACTGAAAGATTCTGGGGGCACCTGGACCTTAGGGATTACTGTTGGAACGACGACCCGTTGTCCAGAAGGACGGACCATTCTTGGACTCATCATATCTGGGACACTCTGAGGGGTCTTCTGGAGATGGGACGACGGGAGCACAGGACGGGCCCATGCTTCCAAATGACGGATCATCGTCTGAGCCGTCATCTCTGGAAACTTGAAATTTTTCTGAGATTTTTAACTTAGATAGTTGGATACGTGTACGGGGTGTTACAATATCTCCCTCTTGGGATTATTCATCCTCGAATAAAGACTAAACAAGGAAAAACTGAGGATAAAATAGCTCAACGAAACATCAAGACATGGAAATCAAAGGGTTAACATAGAAACCCGAACTTTTCAACTTGAGAACATGATAAACTAACTTCATAAAACATGAATGCATGCTAGAATCATGATAGGAACTGATGGAGTAGAATCAGAGGGACATATCAAGCTAAAACCGGATCAGAAATGGAAAGGGTGGAGGTGCTAAGCCTTCATGGATGACTATGTCCCCCGAGTAGTTCCTTCAACTGATTTGTAAAAGCTGAAGTACTATCGTGGTAATCGATTTCTGATTGAAATAAAATTTGAGCTAGTTTCATGAGACACGTATACATGATAAGAGTGTAAAACGAACAATAGGACAAGAACTGGATATCCAACATGCTAACTGGTCTGGGATGAGTGTAGGAACTCAGCTAAAACTCATAAAAAATGAACCTACTCTAGAAATCACAGTTAATCGAAAGGGTCACCAAACTGAGATAAGTAAACAGACATACACGGGGAAACTATTCTCTTCTGAATACCACTCCTACCATTTGCAACTAACCACCTAAACAACGCACATAAAGGTACTAAGGTCTAAGCCTAACTACCCAATTCTCCATGTTCAAACCTACCTCGACCAGATCTCTTGCATCCAGAACATCTTCTAAGGATAGTATTCCCTCTTATCACAACAACCAACTAACCTAGGGCTCCCAACCAAAGGGTCACTAGTGGCGCAAAATAATTATCCACATGCATCCCATCACTATATTTAAGCTTATAACTTGGTCACCTTATGGTTTCGTAGCTTACCCTATTTAAGACTTCTCTCCTTTCCCTTATCATAACTAGGAATCGCAAATTCAAGAACTTCTACAGGAGGACATACTAGACTACCTCTTCTAACTATTTTGCATGGATAAACCTTACCTCGTAATTCACCCACACCTAGAATTCATGGTGGAACAAGTACACTAATAAGGAAAAAGGAATTTGCTACCTCCCAGCTAGGCTACTACAAGGCCTTCTCCCCTAACACTTACAACAACATAAACTAGAATCATTGAAAGAAAAAGCAGGAGTAGGAGCATCATGAATGAAGGATTACAGATTGATCTTGACTTATACTTAGCATGATCAAGCCACTCAAGGTGGGGCTTGGGGAATTGAGCAGAATAGGCATGAGAACTTCACATACTAGGCACATAAGATATGAGTTAGTGGGGATCACCATCCCTCGTCATCAAAGGCAAAGATCAAAGGGCTTTAGAATAAGTACATCATAAGCGTGAATCGTTTCAAGAATCAGGTATGAGCATATACATGGCGTAACATGATTTGATTAACCATTGAGGTATTTCTGAAGACTGACGGAGTAAACATAACTGAACATACTGCGATACATGAGTTTACATACATAATGGACCTCGGGGCATAAAGCTGGGATTTATAGAATCGCAGGATAAGAGTAGAATCATTGCCTGAAGAAATCACTTGCCATTCTAAAATCTGAACATGAGCATGAATCTGAGATAGGATCATGGCCCTGACATACAAGGCATGCAACAGGTATCATAATGGCAGAAGTATACTTCAGACGCTAGGATGGAAATGAGCTTCTACCTTCCTTCTTGAATTTGTTCCGAAACCCACAAGCATCGCTACCTGAGCCTTCAAAATCTGACTGATGCTACAATCCACCATTTCCCCCTTAGGTTCATGCTAGCCTTCTAAGTCTATGGGCCTTTCACCAACCTCTCAAAGGAACTCTGATTGTGTCCCCTAACAGAACATACACTAGTCTAAAATCTAGCACGAATACTCACTTTCTTCTATAGTCTAAGACCCTCCTTCCCCTAAAAGTCTAGGCCTCACCCTTCTATCCCCACTTAGTTCTAGGTTAAGACAACTCACAACCAAACAAAAAAAAAGGGTCCGGGGGTTATAGATGCACAAAGGAAGAAAATCTAGTGACGTACCTGATTCAACTCTTGGAGGAACACTCTGACCCGCCTGGCTAGGAAATGTAAGGAGTTGGTCTTGGAGTTGAGCATCATAGTTTCTCCTCTTAGAGGAGGGGCAATCCCTGATCCTATGGCCTGGCTGACCACACCTAAACACCTCTCCTTACCCACAAGGCACTCACCGAAATGTAACTTACCATATCTACTACAACGAGGTACCTCAAGGTTTTTGGAGCCTTATGGTGACAATACTGAGAGTCGGGGGCTGTTGTGCTAACTGGAGAAGGGGTTGGTCCAGATGACCTCTGTTGAGAAGATGATTGGTTCCATGATCCGGTCTTCTTGACTTTTCTCTTCCTCTTCTTTAGTTTCTCTTTCTTATTCAACTGAGTTGCCATGGCTCGAGCCAACATACAGATGGCTTCACAAAATTCCGCATTCATAACCTCATGATTTGGAGTGGCCGAATTAGCATTCCTCGTAGGGTTTCTTTGCGGAGACATTATCTAAAATGCGTAAGGAACGGATTAGAAGGGTAAGTAGAGTCAAACTCTATCGCACGATAGTGAACATGAAAAAGTGAAGTTTTTCCTAAAACATCTAATAGCCTCCCCCTCATAAGTGTGGCGTGCTTCATACCCATGAAAGAGATTCTACTCGATGTGGCTTTCAGATATCCTAGGACTCTTGAACCTGAGGCTCTGATACCAAGTTTGTCACGCCACGAGGTTACCCTCTAGACATAACATAGGACTCGGGACTACGAGTATCCCAAGCTAACCCTTGGTCATAGCATTCCCAAGCATAACAAGGATAAGACATAGCGGAAGCATCATAAGAGAATCTAAATAAGAAGCATAATCATATAAAAGAGAGTCGGATAAGAAGTACAACTCAATAGTCATCTCATAACATCTATGTCTGAAAAGACTCTAATAGTATCATAGAGAGTTGATGGGACAATACCCCGATTGAAATCTGGTACGTAAAGGAAGCATAAAAACTGAAATAAGGCCTAGTCCTCGAACTATGAGAACTCACCAAAGCTGACTGAGGGAGTGGCCTGGAGCTCTAGCCACGAACCTGAGAAGGTATGCCTGAATTTGCATCATCAAAGGATGCAGTATAATATGTGTTAGTACTATGGAATGTACTAAGTATGTGAGCAATGCATAAATAGAGTGAAACATTCTTTAAAACGTATTTAGGTAATTCCATGCATAGTAAAGATCATGAGAAGATATCATAGTGGAAATCAAATCATAAGGCAAAATCCATCTTCAAAATGATGTTTCATAAGAGAGTTCATAATACTTAGAAAACTAAAAAGGAAACATACATACGGGAGTTTCTTATAACTGACATGAGACCATGTGAGCTACATTAAATCTAACTATATAACCCCAGTTAGCAAAGCTGACTTTGAACCTTGCCAAGGAACAAGTCACCATACCCAACTATATAACCCTAGTTGGCAAAGCTGTCTTATGCCCCGCTCAGGAAAGGACACCATACATGAAGATGTGGATCCACTCTCTCTAGCCTTTAAGGCGCATTTCATTTCATAACCTATGCTGGCAACGTAGTTTCTGGGACTACGGGCAATCTCACCCCGTCCAACTCGGTGCTAAATACTACTCCCAAAACTTGCATACTTATAGCTCATAATCATATCATAGGGCATACTCTTATGCCAAATCTGGTTCATAATAAGGGCATACTCTGATGCCAAATCTTGTTCATAAAGCATGAATCATGCAACTTTTATATCATAGTTCATAAGCTTAGCATAGCCATAATTCAAAAACATGTTTTTCTTTCTAAATTCATACTTGAAGAATTAGGCATACAATTTCATAAATACATAAAGGCCATGATATCTAATCATGCCAAGTTTCTCTTGAAAACATGCAATTTCATAGTTTCATGCTATAAATCAACTTTCATGCTTGGGCCTTTAAAACCAATAAGAGAATCATAATTAAATCATGAGTAATCAAGAAGAAACCATGAATTTAAACATAGAAACTGATTTCATAAGCTTTCCCCAATTTTAGATCAAAACCTAGTTTCATGAGTTCATAAATCAAAATAAAAATTGGCCTTAAAATCATGAGTAGGAAACCACTTATAGAAATCCATGCAAAACAATGCAATTTAGATTTAGAATCCATAGAAGAACAATGAGGAAACAATTTTAGAAGGACCCATAAGAATTGAGTAAGAACCCTAGTTTAGAAATTCATAAGTTCAATTTTAGAAGATTGGGGTTTTGGGCATAAGGGTGAAGGAATCTCTTATTGAATACCCACATACCTTGGAAGAAGATAACCCACTTCAATGGAAAAGAACTAGGATGCTTGAACTTGAAGCTAGGAGACTTGAGCTTGAGAGAAACTTTGGAGAGAAATCTTCCTTTTTGGGAGAAGAATGAGGAACTTAGAAGAGACTTAGGATAATATGGGTGAAAACCCTACTAGAAATAGTCAAAACGACTCCACTTATTAGTTAAAAGAGTGGTAAATAACCAAAATGCCCCTGGACTTAATTTAAGAAAAGCTAGAAAAATTGTCAAAGTCAGTGACCACGGGTTGGACGATGGTCCATCATCCAGAAGGACGGACCATCTAAGGAAACCGTGGTTTGACTGAAAGAGTCTGGGGGCTACTGGACCTCAGGGATTATAGTTGGAACGATGACCCGTCATCCAGAAGGACGGACCATTCTTGGACTCGTCATTTCTGGGACACTCTGAGGGGTCTTCTGGAGATGGGACGACGGGAGCACAGGACGGACCCATGCTTCCAAATGACGATCAGTCGTCATCTCTGGAAACTTAAAAATTTTCTGAGATTTTTAACTTAGGTAGCTGGATACGTGTACGGGGTGTTACATAATTAATCTGTAGAACTCTTTATTTATTGATTATTAGTCTTCCTTAGACTTTAGAGGGGAGGATTTAGGGTGGAATTTTTGCATTTAAGCCCTACAAGTATAAACTTGGGGAAGAATCCTATGGGTAGGTATAAAATCACCTAAAATTGATCCTAAGATGCATATTTTGATATCCTGGCATGAAATTGATTGTATCTAACTTGATTAAAGTTAGTGGAGAACCTTGGGTTCCATAAAGGTGAGACTTTTAGGCATAAAAATGGTTAAAAGGGCATGAACTTGATTAGAAACACTTGGTTATTGATTCTATGTATTTAATGCGTCTAATTAGTGATTAATTAACCCTTGGGGAATTCTAGGAACCTCGTTTAACGAGTAGAATTGTTGGGTTTGATTCCCATGGCCTAAAATGAAGGGTAGATAATTAACTACTCCTATATTATTGTTGTTTATAGACTTTGATCACTCTGATGTGTTAAAGGGAGGGAAGACCATCATGAATTAGCTTGGGGGTGTTGATTCTTCAGTCGATGTAGATTATAGTTTGAATTTGAGTTAAGACTCACTTTATTTCATATTATATGGTGGAGCTGTGTAACTTGTGGTTGGTCTTTGAACGTGTATGAATTATATGTGTTTTCCTTTTATGCTTGTATGAATAGACTGAATGAATAGGAACTGATAAGTGAGCACTATTTTCAGGCTGTCATGGATCCTCTACGAGTTGTTGTCCTTCTTCCGGATAATGGAACTCTCTTATTTTACTGCTTTAGTATTTGTTGGATATCTTAGACCATGTTGGTTTAGTGTTCTGGACGATGACTTTTAGTTCTTGGGGATGTTTTAGTTGTTGTATTCCGCACTATTTCTTATATTATATCAGAGAGTTACCATTTATCTATAATTCAAGATGGTTTACTTAATTACGCTTCTAAAACTAGTTAGGTGTAAGACTAAGGATTGGGTTGGTTGGTTCTCTCACCAGAGGGTTAGTGTGGGTGCCAATCATGACTCATTTGGGTTGGTGAAGGCACCTGCGATTTCCCTTTAGGGTTTGCAGATCGCATGTGCCCAACTTCTCAGGCAGTGATGACCCAGCAATGTGCAAAATAAGGTGTGAGGGGAGGGGCGATCGCCCTTGCCAAAGTGTGGCTCACATGTAGATGACTGTTCAAGAAGTGTCTAATCTTCCATGTGCGTTGGCACTTGCAAAACACATGTACGTTCTTGCGACTCATATATCATCTCGCCCTTCTCTACAGAACCTTACCCTTCTGATCATCTTTGTACTTTAACTCCACTTTAAGCTCTTTTGGGTTCAAAATCTATTTTTTTTTCTTCATTTGACTAAGAATACTTGTATTTACGACAAAAAAAGCAATAAGTACCTCTAATTCATATCAAATCATGTCAATAATTCATGAATAAAGGCTCAATAAGTTGGTAGATTACCAACTTATCAAACCTCCAAACTTGAACTATTGCTTGTCTTCAAGCAAGACACTTCACAAGGTAAAAATTAAAACAGGTTCTCAAAGCACAAGGGTTGTACACAAGATTATATCAGCTCAAAAACTTAAGAAAATTAACAAACAAAAGACTCAAAACAAAAAAACTCAACTACGATGCTCATCTCAATTAGTATCACCATAATTTCAAGGCAAGTGCTCAATTCAAAAATTCCATCCAAAAATTTCATTTTCATTCAAAAGCAGGGGATTTGTCATTCAAAATAAGATTATCAAGCATCTCAAGTCATTGACATTGACCTTCAAGGTTTACCTCAAGATTCACCACATAACTTGTCTCATTCATTCCTCCCAATTAAAATAGAGACTTCATTATTCGTTTCAAGTGTGTGATGTCATTCACCACAAGAGAGAATCTCATTCACAACCATGCAATTCATAATAGAGGGATTATAAGAGAACATGAAGACTCTCACTCTCTCAAAGAAGTTTGAGTGCACACGCATTAAATCATAGGCTTGCCCTTCATGTAGTTTGCAACTAATGTAGAGTTACCAAGCTTGGAATCACTAAGAACTTGTGGGCAACAATGTTTTCTAGGGTTAAGGTGAGGATTGCATTTGGCTCAACTGACCAAACCTCCCTAATGCTATTTGTACTCATTCAATGCACCACTCACATTTTCGAACATTAATTTTTACCTTATTTCTCCCTCTCACAACCCAAGCTTCCCTTTCAAACTATTCCTTCAATATCATTTGTTAAACCCATTTGATAGCATCAACTTCTTCCTTTCTTTTCCATATTTTGTGCATACACCACCAAACTTAGGCTTTTTCCTATGTCAACATTTCAATCCCCCCCCCCCCAAATTTAGGCTTTTAGCCCTTATTTCACTTTTTAACTCTTAGAGAGGACGGGTGCAAAGATAGAGGATCTAAAAAAGGTAAAGGTGTCTAACAAGGTGCCAAAGAAAAATCACAAACTCAAAAAGGATTACTAGGATCAATGTCAAGGAGAGTCAATTTGGGTGAAGTGGCTATTCAAAAAGGGCCTAAGGTCATCTTCCAAGCTCGGTGATGTCTAGGATTTTTCCTTGAATTACATTCAGGGCAAGTTCTAGACAAGACACATACACAGGAACTGTAACACCCCAAAAGTTTTAAGCTAAGATCCGAACAGTTCTTTATATGTGGTTAGACCCACAACCGATGAATTTTCTATGAATACAAGTATTAAGATCAATTCTTAAGTTTGTAGGTGTATTAGATATGAATTAAAATCATAAATAACCTCTAGCTCAAAGTTAAGTTGAAAGCCTTTCTACCGATTAAGTTTTCATGTAAGTTCTAACTAGGATCAATTTCAGATGCTATTTCTCCTAGTATATAAACAGTTAAGTGGCCTAGTACCCACCAAATTAAAGGTATTTGAATTATCTTTCCAATGCCACTGAGTTCTCATTAATATGATTCCGGAGTAAAATGTTATGGGCATTTTAGTGAAGCACTGTCAGTTGTCAAAATTATGATGGGCTGGCCGAAGGGCGTGGCAAATTCTTGCGGGCTCCCCAGACACCCATGGTGACCATGAAGGCCTATCGTGTCAGGGAGTGGGAACCAACCAGTGAGCCTGTTTGACCTCTGTGCATCCCACGGTTGGGTCTGACGGCCCGTTGGAACCACGACGGCCCGTGGGAATCCCCGTCCGACGACTATTCTACACTTTTTTCAGTATTTAAGTTGGGGGTAGTTTGGTCCTTTCCTTACCTCAAGTCTTTCCCCACGTCTTTTAAGCACCTAAAGGGGGTATTCCTTAGAAAAACATCGATCAATATCTAGAAATATTCTCTCAAAACGATAAGGCAAGAAACTTAGGATTTCAAGCAAGCAAGAGCATAGAAGCTCAAGTAAGAAAGTCTCTAAAGAGTTTTCCTCCAGATTTCTTCTCCAAGTTTTCATTCTCCAGTTCAAGCCCTAGAAATTCTTCAGTAATCAGGTAGGTGGATATTCAATGAGGATCTTCTTTCACTCTCATTCCCAAAGATCAGTTTTCAGTTCAGATTTCTACAGATCTATGATTTTAGGGTTCATACCCAATTATACATGTTTGACACAATTGAACTCCTTATGATTGTATATGTTCCTATACATGTTTTAAAAGATATTTCATAAAGTTTTATGGATGTTTTCTTAAAGTCCTTAGAGTTCAGATAAAACAGGCTTAGCCTGGATTTTCAGTATCTTCTGCATGAATTAGCTTTCTTTTTAAGAACTAGGCATGAAATTGTAGTATTTCCACATGAATTGACTTTTCCTTCAGAATTCAGCCTAATCAACTAGAAGCCAGTTTTAAAGCATGAAATCAATCAGTTTTCAGACTACAACTTTTCAAAAAAATAGAATGCTTTCAGTCTTAGCATTATGTTGCATTCTCAAATGATTATCAATATTTGAGCTATCCAGTATTTCAGTTTGTATTCATTGTTTATACATTGAGTTGGGAGTAGACTTAGCACCGAGCGAACAAAGGGATGAAGGCTCACCCATCAGTTTAGGCTGAGACCTTTGGTAGCAGTCCCTAAGTCCCAGAACTACGGTACCACTGTAGGTTTGAATGGGGTCACCCATCATATTAGGAATGACACCCTTATCCCTTGTGGACATCAGTTTAGTGGATCCACGTCAGATTGGTTCGTACCCTTGGCAAGGTATGAACACCCTTCTATCCAGGGTTATAGGTTAGCCTCGTAGTTAGCTCAGCTTGGGGTATGTTGGTTAATAGTAGCTCCCATAGTCCATATTCATTATTACATGACCTTGTATCCAGTTATCCAGTTCAGTTCAGTATTATATTGTTACATGTTTATATACTTGGTCATTGCATCAGCTTATATCTTTCAGCTTGCATTCAGTATAGTATATCGGTATTCTCAGCATGTTCAGTAGAAGAAACTCCCTAAGGATTTACTTTAAACATGAATTTTAGCATGATTCATGGTTCTCAGCTCAGTTGCACTATTTCATAATTTACAGACATAATTCATCTTCCAGTCTATGGATCCCCAAGTAACAGTTTTACTTATCTTAAATAGCATGATCTCACAGTTACAGTTCAGAAACACCATTTACATCCTCTTTAGTAAAAGAGCTTATGCTCTACAGCTTGACTTATGCATTTTCAGATGTTTATACTCAGTCCAGTATTCAGCCATGCTTTCCGTATATACATGTTTTCTCATAATTTTAAGTTAGTGCATTATCTCACATGCTCAGTACATTCAAAGTATTGACCGCATACATTCCTTGTGCTGCATCATTTTATGTAGGTTTCAGTGCTAGCTTCGAGGATCACGGTCAGACAGATCACAGCTTCTAGTCAGCAGTTGAGGATGAGTTCTCCTTATTTGGGAACTCCAGTCAGTAGTAGTCATAGCAGTTTATTTTTAGTTTGATATATTGATTAGAGATAGTTGGGGGTCATGTCCTGGCTAACTATAGTCAGTGTTAAAAGAGGCTTCATACACAGTTAGACAGTCAGTCAGTTAGTTGTATCAGTTTTCAAATGATCTTGTATCTCAGTTATGAAAGTTCATCTCGTTATAATATTTTTAAAGAGCTCAGTATATTTCAGCTTCTGTATTATCTTTTAGTCTATATTTCAGCAGTATGTCAGGCCATGGATTAGCTTGGGGTCTCTTTTGACACTAAGTACCGTGTCGCATCCAGGGTGTAGGCTCGGGGTATGACAAACTTGGTATCAGAGCACAGAGTTCAAGTATCCTAGGGTGTCTGTGAAGCTGTGTCTAGTAGAGTCTTGCTTATAGGTGTGTTGTGCACCATACTTATAATCAGGAGGTTACAGAGCATTTAGGAAATGTTTCCCTTCTTTCATACTCCAGATCATGCAGTAAAGTTGTTCCTTCAGAAACTTATGCAGATTTGTGCGTTAATCCAATTCCTCCAATCATGCCCCATCTTTGAGGTGGTGGAACAGTAAAGTTCAGATCCCTATCAGTGAGATGCTCTTAGATAGAGCCATCAGAAAGTTAAGAGACTGCACAAGGGCTTAAGAGGAGCCCACTAGTGCATAAATTCTACCAATCCAAAAGCATGTATTATTTTCCATTGGTGCAGATTGAACCTGTAGTAGAATGTACTCTCATACCCTCTTCCAGAAACTTTACTATGAATAGCGCCTTAGCCAAAAAGTATGGTTCCCTAAGCATTTGGATAGTACAGTCACTCAAGAGTTAGTGTGAGTCGAGATGTTATGCGGCATAAATAGCAGAATGACCCCAGATCCAGGTGTATGAATTTAGAAGTATAGTAACTATAATATAGGGGTTGTGATGTTAGTCTTATGGAATTGACTCAGTAGGCTTGACATAATATGTGCAGAGATTTAAGTTGATTAACTTTCCATAAAGTGTGGTGGTGCATGTATGATGTATATGTGACCCCTAGATGAACCAGAAAATTTTGACTTAGTCATGAGATAAAGAAGAGCCTTAAACATTAGAAAGATAGACGTGTACCAAGAGTAGTATGTTGTTGCATGATATTTGGAGATTTTATGATACTATGTGTGACCAGTTTAGAAATTCTCAGGTTGTTAATTATGGAGAAGGCCAGGTGTATATTAAATGGTGTTCTAAGAAATGAATTCAGTGAAGTATAGATATACGATGTTAAGACCCTTAGTATGGTTTTAATTCAGTAGTTTTGGGTGAATATTGTAACACCCCAGATCTAAGACCAGCATTTAAAACCCAGAAAGTCAGGAAAACTCAAAAATTCACCTGCAGTGTCATCCCCCACGGCTGACCCATGAGCGTCGAAGGTCCAACAGCCCATCAGGGTCGCCGTGGGAAGAGCCTAGTGGCTCTGTTAAACTAGATTCAGCTCGACAAAAGTCCCCACGGGCATCAAAAGTCTGATGGGCCATGGGACAAGACATGGGAAGCCGTCAGTACTCACCCCAGACCTCATCTGTCTTAATGGGCAGTCACCACAGCCATCATGGATGCGACAAGCCGTGGGAACCATCATGGGGACTATCTAGCATACCATACCATCCTGGTCCTTTTTGACACCCGGGTCTGCTGGGCCATCATAGGTTCGACGCCCGTTAGGTAGCCTATCCGGCGAAGGAAATATCTATAATTTTCTTTTAATTCAGGGGCATTCTAGTATTTTCCCTACTCTTTTAACTCCTACATCCCAAACTTAGAGGGGTGACTTTTGAGCTAAGGGGGAGGTGATGGAATGAGGAACCAAGTCGAGTCTTGCGACTCAACTAGTATAGAATTCTAGAAAGATCTATGATGGGATATTAATCCATTCTTATTCTAGTGGATTTCCTAGCACTTTAGTCGAGATGACACTATACTCAGATATATTTGTGCCATATTCATGACCAATTTCATGCACTCTATACATATTCATGTCCATACTCAACTCCTAAAACAAACAAAAATTACTTCAGACAGCAATCCCAGTCCTACTTTATGATTCCATGAATTTCAACTTTATGTCAAGAGACTGATTACATATAATCCCATCTCTCACACTATGTTTAGTTCTATTCCCTCAAGTTATGATTTAATGGCTAATAGCACCAGGCTATAGCATGTAGATGCTCAGATCAGATCTTTTGAACGATTCGTGCTTATGATTTTCTTGCTCAAAACTTTATGTACTTACACCCAAACTAGTGATAGATGGTTGTAACATGTATGCTCAGAATAATCCTCTATTTAGGCCTTATGTGCTCAGTGTGTGAAGTATTTGTGCCCTTTGCACTCATGTCCCTAAGTATCATCTTAAGTGACTAAGTCTCGCTATATATGAGTCAAGATTCAGTAGTACCCCTTATCCTTGTTAATGATGCTCAGTTCAGATTCAATGTTCACAGCCAAGAGTAATCCTCTAGTTGCAGGTAAGGTATTAGACTAGCATTACCGTGGTAGGTGTAGCCCTTTATTCCCTAAGTTAGGTTTGAAAATAGTAAAACCAAGCAGTTAGGCTCAGACCTCAGTAGTTATATGTTATAGTTTTACACTTATGGTTCTTGCTCAGCCGCCTCTTCATGATTTTGTGAGAGTCCTTATAACAATCCAGTTCAGACCTTCCAGTATCCATTTCCTAAGACCAGGAGGATTTCCATTTAGCTTAATCCACACTAGTAAGTATAGTTTAGAAGAGAATAGTTTTCTCGTACAGTTACTCCTCTCAGTTTTATGTTCTTTTTAGTTACTATCATTTCTAAGAATGTTTTCATTATTTATGAGTTTCACCTAAGTACCTACTCTCACTCCAAGCCAGTTATCATGTTGGACATTCAGAGTCATGTCCCATCAGTGTTCTTATGCTCTCAGTATGCATACATGCCTCACGAATCGAACTCAGTTAATGTTTCTATCAGAAATCAGTTACCATGTCAGTACTCCAGCTTTTAGAACTCACTCGATGGGATTGTATCCCTTTCCCCATAACTTCAGCCTAGTTAGTCTTTATTCGAGGATGAATGATCCCAAGAGGGAGATATTGTAACACCCCACATATTCTAAGCTAAGATCCGAACAGTTCTTTATATGTGGTTAGATCCACAACCGATGAATTTTTGATGAATACAAGTATTAAGATCAATTCTTAAGTTTGTAGGTGTATTAGATATGAATTAAAGTCATAAATAACCTCTAGCTCAAAGTTAAGTTGAAAGTCTTTCTACCGATTAAGTTTTCATGTAAGTTCTAACTAGGGTCAATTTCAGATGCTATTTCTCCTAGTATATAAACAGTTAAGTGGCCTAGTACCCACCAAATTAAAGGTATTTGAATTATCTTTCCAATGCCACTGAGTTCTCATTAATAAGATTCTGGAGTAAAATGTTATGGGCATTTTAGTGAAGCACTGTCAGTTGTCAAAATTCTGATGGGCTAGCCGAAGGGAGTGGCAAATTCTTACGGGCGTCCCAGACACCCGTGGTGACCATGAAGGCCTATCGTGGCAGGGAGTGGGAACCAACCAGTGAGCCTGTTTGACCTTTGTGCATCCCACGGTTGGGTCTGACGGCCCGTGGGAGCCACGACGGCCCGTGGGAAGCCTCGTCCGGCGACTATTCTACACTTTTCAGCATTTAAGTTAGGGGTAGTTTGGTCCTTTCCTTACCTCAAGTCTTTCCCCACATCTTTTAAGCACCTAAAGGGGGTATTCCTTAGAAAAACATCGATCAATCTCTAGAAATATTCTCTCAAAACTATAAGGCAAGAAACTTAGGGTTTCAAGCAAGAAAGAGAATAGAAGCTCAAGCAAGAAAGTCTCTCAAGGGTTTTCCTCCAGATTTCTTCTCCAAGTTTTCATTCTCCAGTTCCAGCCCTAAAAATTCTTCATTAATCAGGTTGGTGGGTATTCAATGAGGATCTTCTTTCACCCTCATGTCCAAAGATCAGTTTTCAGTTATGATTTCTACAAATCTATAATTCTAGGGTTCATACCCAATTATGCATGTCTGACAAAATTGAACTCCTTATGATTGTATATGTTCCTACACATGTTTTAAAAGATATTGCATGAAGTTTTATGGATGTTTTCTTAAAATCCTTCGAGTTCAGATAAAATGGGATTAACCTGGATTTTCAGTATCTTCTGCATGAATTAGCTTTCTTTTCAAGAACTTGGCATGAAATTGTAGTATTTCCACATGAATTGACTTTTCCTTCAGAATTCAGCCTATTCAACTAGCAGTCAGTTTTAAATCATGAAATTAATCAGTTTTCAGCTTACAATTTTTCAAAAAAATAGAATGCTTTCAGTCTTAGCATTATGTTGCATTCTCAGATGATTATCAGTATTTGAGCTATACAGTATTTCAGTTTGTATTCATCGCTTATACATTCAGTTAGGAGAAGACTTAGCACCGAACGGACAAAGGGATGAGGCTTACCCGTTAGTTTAGGCTGAGACCTTTGGTAGCAGTCCCTGAGTCCCAGAACTACGATGCCACTGTAGGTTCAAAAAGGGTCACCCGTCAGATTAGGCATGACACTATTGTCTCTTGTGGACATCAGTTTAGTGAATCCATATCATATTGGTTCGTACCTTTGGCAAGGTATGAACACCCTTCCATCCAGGGTTACAGGTTGGCCCCATAGTTAGCTCAGCTTGTGGTATGTCGGTTAATAGTAGCTCCCACAGTCCATATTCATTATTGCATGACCTTGTATCCAGTTCAGTTCAGTAATATACAGTTACATGTTTATATACTTGGTCATTGCATCAGCTTGCATTCAGTACAGTATATCAGTATTTTCAGCATGTTCAGTAGAAGAAACTCCCTAAGGATTTACTTTAAGCATGAATTTTAGCATGACTCATGGTTCTCAGCTCAGTTGCACTATTTCATAATTTACAGACATAATTCATCTTCCAGTCTATGGATTCCTAATTAACGGTTTTACTTATCTTAAATATCATGATCTCACAGTTACAGTTCAGAAACACGATTTACATCCTCTTTAGTAAAAGAGCTTATGCTCTAAAGCTTGACTTATGCATTTTTAGATGTTTATACTCAATCAAGTATCCAGCCATACTTTCAATATATACATGTTTTCTCATGATTTTAAGTTAGTGCATTATCTTACATGCTCAGTACATTCAAAGTACTGACCACATACATTCCTTGTGCTGCATCATTTTATGATGTAGGTTTTAGTGCTAGCTTCCTGGATCATGGTTAGACAGATCGCAGCTTCCTGTCAGTAATTAAGGATGAGTTCTCCTTATTCGGGAACTCCAGTCAGTAGTAGTCATAGCAGTTTATTTTCAGTTTGATATATTGATTAGAGATAGTTGGGGGTCATGGATCGGCTAACTATAGTCAGTGTTAATAGAGGCTTCATAGACAGTTAGACAGTCAGTCAGTTATTTGTATCAGTTTTCAAATGATCTTGTATCTCAGTTATGAAAGTTCATCTTGTTATAATATTATTAAAGAGCTCAGCATATTTCAGCTTCCGTATTATCTTTCAGTCTATATTTTAGCAGTATACCAGGCTATGGGTTAGCTTGGGGTCATAAGCAGCGTGTCGCATTCAGGGTGTAGGCTCAGGGCGTGATAGGAACGAAGTAAAACCTTGCCACACTAGGCATCACAACACAAGAATTTCACAACTGGCCTCAAAAATCAATTGGAAAAAATGAATTTTGACAAGATATTTTAAGTTCTACACACTCGTTTGTGAATCAATCAAGCCAAATAGAAAATGTGCAAGTCATGACGAGAGAATCCTTTTAGCAAAAATCATTTTCCCCTATTTCCTTCAATTTGCAAATTTCTTCCCAAGAAAATTTTTGGTAGGCCCATTTCGAGACAAGCAACACATGTACTCAATTACACACTAACACTTGGCATTTTCCCTTAAGAAAGTCATCTCTCAATCTATTATAGGGAAACACCAACCCAACTTGACATAAAAACAAATAAAAGAAAATATTTGCTCCTTGAAAAAGAACCATGGTATGAAGAAAACCCTTAGAGTTTATTCAACTAACCTACTATTAGCGATACATAAATTGAGTTATGTTCTCATGGATCAATGGAAAACAAGCCTGGCGTAGGCACTAAGCGCATTTCAAGGCATGGGTAGTGAAACAATTATGCGTGTAGGACTATCCCGGTAATATGGCACTTACAAGAAAAGATCAAGCCGGATAAGAGCACAATTTAAGCATTAATGCAAAATCAAGCCCGATGAGGGCACACATAATCGTTCAGTATATTCTCGACAAGAGCCAAAAATAATGATCCATAATTGTCTAAATAGTAATTCCACCCCCAACTGAAATGCAGCATTGTCCTCAATGCTGAAAAAGTCATTAATCAAGAGAAGAAGGGAAGAAATTCCCTGAAGATTCTAAGAATGACGATGCCTTCTGCGTGAATAATATCAGTATTGCAATCTTAGAAGACTGTGTGGTAGTGGTGGTGGTGGAATGTATTCATGCTTTGGGTCTATTTGAAAACCTTCCACCAACGGAATTGATGGGTCCTATCTAACCTGAAGTAGGCCACTGGGATCAATAACTTCCCATTTATCTGGAAGTGTCATCAACTCATGATATGAAAGAGGTAGGGCAGCCCAGCTTGGTCTAGTATGAGGATTTGGGTGGCCATGGGAAATAGGTGGAATTCCGGCTAATATTTCTCAAGTTGGTCAGTGTATTATGTAGCATGCACATCTATCTTTACCGCCTCTTGGATGTCAGATGTTTCCATATTATCCATCAGTGTCCCGCCTACACACTAATTATCAGGAGAAATCCTACTTCTAAGAGGTGAGGATGAAGCAAGAGACGGTAAATTTAGATCCAAATGTGGGACCCTTGTGGTGGTATGGGGTACTACTTTCCTTATTTCACGAACATCCTCTTCCATTGTGTCAATATGAGCACAAAGTTTGCCCAAATTAGTTACCATCGGTTTTAAAGCTGATCTGATAGCATCACAAATCATGGTTGGGATATCTCTAGCTATCTTGTGCAAAATATCATCGTTGTTACATTCCATATGAGCAATCTTGAGTAACCCACTAGAGGAGGAAGTGGACGGTGCTCGCGGTGTGTGAAGTAGTAAGGTGACATTGTGGTTGTGTCCTGATACTTCAGGGGTAGCAATAGGACTCTCTAGATGATTATGTGAAATGGTGAGAGTAGTACTTGTACCTTATGAAACATTTGGATTAGTGGAAAACCTTCTTCTCTTGATTGATGGAGAATCTTAATCTCTCTTAGTGGCCAAATTGACTATGCCCTCCGCTCGACAAATTTTGTCCAATGGCCAAAATAAAGGATACTTTGCTCAAAGACACAAGTGATAAATGAGAACAGGAAAGGACAAAGAGGTGGATTATTGTCTAGCTCTTCTTTTGAATTGATCCACAAGAATTTCACCTTCATTGATGCGAATTCTAGACATATTACATGTGATGAGAATAGCAACGTCGATGGAAACATGAGTGGTGTTATTTGATGGAATGAGCCTTGTGCAAACAAAGTCTAACCATATCTTGGCTTCGAACTTAAGATCATTATGAGAAATCCTACCTTTAGATACTTCCCAAAAAGGTTGATCGTCAATAATGATACTAGCTACCCAAGCATATTGGTCGTCTTGTGAAGCAACACGCTGGGAAAATCCCAATAGTGAGCGTCGTGCCTCACCCCAGAGTAGAGAGTTAATGGCCTCGAGAGTAATGTCAATATTTTTGCCCCGCACTAAGATAGATTATAGACATGGAATTTTACTTATGGGGCCTTTATGCTTCAGACTATCTTGTATGGCTCAGTAGGAAGCATAGAATTCTCGTACCAATTCCAAAAGATAAGGATCGATAAGTTGAGCAAAATGATAAAATGATCCCACTTTCTCTCATAGAATTATTTTCCTGTATTTGGGAGCTTATTCTTGAAGGAGTCTATATCCAACCCAGATTCTTCTGCAATAGCTCGCTGATCACGAAAAGTGAGATAATAAACGTCCATCCCTTAAGGCCAAATCAAATTTGTGATTTAGATGGCCCTGTATTTTGCACAGGTATAGTCAAATATGCCGATGTTGAAGCTTCATATCTGTCTCTTCCCTATTATTTGCGCCTACAAAAGGTCATAGTCCTGCAAAAGAAGATTGTGAGTACTCAAGGGAAACAACAAAATCTTTTTGCATTTTTGCAGTAATGAAAGAGGAAAATGATAAAAGAAGCTAATGTAATAAAAAGAAATTGAATGCATAGTAGAAGAAAAGGCACCAGGTAAACTGATGGTAGGAGTGAATCGCAAGTAAAGACTTGCGCTTCACAAGTGACTTCACCCATGCAAATAGTAGACCTAGCAAGGACAGGAGTAATGGGCGAACACATGTGTGATTCACCCCTGTCGATTTACTAGTCACATGTGCCTTTTCCCCTTACAGGCAGTAGGTAGGTATCTTCAATGTCGCATATGATGATGCTTGCATTTCGTAGGTGAAAACCTGCATTGTTCATGCGCAACACATATGAAAATAGTAAGAGTTTTTTAACTCTTAGTTTTCATGTGCGTTGCATATGCTCTTTGCATGGCAATACTTGTGGAATGCAAGTATGAACCAAGCTATGAACACATAATTTAGCAGGGCTAAGGAATAATAAGCACTAGTTGACCAATTTTAAGCACTAGTTGACCAATTTTCAAGTTATCCAGGTACTCAAACTTCCCCAGAAAACTTCATACACAAACAAGACCCAAACATTATGAGGTATACGCCTAACGATTTCCTTTAAGAAGGATGTTACCCCGTCTATCATTGGGAACATCAAGCATCATGAAAAGCATTCAAGCATATTCAAATGCAACAAGAGTTCACTCCCCTCAACCAAAGCGCTCACCGAATAATTTTTAATCAATTGAAACAACACAAGGGCGCAGTGATACACATAATTTTCAGCCCAACACAATAATACTCAACAAAAACTTGTAAAGATGATGATTTGCATCATCATAAGTGGGTTACTCAAACTTCACCCAAAAACTCAAAATTAACGACTAGAAATTATCACAAATTGTATGCATCATTCTATAAACACGATCTACCAAGTTTTTCACAAGTAACAACAATAATAGGCCCCAAAATTGGGTTCAAAAATCAGATCTCACCCAGAACTCAATATGATAGAAGAAAATAGCATATTTCACAAATAATATTCCCAATCTACTTAAAAACAATGATTTAATGTCAAGTAACTTACCACAAGTGAAGAAGAGGGATTTAAAAGTGAAAACGTGAAGCTTTGGGACTTAACAATGGTGACCCAAAATTTTCTCACCGGAAAAGTAGTTGCGGCAGTAGTGGTGCGCCGGTGGTGAAGTAATAGGGAAGGAGAAGTAGATTGTGAGAAGATTGTGGGAGATTGAGGGATTTTGGGGAGTTTTGAAGATTTTGTGGAGAGTTATGGAAGAAAAAGAAGTGGAGTGATAGTTTAAAGGAGAAAAGAATAAGAAGAGGCGTGCGTCAAAAATTCTGGGTCGGGTCAGTCAACGGATAGATCAACAAAAATTCAAAAATACATGTGCTTGCGATGCAACATGCTATTCATACATGACTGAGTGCAAACTCACTGTTTGATGAAGAGTAGATACCTCGATTTTCAAATCTTTCACCCTGTTATTTGTAGATTCAACCTTTTTTAGCACTTGCGACAACATGTCTTCAAACTTGGAATATGCGAGATTACTCGCACTTGGTTGATATGGAGAAGCATTTTCCTTGGGTGGAGTCACATAAGGGTTATTGATTCAGTGATTATATCAATCACCTTCCCTTTCACGATCTCACTCACGGTCTTTCCAACCTTGATTCTCATCCTGTGGTCGCCAAGTGCCTTGGTTTGCACCTTGGTACCTCGGGCGAGAACCCGCCAATAGATAATAAAGCTTTTTATCCCATGATGTGTAAGCACTAACTTCATCATGGTCTTTTGAACTATAAGTATCCATGGTATTGACACTTTTGGTCCCGGCTCCCATTATATGCTTGGCCAACAAATCAATCTGAGTCATCATTTTGGCCATGGTCTCATCTCTCTCCTCCTCCTTTTTCCTCATCTCATTAGTCATTATGGAGGAAGTAACACCCAAAAAAACTTTGGCATCTCTTGTATGTCATGCTCTATTAGTTTTTGTCATTCAATCTAAAAGAGCCGAAGCAAAACCATAGTTTTGATCCATGAGAGTTCCTCATGTGATATTATTAGCCATTAATTGTTCATAGAGTCTAGTGCTCGAAAGAAGCTTTGGAGAAGATCCCCTTCTGTAAAACCATGGATTGGACATAACAATAGCTTCTTCTTGAATCTTAGTCATACTTCATACAATGGCTCATCCGGCAGTTATCGAAAATTGGTAATCTCGTCCCTCAGTTGCATTATGCATGAGGGTGGAAAAAATATGACCAAGAAGGATTCAACTAATTTGTTCTAAGTCGTAATGGAGCCCTCTGGAAGCTCGTCAACCCACGTGGTTGCCTCACCCATAAGAGAGAATGGGAACAACTGAAGTCGAATCGACTCTTGAGTTATGTTTTGGATGTTGAAGGGCTGACAAATCTCGAAAAAATACTGGATATATCGATTAGTATCTTCGTGGGCCAGCCCTCTAAATAGCCCCTTCATTTGTATCAAATGCAACATTGTACTCGTTACATGAAATACAGCATTGCCAATGGTTGGAGGTAGTCGGATGGCACCTACGGCACCATGAACAATCGGTTTATCCTCCACATCCATGAATCCGTCCACACTTTTTTGATCGCCTGCTTGGCTCATGGATAACCTATTCACAGTCACAAAAACAACCAAAAAAAGTAAAAGAGAACAAATACTCAACAGAAGTGAATTAAACGACAATGAAATGGTAAATCAAAAACCATTCCCCAGCAACGGTGCTACTTTTTATGACGTTCAAAAGCACTCTCCTAAAAGAGGTGGTAACGATCGCCAAACAAAATAATAAGTAACCCAATGAATGTTGGGGTCGAATCCTCGAAGAATAGGATGATGACTTGCCACTAAACATCAGAATTCAATTTACTAATTCGAACAAGCAAAAGTAAAATTGGGGAAAAAAGGTTTAGAAAATTTCAATTCACAGTGTAATAAGAGAGAATTTAAACACAATTGATTAAATCAAGAGAAGGAAGACTAGGGTTGATTATTCAAACAAACTTTCAATCAAGAGCATAGGTATCTTGGTTTAAGCTATACTTTGTAGTTTTTCAACCTACCAAGCATATTTACTATGGTCTTTGTTCAAGCCCCATAGTTTAACATTAAACCAACTAATTAATACTTGAGTGAGTCAAACGATCTCTAGATTTGACTCTTAGATGAGTATTTCTTATAATCAAGCTATTTCTAGCCTTAAATTGTGGTGAAAATCTCAAATCTCCACTATTAAATTCTTACCCAATTTATGAACTCCTTCTTCAAGTAAGTACAAAATTAGTAAGCTAAATCAATGTTTGCAATCATTAATTTTATAAAATTAAAACATGAAGAATTCAATAGACCCATACTCAATAATCAATTATAAGTTTAATAATCAACACCCATTTTCAATTTCAAATACCCATCATGCACACATCCCTAGAATAGAATTTAGCTACTCATAGCAAAGGAATAAGATAAGATACCAAATGAGTTTTCCAAAATTCCATTTATTATGCAAGTTAAGCTCAAAATGGTTTACAATGGTGTTTCTACTAGAGAAGAAGAAGAGAGAAAGTGTACTCTATCCACTATCTTCTTGGGAAAGTAAAAATTGATGAATGATTCTTAGTACAGATCCCAAAAAGGATTTTAGAACCTTCCAAATACGTCACAAATAATTTGACAAAATTGCCCTTCAGAACATGTGCAACGTGAAGGGCAAAGGCACCTGCGATCGCTCCTTGGATTTTGCGGCTCACAGGTTCCCAACTTCTCAAGCAATAATGACCCAGCAATATGCAAAGTAAGGTGCGAGAGTAGGGGCGATCGCCCTTGGCAAAGTGTGGCTCGCATGCAGATGACTGTTCAAGTAGTGTCCAAGCTTCCATGTGTGTTAGCACCTGCAAAATGCAGGTGCCTTCTTGCAGCTTGTATATCATCTCGCCCTTCTCGACAAAACCTTACCCTTCCAATCATCTTTATACTTTATCTCCACTTTAAGCTTTTTTGGGTTCAAATCATTTTCTTTCTTTATTTGACTAAAAATACCTACATTTACGACAATAAAGGCAATACGTACCTCTAATTCATATCAAATCATAGAAATAATTCATGAATAAAGGCTCAATAAGTTGATAGATTACAAACTTATCAATCAGCAGCCTCTAAGCTCTCACCCAGGCGCTATGTTATCATATTCTAAAACAAAGAAAATTCTAGTTTAGCTTATGTTGCTCTATCAAATTCAAGTTACAAGTACCTCTAACCTCCTAAAAAGCTGAAAACCAATTCTGAGTTTTATAACAAAGTTTTGACATTTCGTCTATTGCAACTCTTTCGACGGGTTGAACCCCTAAGGAGTTTAATACCACCATCAGATAGAGTCCCATTAGATGAATTGTCAATTCAAAAGCAACTGATGGTTTTTGTTTGTTTGAGACTGTTAGTATCACTATAATATCTCTTTGGTTTCCTGTTGATTGGGCTATAATACATGAAGTGTTGTTCCCACTCTATATTTGTAATATACTTGTTTCTCAATCTGGCTCTCCGCTTCTGTGAATTTTGTGTCTGAGTTATGGTATTTGTATCTTGTCTGCATTGAAAAATTTTCTTGCTTGTGTTGGTAATTTCTAAAATGAGTTAAATTGAGTTGTACCTGCAAAATCAAAAATCAAGTTAGATAAAAAATCTTTCAGTGCATTGTCTTCCCTTAGGGTGTGAGCAAAATGCACTAGCCCCTTATTTCTCCAGTACTTGATTCTTGTGATCTCCATACAAATACTCCAAGGTACATCCCATTTGCCTTCCACTGTGTTAGTCATTGCTAAGGAGACTGACTCAATTAAGAGAGGGGTTAAATGTTGTGTCGTATAGTATTGGGTACCATCCTGTATTGTTGCTGCTTCAGCACATATACTGGTTGTATCTTTGAGTCCCCTAGCACCTGCATATATTAAATCACCATTTCAATTTCTAACACAGAACGTTGCTGCATTCTCTCTCGGATTACCTTTGCAAGCTCCATCAGTATTGTATTTATACCACCCGTCTCTGGCCTCCTCTATATCACCACTTGATACCTTACTGGAGCTCTGAAATCTTCTATACACTGCACCAATTGAGGTCATTGAACAGGCAAACTCTTTATCCATGGATATTTAATCCTTGCCAGATCATAAGATTTTTGTCTATCTCTTGAATAACTCTTTCTTTACTCATGTTACCTCCATTTTCTATCACATTCCTCCTTCCAAAGTTGCCAATAAATAAAGGTTGGAGCAGCTTGGAACAATGGTCTTAGCTTTGGCACACATTCCCAATTTTACCATTTCATCATTGTTTGTTGTACCTGAATAAGAAGAACTATAATCAAATGATCACTTTGCCTAATTTTCTCGTATGAAAATACTTCTAGAATATATGGACCAGTTGATCAAGCGGGAAAAGCAAATCAAGTATGAATATTACTATTCTTTTGTATATGAATAAACAACTATGAATAATGGGCTTTGAATAAAAAAAAAAGGAAAACGCACACTTGTACCCCAAAAAAGTAAAATATTTTATCTCAAATGACCTATTACTTTCGTACCCTTTTTAATCTTAAAATGGCATATATCTAAAAAAAATCTGGGCTGACGTCATATTGACATCAGGGCTCACTTTTTTTTCTCTCTGATACAATCACAGTATATTACATTATATGAATATACTCTGATGGTATCAAAGAGTAACTGAGCAGTGTCTTCATTGAAGGACTACTTCTTCCTTGATACCATCAAAGTATAATATACTTTGGTGCTATCAAAGAGTAACTGAGCAGTGTTTTCATTGAGGTTTGCTTCAGTCTTTCGATGATATTACTCAATCATCCATGACACCATTATGGTATATCTGTATACTGGTATAGTATCATTGAGGTATGTTTCAGTTATTCAATATTTTAATTTTAAAACAGTTAAAAAAAGAGTCCTAATTTAGATATAATTTTTTTAATTTGCAAAAAGAGAAAAAAAATTATAAAAAATATATTTTCTACTAATTTAGAGTTTAGTAAATATAAGCTTGTGACTTTAATAATTTTTTCTTAATTGTTTCTTATTTATTTCTTAAAAAAAGAGTTCAATCCTATATGATATCGGTAGGATATCAATATACTGATAGAGTATCACAGAGGATTAAGCTCTGTCCTATATAATACCCTATTAAAGAGCTCAGTCCTATATGATACTGACATGGTAATCAATATACCAACGCAGTATCACAAAAGATTAAGTTCAGTCCTATATGATACCGATAGTGTATTAATATACCGACGGAGTATCACAGAGGATTAATCCATGATAGTGACGTTGATGTTATGTTGACGTCATGCATTAAATAAGAAGGGAGGAAGTGGGTCCATTAATGTCACGATCCAAACTACCGGGCCATGCGGGCTCCTACTCTAACCACCTAGATAGACGAACCCTCACCCCCTGTCCAACAGGTAACATGCAAAATTAAAGTAAACCATTAAATTAAGCCACCTTTATACATAACTAAAACCCTTTCTTTAAAAAATCCTGTTCAGAAATAGGCTACATAAGAAATTGCGAAAAAACCTTTACAACCTTTAAAAGAACACCCTCCCTTAGGATCTAGTCTAAACAGGTACAAAAGCTACTACCAGATGACACAAAGAGATAAAAGACCCAACTTTCGCCATGGGAAACGAAGACAGAAGTTGCTGGAGATCTCATCGTCGCGAACCTATGAAACATCACCAACCTGTAACCAGACTATACCAAAAGGTATAGCAAGAGTAGAGTCAGTACAAACACACGTACTGGTAGGCATCATCGGTCGATCCGAATTCACTCCTACTATTATATAAGAAAAACAGGGAAGGCATGACTGAAATTAAATAACTTGGTTTCCACCCCCACGTTATTCCGCTGCCAACTCCCTCATTCTCAAGGCTTCCAAGGCACACTAACCTTAGACTTCCTAAGCCTTACCTTATCCCCGACTTCCCAAGTCACCTTACCCTTCACAGAGGTCCATGTCCATACTTGGGCCACCCTTCCCTTACCTAAGTCCACTGTTCTAACTATCCTTCCGACTTAGCCCGGCTGACCGCCCAACTCAACGGCTTATACTCGTAACATTTCTCACCAGGGTCCCACCCTCTACGGATTAGTAAATCTTCCAATAGATGTGCAATAGCCAGGACCATAAACCCAGACTCTCAGTCTATCCACCACATGCAATCCACCCAGCAACCCTTGCTACGTTAATGACAACCCTAGAGTCACCTCTAATCCCCTTATTGTACATGACCCGGACCCTCCAAGGATCCTCTTAACCACACCCAAGTGCCCAACCTGCTACCACAGTCTACACCAAGACCAACCCTTAGCTCAGCAATCACAATTAACCCCTGACCGCCCTTAGTACCTTTATTGACAACAACTCCTGAACTTAAGCCCCTTCCACATAGTCTGGACCCACCCTGGGATCCCCCTTCTAGACTACACCCATGTACCTTGGAATCAACCCGGCCTAAACCAAGACTAACACAATATTGATGAACAACCCGGCCTAAACCAAGACCAAGCATAGCAGTTATATAGAAATTTCTGGCCACTCAAGGACCACCAAACAATAGCACCTTTCAAATAAACCACCCGGTCCACTCACGGAACCAATTCCAAGTATCACATTCAGTAAACAACTCGGTCCACTCACGGAACGAATTCCAAGTATCACATTCAGTAAAACAACCCGGTCCACTCACGGAATCAATATCAACCAATGCAATACAATAGTCAATGAAACAATGCAAGATGCAATAAAGTAAACCCGTACCAGGCGTGGTACCCATGCCAACCAAATGTTATACCAGTACCAGGCGTGGTACCCGTGTCAACCATGTGTTATACCCGTACTAGGTGTGGTACCCAAGCCAACTGAATATCAACAAACCACAGTCAATATATGAACACACAAACTTGTAAAACCAATAAGTAAAACCGTTCAATCACAGACTGTAAACAGGAACTTAGACATTCCACACAATTTGCCTAAGCAATGTAATGCATACAATCACTTAGACATGAGTACATGAATATACACATTCACATAAAATCATAAGCCATCACCTACCCCTTTTCGAGTACAACTACGAACCATCAATTCCCGTCCGAAGACTATTTCTCGGTTCACCCTTTTTATTATAACATCCAACTAGCGATTTCCCTTGTTAAATGAACACACAAGCATGCGACACGCTACCCTTTTCTAACCTTAGCCAGACCATCGCTAAGCCTCAAGCAATAAACATTCCTGAAACCCCACCTAGGAGCTTCCTGTTTCCGTTTCCCGTTCTCCCAAGCACTTCCCCGGTTCCCCGAACCTTCCCGACATGCTAGTCCCTCAACCCATATTTTGTCACGTCAATATGAATAAATTGAACACATAATAACATTCACAAGACCAGCCATTCCATACATCCTAGAAATAACACAACCAATCCCGAATTTGCCAGACTTCGTACCTGGAGGCCTAAAACATAGATTCTCCATTTCTACTATACAACAAGTACGGAAGGTAAACAGGTCTAACTACTCATGAAAACCTAGCCTACCTGGGTGCCTGCAGCTGCAATGATGCATTTCTGGCTCCGTGATTGCGTTCCTGGCTGAACCGTGATCCTGGAACCCGCTGTTCCGCGTCCCTTTATCCATGACCTCTCCTCCTCATGATTTCCCAGCCTTGGAGCAGCATGGGGGGGGGGGGATTTGGAGGAACTCTCGTATGTTGCCCAACTGAGGAGATGAGACTTTTTAATAAAATCCTGTCATAGGTTCTTCCTCCCGTATCTCTGGTATAGCGGTTCGCTTTACTGCGACAGTGGTGCCGATATAGCAGAATAATTACCGCTACAGCGGTGTGACATCAGCCCAAATTCTTTTCGTAAATCAAAAATTTTCCATGACGTCACCCTATTTATTCTAAACATATTTTTAACCATTTCCCCAAATTTATGGAATTGGGAAAAATTAACATAACGACGAACCTGGTAGTTACAACAGATACTAATTTACCCATCGTTCATTCCCGAATGATCCCGAATCAAATCGGAGAAGAGAAACTAACCCGGGACTCTTACCGTCCCACGTGACCGCGTAATTGTAGGACCTACGCAAGTTGTCAAACCTTCCCTTTACAAGTCTAACCGACCAAGGAAAATTTATTATTATCTCATCCCAACGAAGAATTTTATGAGCCTCACAAGGGCTATCACGCGTGTCCCTATCCCGAGCACCCAAGAATTCTGGGGTCTCGTGTCATATTGGATTGGACAAATTTGAAAAGACCCAGGAGAACTTTTCTCGTACCATGACTGACTGGCGTTCCGCTGTAGCGGATAATTCACCGCTATAGCGGTCCCGCTATAGCGGACAGCCGACCCTATAGTAGTTGACAGCAGAATGAAATTGGGGAGAACCGAATTTCTCCCCTCATTCTCCCCACATTCCCACTCAAACACTACACTTTCTCTCCCAATCGTCCCACTCCCAACGTCGGAATTTCCAGGTATTAATCGTACTCACTCTCTCCCTTACTCTTTTGCACTAATTTGTACATGAATGTGGTAGGATTTTAGAAACTTGTAGTATATTTGAAGTGAGTTTGGACTTTAACTTTTGGTTGGATTTTTGTTGGATTCCCAAATCATGGATGCTTCCCTTACGCTTACAACGCCTCCAAGGCGTTCTGGGCATAAGGATTATACTAATGTTGGCCAAAAATGGGTGGGGAAAGTAAAGGGTTGTTTCTTGAACAAAATAGTGATTCGAGCGGATTTTAGGGGTTATTATGCCCAATATTTTGTAGAAACTAGCAATGGGGTACTTTGGGTAGGTAGATCTAGTCTTGGAATGACAAAAATCAGAGTTTTGGACCAAGGGGCGCCATTGATGCACCCCTTGAAGATCTGGAATGATGAAGACCACTATAGCGGTAGGGCTCCGCTATGGCGGTCCAGCTACAACAAACATTTCACCGCTATAGCGGTCCCACTATCGCGGACGTATCACCCACTATAGCGGAAGGCCGTAAACCAGTGGCCTTCCCAAGTTACACTTAGAAAAGAAAAAAAAATCCTGTCAATAACTTTCCGTAGACTCTACATGCACATTATTTAAAAGTCCCCACACATTCCAAATAAGTCACACCAGGTTGTACACACAACAATTCAATTTCAAGTCACAAACACAATCAAATCACAACCAATCAATTAATAAGTTTCATCCCTCATTCGTACCATGGATGACCATTAGTCGGTTATCCATGCTTGCCACAGCCTCTCAGGCCAGATACCAATTGGAACCTTCCCAATTCCAATTCCTCTTGCTTGTCCTATTGTAACTGAGGTACGGAGACCTCCCATACCTTGTTGAGACACCAATTGGAATCGAGAGATACCAATTGGACCCAACCCATACAAGCAAGTACGAACCGCACGAAAGAATGAAAGAAGGGTGACGATTCTTAGAATGCATTATAGTTCCCCAAAGATTAGATGTGGATGTCAATACACCAATTCGTAGGACCCTATTCAACATTTTGCTCTTATACTGGGAGATCGGTAACCTAGGCTCTGATACCATCTGTCACGACTCAAACTACCGGGCCGTGCGGGCGCCTACTCTAACCACCTAGATAGACGAACCCTCACCCCTTGTCCAACAGGTAACATGTGGAATTAAAGTAAACCATTAAATTAAGCCACCTTTATACATAACTAAAATCCTTTCTTTACAAAATCTTGTTCAGAAATAGGCTACATAAGAAATTGCGGAAAAATCTTTACAACCTTTAAAAGAACACCCTCCCTTAGGATCTAGTCTAAACAGGTACAAGAGCTACTACCAGATGACACAAAGAGATAAAAGACCCAACTTCCGCCATGGGAAACGAGGACAGAATTTGCTGGAGATCTCATCACCGCGAACATATGAAACATCACCAACCTGCAACCAGACTATACTAAAAGGTATAGCAAGAGTAGAGTCAGTACAAACACACATACTGGTAGGCATCATCGGTCGACCCGAATCCACTCCTACCATTATATAAGAAAAATAGGGAAGGCATAACTAAAATTAAATAACTTGGTTTCCACCCCCACGTTATTCCGCTGCCAACTCCCTCATTCTCAAGGCTTCCAAGTCACACTAACCTTAGACTTCCTAAGCCTTACCTTATCCCCGACTTCCCAAGTCACCTTACCCTTCACAGAGGTCCATGTCCATACTTGGGCCACCTTTCCCTTACCTAAGTCCACTGTTCTAACTATCCTTCCGACTTAGCCCGGCTGACCGCCCAACTCAACGGCTTATACTCGTAACATTTCTCACCAGGGTCCCACCCTCCATGGATCTCTAGTAAATCTTCCAACATATGTGCAATAGACAGGACCACAACCCCAGACTCTCAGTCTATCCACCACATGCAATCCACCCAGCAACCCTTTCTACGTTAATGACAACCCTAGAGTTACCTCTAATCCCCTTATTGTACATGACCCGGACCCTCAAGGATCCCCTTAACCACACCTAAGTGCCCAACCTGCTACCCCATTATACACCAAGACCAACCCTTAGCTCAGCAATCACAATTAACCCCTGACCGCCCTTAGTACCTTTATTGACAACAACTCCTGAACTTAAGCCCCTTCCACATAGTTCGGACCCACCCCGGGATCCCCCTTCTAGACTACACCCATGTTCCTTGGAATCAACCCGGCCTAAACCAAGACCAACACAATATCGATGAACAACACGGCCTAAACCAAGACCAATCACAACAGTTATATAGAAATTTTTGGCCACTCAAGGACCACCAAACAATAGCACCTTTCAAATAAACCACCCGATCCACTCACAGAACCAATTCCAAGTATCACATTCAGTAAACAACCCGTTCCACTCACGAAACCAATTCCAAGTATCACATTCAGTAAAATAACCCGGTCCACTCACGAAATCAATATCAACCAATGCAATACAATAGTCAATGAAACAATGAAATATGCAATAAAGTAAACCCGTACCAGGCGTGGTACCTGTGCTAACCGAATGTTATACCCGTATCGAGCATGGTACCCGTGCCAATCATGTGTTATACCTGTACCAGGCGTGGTACCCGAGCCAACTGAATGTCAACAAACCACATTCAATATATGAACACACACAACTTGTAAAACCAACAAATAAAATCGTTCAATCACAGACTGTAAACAGGAACCTAGACATTTCACACAATTTCCCTAAGCAATGTAATGCATACAATCACTTAGACATGAGCACATGAATATACACATTCACAGAAAATCATAAGCCATCACCTACCCCTTTCCGGGTACAACTATGAACCATTAATTCCCGTCCGGAGACTATTCCCCAGTTCACCCTTTTTATTATAACATGCAACTAGTGATTTCCCTTGTTAAATGAACACACAAGCATGCGACACGCTTCCCTTTTCTAACCTTAGCCAGACTGCCACTAAGCCTCAAGCAATAAACATTCATGAAACCCTACCTAGGAGCTTCCTGTTTCTGTTTCCCGTGCTCCCAAGCACTTCCCCGGTTCCCCGAACCTTCCCGACACGCTAGTCCCTCAACCCATCATTTTATCACGTCAATATGAATAAATTGAACACATAATAACATTCACAAGACCAGTCATTCCGTACATCCTAGAAACAACACAACCAATCCCGAATCCGCCAGACTCCGTACCCGGAGGCCTAAAACATGGATTCTCCATTTCTACTATACAACAAGTACGGAAGGTAAACAAGTCTAACTACTCATAACAACCTAGCCTACCTGGGCGCCAGGAGCTGCAATGATGCATTTTTGGCTCCGTGGTTGCGTTCCCAGCTGAACCGTGATCCTGGAACCCGCTGTTCCGCATCCCTTTAGCCATGACCTCTCCTCATCATGATTTCCCAGCCTTGGAGCAGCATGGGAGGGTTTTTGGAGGAACCCTCGTATGTTTCCCAACTGAGGAGATGAGACTTTTTAATAAAATCACGTCACAGGTTCTGCCTCCCGTAGCTCCGCTATAGCGGTCTGCCTTACCGCGACAGCGGTGCCGCTATAGTGGAATAATTACCGCTATAGCAGTGTGACGTCAGCCTGAATTCTTTTCGGAAATTAAAAATTTTCCATGACGTCACCCTATTTATTCCCAACGTATTTTTAATCATTTTCCCCAAATTTATGGAATCGGAAAAAATTAACATAACGATGAACCCGGTCGTTACAATTAAGCTTAGATAGATTGGGTTGAGTCCATTTTGATGAAATAAAGGCATACGAAGCTAAAGCAAATAAGCAGGATCACTTGTTGTAATATAGACAACACATAATCACATATTTTAATCAAGCATAAAATCAATACTTATTTCTTGAAGCGTGATTGCGATCCCGAATCAACCTTCAAGCACGAGCAAAAACCTTTCACGAGATAATCTTTTGGACCCGTGATCTTCTGTTGGGTGACTCAAATAGTATCGAAATAAGCAAAATTCGTGTAGGCGAATTTATCATGGAAGAATGCAGGAAAAATCTCTTATTTTTCTTGATGGCATAAGACCCTTTATATAGACACAAGTATTAGGGTTTTAAACCCTTTCCCAAACTTGGTAGGTCTTTCTTTTTCACCAAAAATAAATTCTATTTAATTCCTAATTATTCGGTCACAATAGGGACCACAGATTTAATTAGCGAGGCTTTCAATTGTGATATTAATTCACAAAATGAATAAATTAATCCTACCACAATAAATTACAAATTATTTCACTAAAAGTTTATAATTGCACTCCTCAATTTAATTTCAAAATTATTCATTAAATCTTATTGAACTCCCCATGTTAAGATCAAAGATACCAATCAATTAAATTAAATTTTTGATAATTTAATTCATTGATTAATTTAATCATTTATTCTACGCTTAACTTATTTCATGTGACAGATACAAAATCCACCTGTAGGATCTTCACATGAAAACTTATAAGCAATCATGAAGGGATATCATCAATCTCAAGGTCGAGACATGGATTCTATCAACTAATTATTATTTCACAAATGCTATTTGTCATCATTCAACCTATCGGAAATATTTTAACCTACAAAGATTTTCACCCTTTGATAGATCAAGATTACAAATAAATTGCATTGATCATAATAATTATATCAAGATTAAGAGTATAAATACATTTAATGATCTAGAGAAGTTGTTTATAAATATTCATAACATAAACAATCATCTCTAGTTGGTCCGTTTAATACACACAAAGTGTACTAGCATAAGAAGTTGAAATACAACAATTTTTATAATCAAGATTAGATTATATTTAATCTTGTGCTACAATCATCAAGACGTTTGTCTAGCTTCATCTTTGATTGTAAACATAATATTTATACTTATAAGAATCAATTATTTAATCTTTCGTGTATAAGCTAAATTCTATACACAAAATTATCTACTAGATAAGTAAATGGACACATAGCCGAATACATGATCTATTTAATTATTTATTAAAATTAAATAAATAATTTTTCTATGATAAATACTATATCCAAAATACATGGTTAATAGTATATATCCCAACAATCTCCCACTTAGACTTTTAATCATAATGATCGTTAGAATATACCATATCTAAACTCATGGTTAGTGGTATATATCCCAACAATCTTTCACTTACTTTTAATCATGCATCTAACTTTTACAGGCATTCTTCTTACACGACTACACAAGTCTAAAAAGAACTTGCCAAGGTATCTTTTGATGCAACTTTGTCTAGTAGTGCTTTATCGTAACCGATTGATTTTGTACTAAAATCTTCAGGAATTCTTTCATGAAATTATTTCAAGATTATATATCAAATCAATCTTAGTTATACAACTTCGTCTAGTAGTGTTTTATCGTAACCGTTTGATTTTGTACTAAAATCTTCAGGAGTTCTTTCATGAAATTATTCTAAGATTATACATCAAACCGATCTTGGTTACTATTCTCCCACTACGACTAAGTACTACCACCACTATAATCACACTATCAAATTTCCAATATTAATGACTTCATATAGTGATCTTTGCTCAACATCTGAGTAGATTTTCTTACGTTTATTAACGTTTTTCCACTAATTATGAATTATCGATTAGATGTTCTTGAACTTCTAAATATTCATATGACTCATTTGTTATTTCTTTGTCCAGTTTTTATAAAGCAAGTTTGATTTTAGGAACATGGTTTATTAAATGTTCTTTTAAAATTTGACATTTGTATCAACAAATACCTTATTTTGTTTAGGAGAACAAAATAAACTTCCTTTCGATTTCTTTGAATATCCAATAAACATACACATATTTGTTCTTAATTTCAATTAATATGCCATCTTTTCAGCACATGTGTTGGACAAGCTCATGCAAGCTAGGCTTACATCCAATCCACAGTTCTGTAAGTACCAAAGAAACTGACTTAGAAGCAATTAAATAATGTACTTTGTAGTTCTTAAGACTTATCCAAAATTAAAAAAGAAACAAGTACGAATAAGTCAATAATTAATCTTACCATCTCCATAAGAGCCTTATTTCTTTTCTCTTATAAGATAGATTAATATTATTCAGTTCAAGAGAGATATTAATAATAAAAGGCTCACACATCAACATATTACAAGAGATAAAATGTTCATCTAGCTCAATAACACAAGTTACAAGAGAAATAAACTTGATGTCCATCTCTTCTTTAGTTAGAAACTGAAATTTAATTCTTTTTAACAGAATGTACATGTACAATGCATTCTTTTCATTAATGTCTTATCTCTGCTACAAGCAACTCTTATAGATTGAAGTACGTGGGTTGAACTAAGACATGATTAATCTGAGAGATACGAACTTTAAATAGATCATCAGCTATACACGTCACACATACAACCATGCATATTAAATAACTAAATTTGATAGAGAAATTGAACTATTCATGCAAACTACATAAGTCATTTCAGATAATTCACCCTATAAATCAAAATAGGATCAATTCAGATGGAGAGTAATTGTCAATTAAGTAAGGTAAATATCCTATTTTATATATCTCTATTCCGTTGAACCAACATGTAACTCAGATAGAGAGTTAATACAAGTTATCAACAACAAGATATCAAAGTACAGTAATTAATAATAATGAATATATCCGATGAGGAAAGAAGACCAATGTCAACATGTAAACTCATTATATTATTGTTATATACCAGTGGAGACTATAGAGATTGAACCCTACCACCAATATTTCATAAATTATCCAAAAACTCATCTACACGATCCTAAATGTCCAAAAATAATATTACTCGCAGCATAATTATATGTATTGACCATTGAGTTATTTTCACGAATCTGCCAAATTCAGATCAATAAGAGTTCATCAAAATTTAGAACTTCAAAATCAAGACCAATCTATAGTGGTCGACAGGAGATCGGTATATAATTTATTTTTAGGTGAATTTATTCATATTACATATCATACTTATTAATGATAATCCATGATATTAGAAATCAAAATAATCAATCACAAAATTCTTCATGAAATAGCAGTTATATTGATCCAACATGTGAAACTCAGAGAGAGTTAAGTCATGTTATCAATTACTAGCTATTATACTAAATGAGCTTATAATAAATTTATTTGATATGGAGGAACACCTAAAATTAACACGTAAATTTATAATATCTCACTTACCACATGAATTAATTTTGATCATCACTTTACATGTTCGTTTTAAAATTTTAAAATTGACCAAACATATAAATTCAGATGGAGAGTTAATACATGCTATCAATTACTAGAAATTTATCTAATGAACTTCTAATAAATTTATCTGATATGAAAAAAGACCTAAAGTCAACACGTAAATTTATTATCTCACTTATAATCAAGCATGGAGATCAGAGAAATTAATTCTCATCACCACTTGATCACGAATAATTTATACATGGTACATTAAAATTATCAATGACTTAAACAAATAGATCACTTGGAGAAACTCTTTGTTAGTCATAATTCTCAATTCATCCATAATGTAATTTCACATGAAAATAAAATAAGAATATTCAATAATCTCAAATAAATAGTAAAAAATATTTATTAATAATGAATTCATATTCAAATAATATAACATGCATGTGAAAATAGATTAAAGTAATGTATGATTGAATATTATGATTCACACCACACCACATATATATTCACTTTAATAAATTAAAACTAAAGCTAACTCATATGGAGAGCATACTTATTAATTTAAGCCAAGTGAATATCATTATTGTTATCCCTAGTTTTATTGATTCAACATGTAACTCTGATGGAGAGTTAATACAAGTCATCAATACTAATGATTACACCTAGTGAGAATCAGAGGCGGAGTCAAAATTTGAGGCTTATAAATTCGGACAGGAATAGCAAACGGTCGGATCGGATCGGAGATATGCGGGTAACAATGAGTCAAATGAAAAATGGATAAAATATTTTACCCACCATATTTGATACGGGTAAATCATCATGTAGATGGATATCTATATTATCCACTGCTTCTTATTACGTAAAAGAAATAAGTACTCTTAAATTACAAATATGTTTTCTTTTTTTTTCCTCCTTTTAGGGTGTGTTTGGTATGAAGAAAAATATTGTCATCTCTTTTTATAATATATAATAACTGTCAATTTAAGAAATGAATATTGATACTCAATATATTTTTAAAAGTAACTAATTCTAGCTAACTTTTATTTGAAAATCTAATTTTAGAGTTGCATTTGTGAAATACCAAAAAAAACTATAGTCTCTTTTTATTTTTGAGAGGAAGTGCTTTTTGTCTTTTTCAGTTGTTAATTTTGTGTTTTCTTTTTTAAAAATAAAATTTTGAAAAAAATAAATTGTACATAAATACACATACACATATATATAAGCAAAGGAAAAAACTCATGAAACAAAGGAAAAGATGCAGTTTATGTTTTTTCTTATACACATACACATATATATAAGCAAAGGAAAAAACTCATGAAACAAAGGAAAAGATGCAGTTTATGTTTTTTCTTTTAAAAAGAAACAAATCATGTAGCTAAATGAAAAGACATTGGGGGAAGTGGGGTTCGAACCCCCTATCGCGGGGTGCAAAAGAGCTTAAATAACTCTGTCCTTGCCACTGAACCATTCAGTTGTTTTATAAGGGGGTTCGTAAGCTTAAATATTATAAGTTTTTATTATCTTTTCTACTACAAATACCAAGTCTATGCAAAAGTTACTGTGTTCGCCCGAACCCCCGTATTTTACTGTAGCTCCGTCCTTGGTGAGAATCCATAATAAATCTATCCGATATGGAGGGAGACCTAAAGTCAACACATCCATAGACAACAATCTATATCACCATTAGATCATGACCGATTTATTTTTCTTAAAATAAATTTTCAAAAAAATGAAAAAATACCTAAAACACCATTTAAACGATCCCAAACGGTCAAAATATGACGTGATTCACTGCAAAAATAGTGAGTATTGCTTATTGAGTCATTTTCGATGAACCTACCGAATTTCAGGTCAATCAGAGTTCGTATAATTTTAAATCTCTAAATCTATGATCAAATTTGAAAAATAAGTGACTTAAGCATCTTTAGGAGTTAAATATATGACCTATATTTTCATCATATCTCAATTCATATTAAATCATCATGTGTAATCATGTTCTAGATCTAACATAAACAAAACTGATATAAAAAATAATTTTTCATATTTAAATCAAATTTTAATCCGATAAATTACCTAAAACTCATCCTTTTCGATGGATCCACTAAATTTCAGGTCAATCGGAGATCATGAATTTTATGACTGTTAAGCTATGACCAAATTGGAAGAACAACTATTTTATGCGTGATTGAGAATTAACTAATCTGATTAAAATTTTCATTCCCTTTTATAGTTATCTATGAGCACAAGGTATAAATAGTGTCTTTCTTTTTATAATTATAAATTATTCAATGAGCACAAGACTTATGTTGTGTCTGTCCTTTTGCTAAACACACAACACTTCTAACATAAATTATTGTCTCGATTAATACACCTGAGAATTCAAGATATATGCTTTCTTCTTTTCGGTAAAAAGCTCGATATTTCTTATCATGAATTAATTAAGTGTTACTAGTATCTCAAGGTATATCTTCTTTCGTAAGATAAATCTACACCACTAGTACACTCATTCATGTCAATTTATACATGATACATTGAGGATATTCTAATGAATCAAACAAATAGACTACCACATTCGTAAATTTTATTTATTAATCATAATTCTCAATTCATCTATCAGTAATTTCACACATAAAATTTGTAAAAAAAAATATTGTGATTCCAAGTAAACAAACCACTTTGATAATAACTATTTATTAATCATAAAATTCTTAAATTATAATAGATGTGTAATGAATAATATTCATATAAGGAAGGAGCAAATAATGCACTCCTAATTAAAAAGGAAAACTGCACAAATTAAACCAAATTATAAAAATATTTACTGAAAATGCCCCCCCCATAAAATTAATTACAGCTGCTGCCCAGCGAAAATAAATATTTACCCGACAGCACCCCCAACCCCTCAATTGCACGTTTTCTTGCTTCTTTTTCTTTGTCTCGTTTATTTTTTACTTTGTATTAAATGTTTTGACTTTTGTATTTATTACTCTCTTTCTTATTTATTATTGTCCTTTTTTCATTTTTTTTTTAATCTTCTTATCTCTTTTTATTATTTACTAAAGATAATTATTTGATAATATTTTTATTATTTATTTGCTTCTTTTTATTATTATTTTATTAAAGAAAATTTGTTAGTATAGTTCTTTTCTCTTTTTATATTTTTCTTTTTAAAATAAAAATAAAAGTATGAACTAATTATTTTTAGGTTGATAAAAAAAATAACTAGACAACAATAAGAAATAATTAAGAAAAATATTAAAGTCCACTAGCTTATTCATTAAAATTAAATTAATGAAAATATATTTTGTGATGCTCTATCAGTATATGATATATACCACGTGAGTGTCATTGAGGACTGAAAAATACTGAAGCTGACATGAATGATATCATACCGGTATATACATATACTATGATGGTATCATAAATGATTAAGAAATGTCTCATTGAAGAACTGAAACATACCTCAATGATACCATGTCAATATATAGATATACCGTAATAGTATTATGAATGATTGAGGAATTTCATCGAAGGAATGAATCAAACCTCAATGAAAACACTGCTCAGTTACTCTTTGATACCATCAGAGTATATTATACGTTCATGGTATCAAGGAGGAAGAATCAGTCCTTCAAGGAAGACACTACTCAATTACTTTTTGATACCACCAGAGTATACTCATATACTGTAATATATTGTGATAGTATCAAAGAAGAAGAAGCAGTCCTTTAGTTGAAAACATTGTTCAGTTATTCTTTGATACCATCAGAGTATATTATACTTTGATGGTGTCAAGGAGGAAGAAACAGTTCTTCAATAAAGACATTGTTCAGTTACTCCTTGGTACCACCAAAGTATATTCATATAATGTAATATATTATGATGGCATCAAAATTAAGCATAAATTTTGTGATACTCTGTCAGTATATGATAAGTACCACGTGGGTATCATAAAGGACTGGAAAATGTCAAAGTTGGCCTGAATGATATCATGCCGATATATAGATATATTATGATGGTATCACTAAGGACTAAGAAATGTCTCTCTGAAGAACTGAAACACAATGATACTATGCCAGTATATAAATATATTAAAATGGTATCATGAAAGATTGAGTAATCTCATCGAAGGACTGAAGCAAACCTCAATGAAAATAATACTCAATTACTTCTTGATAGCACCAGAGTATATTCATATATTGTGATGGTATCAAAGTGGAAGAAACAATCCTTCAGTGAAAACACTGCTCAGTTACTCTTTGATACCATTAGAGTATATTATACTTTGATAGTATCAAGAAGAAGAAATAATCCTTCAATGAAGACGCTGCTCAACTACTCTTTGATATGACCAGAGTATATTCATATTCTGTGATAATATCAAAGAGAAAAAAAAAATTCTTCAATGAAGAAACTGCTCAGTTGCTCCTTGATACGATCAGAGTATATTCATATACTGTAATGGTATCAAACAGAGAAAAATAGTCTTTCAGTGAAAACACTATTCAGTTACTCTTTGATACCATCAGAGTATATTATACTTTGATAGTATCGAGGAAGAAGAAGCAATCCTTCAATGAAGACACTGCTCAAATACTCCTTGATACTACAAAAGAGTATATTCATATATTATGATGGTATCAAAGAGAAAAAATAGTCCTTCAGTGAAAATACTGCTCAGTTACTCTTTGATACCATCAAAGTATACTCCTTGATACCATCAGAATATATTCATATCTGTAATATATTGTGATGGAATCAAAGAGGAAGATGTAATCCTTCAATTAAAACACTGCTCAGTTACTCTTTGATACCATCACAGTATATTATATTGTAATGATATCAAAGAGAAAGAAGTAGTTCTTTAGTGAAAACACTGTTCAGTTACTCTTTAATACCATCAGAGTATATTATACTTTGATGGTATCAAGGAGGAAGAAGAAATTTTCAGTGAAGATAGTATATTGTAATGGTATCATGGAAGACTGAAGTAAACCTCACTGAAATCAATGGGGAAAAAAAGAAGAATAAAGGAAAGGAGAAAAAAAGTGAATGAAATTAGATTAAGGAGAAGAAATAAAAGAAAATTAAAGAAAAAAAAGTTTAAGAAAAATAAAGAAAAAAGTCAAAATTGAATATGAAATAAGATTATGGTGAAAGAAATTAAAAAATAGTATGATTTGAGAAAAAAATAAATGAATGAAAAAGGATAAAAAAGATAAATAAAGAAAAAAAAAAGAAAAAGGAAAAGAAGAAAAGAAAAAAAGAAAAAAAAACAAAGAAATAAAAAATGAAAAATTGTTTAACATGATCTTTTTATTATATAAATAAAAAAATAAAGAAAAAAGCAACCAAAAAACAACAATAAAATTAGATTATGAAGGAAAAAAAGAAAAAATAATAGAAAGGGAATAAGAAATAAATAAATTAAAAAATAAATAGAAAACAGGAAAAAAAATACATAAATAAAAAAGTCAAAACTAATTAAGAAAAAAAAATAGAAAATAACATGGTTTGGCAACAAAATAAATGATTCATAAATGAGAAAATAGAAAGGAAAAAAAACAAGAAATGTAGTAAAGAAAGAAAAAAGAGAAAAGGAAAAGAACCCAAAAAAATGTTAAGTAGGTGTTTGGCCATGGAAATCTTTTACTTTTTTTCGGAGTTGAATTCCAAAAATGGTGTTTGGCCATGAAAATTTGGAAAATTTCGGAATTCAACTTAAAGTTGAATTCCGGAATTTGAAAAACCAGAAAAAGTTGTTTTCACTTTTTTTCACTTTTCACTTCTCTCACAAAAAGTCAAAAACAACTCCAATTTATATTCATGGCCAAACACAACTCCAACTCCAACTTGGTATTTGATTTTCATGGTCAAACGGCTCCTAAATCTTTTCCAAATTAAACAAAAAGACAAAATAGAAAAGACAACAAAAAAGGTGGACGCTGAGACGTCAGCCCGAATTTCTTATTTTTAAAAAATATATCATTTTTAAAGTAAAAAAGAGCATGAAAGTAATGAAGTATTTAAGGATAAATAATTTCTTTTTTTGGGGTATAAGTATTTTTTCCCTAATTAAAATGGGAATAACACCCATATGCAGCAAACCCTATATTAACATGTCCAAAAAGTTGTCATTGTGATCACGTGGTGGCATAAAAGTTTAAAACAAAACTTAGTATCTTTGTTCTTTAAAAAAATTCAACCACTTCCATGTGAACCAAACCAATAACAAGCTTTAGTATCTGTATAAAAGAATTGCTAGATTCATCCATATCCAAAAAAAAATTGAGCCACTATTCAATTACTTAAAAGATGAATATATATCGGGCGGCGGCAAGAAGATCCGGTCCCTGCGGACTCCACTTTACCTTTTTTATTATGATTTTCCTTATGTTGTACCGGATCTCAGTTAATTAAGAACAAATAATCATATTCAACCATTTTTTCAATCACTTAAACGGGTTCAGAAAAACATAATAAACATATATAATTGCACATATGCATATTTTAGGTTATCTATTTAGATGCAAGCGTGGCTTTTGATGTCAATTGATGGAATATATCCGTCTAACAATTTCTCTTGGGGGGTTTACATATACTCATAATTGTTGTTATAATTATTATTAATAATTATAATTGAGAAGGATTTTTTGATTGAAAAAATCCATACTGATTAGTTATATATCATACCAATACATTTTGGGTAAATAATTTCACAATTGCGTCCATTTCATGCAGTTTTCCCAAAACATGATAAATCCTTTTTCTTATTTACATATACACCTCGAATAGAGTTGATACTATGCAAACAGAACATATACTCCTGGCCATCGCCTAATATCATTTGCTTATATTTTAGTTCTTTGATACTTTAGTTTAAAATTGCTGTTTGGATATGCCTTAATTATTCTTAAAAAGTAGTAGTATTTTTTTTTTAATAATTTTATGTGGCTATTCAGAATTTTGGACTAAATAATTCAGGATACACGTGGAGAAACTAGTTTGAGATAAATATCTCTCCTCTTATTGTCCCTGTACAGCTATTGAGATATCCAGTGGTTCTCCAGGAGTAGATTCTAGTACCTTTGCATCTGGTAGTTCCTTTGACAAAAGTTCCTGCCACAAAGAAACAAGTTGCAAAGCCAAAAAGAAGAATTCAGAAAACTATTATTGACTCGTCACAGAAATGCATTTAAGAAGTAGTATAGGCAATAATTCTTTAAAGTTCAAATCGATAAAACTTATTACTTTTCTTTATGTGGACACAAATAAGGACACCAGTTAATCCGATTGCAACTAATTATTAGTAAACCCCAATGAAACTAAACTATAAACATCCGTGTATTGCTTGCATTTTCCATTATCACTGTTCATTGAGACTTGAGATAACTTCATGGTAGGCATTTTCCATTATCAACTTCATAGTGGACGTTAATGAATAGTAAAACTGAATTTAACTGACAGCAGTAAAATAGATTGCTGCAGATTCATCCTTGTCGGAAGTCTTGCAGAATGAGCACATCCTAGCAATAAAAATTCTTAATTTTGTCATCCAATATCAACTCAGGCAAGTTATCTTTGATCCTATGGTTGGCTAATGGACAAGGCCAATAGTACAAAATGCAGTTAACCATCTGTTCCAGACAAGTGGACAGGAAGGAATAGACATTGTTTTGCAAAAGATTATTTCAGCCTTCAAACTGAAGTTTCTATTTTGCCTCCAGAATAATAATAATTTTTGTGCAAGTCGCAAAGCAATAATTCAGTACCAGCAGGAGATTTGATTTCTCAATCTGTGTATTGGTTTCACTGCCTTCCTACTTGCTGAGAACTTCTGTCTTCTATTAATGATATTTACTAAAGTTCTTTGTTTAAGTACAAAGATATGCAGAAAGGGAAAACAAGAAAAATGTAAGGTTGAATGAGTAAAGCTAATTATTTATGTAAAACTTATATCATGTTAGTCCTGCATTTTCCTGTACCATCCAAAGGCTTACACCTGTACAACTTAGAGTTATATGTTAAGAGTTGTTGCCTATTATTTTCTCTTTTAGTAGGAATACAGAAGCACCCCACCCTCCAACAAAAAAGCACCCAGAAGCCAGCAGTGAAGTTTCTGTAAGATGAAGTAATTCCAAACTAGGAAAAGAAAACACATAATGTCCAGCTCACCTATGCATATAGACCACCCTTGATTGTTCTAATGATGAGTAAAGGATATGGAAGCTACCAAACTCCTAAATGTGCATATGATGAAGTTATAATAAAGTACCTTGAATGATTCAATTGTTCCTTCAGATTGAACAATACTGGCGAGAAACCCTTTGCTGTCGAGGTCGCCATTCTTCATCGGTACAACAAACCTATAAAAGAAAAGCATAATTACTTAGACGAAACATTTTTGGATGAATTTCATTTTTTTCTGTAGAAACTGAGAAAAATAAATTCAGCCACAAGTTATTTTCATTTTTTCAGGCACATGTGAATTTTTCAACTTCAACTCACAAGCTGACTTTAGATTTCAACATTACATACTTTGCAGAAAGGCATTTTGCAAGTTGAACTGCATCTTCTTGTCCGGAAACCAATGTAAAGTTTGGTAGAAGTTGCTTTATGACAGGAGTAATAACAATGTCTGCCTTGTCTTTCTCTAAGAAGGTCTTGTTATAGACACAGTGGGGTTCATAGTAGAGAGTAAGAGCATCTTTTGGAGAAGTCACAAGATATCTGGGAACACACTATTAGAAAACTTAAGTGCAAAGTAACAGTTATCATTGTCATGGAGTGGAACGATAATGCCATAATTAAATCTACCCATTCTCAGGTCGCTTCCAAGGAGGTCCAAGAACTGGCCCTGCAGTAGCCTTAATATTAACCTGGAAGCCATTGCTCACTTCAATCTCAGAATCCTGGCCAGGTTCCAAGTAGATGACCTGAATTTTAGAAGCAAAAGTAAGTTTTCGTTAAGAGTCTGGAATTCCTTGTTCAGAACAAATGACATTAATCAAATGGATCCATGAAAAACTATGCGCGTGATAATTTTTAATCTCCCGAACAATACATTGATTAAAAGAAATGCATGACAGCTTCTGTGTGTGCTGGAACGAGCAGTAGTTTTTCTTCTCTAAAAGGAGGTTGTTGAAGTTGTACAACATCAGTCCTATTTTAATATGATCCAAGTCTGCACTATGCTATTTTTTAGCTTTAAGTTGTTAGTTTATTATTTCTTTTAGTACGTGATAGTTTTCCTAGTTTATAGAGTTGCAGATAGTGTATCCTAAAGTTTAGGAGAGTTTGGTAAGTGAAATCTGTTAGTGCTTTAATGGGATTATGAGTATCAAATCTGTAAGTCTATATAAGGCCATTAACTGATTGAATAAAGGGTTGTCCATTCTTTTTCTCTGCAAAATATATTTCCGACTCCTCCGCTATAATTCTTTTGTATTGAGCTTATTATTTTCTTAAGTTCTTCATTTGGCATCAAAGCCAGCTCTAAAGGAGAGGAAGAGAAGCCACACGGGACATACATTAGCTATTCGTGGCAGCAACCATTTTCTTGAACGAAGTTAATTGTTTCACATAAAAAAATGACTGATTTTCAAGCCATAGATGGAGTTAAGAAACTCAACCATCAGAATTACAAAACATGGATGACATGTATGACTTCCTACATGGAAGGTCTTTATCTTTTGGAGGACGTTAATGGAAGTGAAATCAAACCAGGGGCAGAAGAACCTGATGGCGCATTGAAGAAATGGAAGGTTAAAGCAGGCAAAGCGTTATTTGCCCTCAAAACCACCATTGAAGAAGACGAGTTGGAACATATACGAGATGCTGGAACACCAAAGGAGGCTTGGGACACGCTGGCTGTCCTCTTTTCAAAGAAGAATGACACACGACTTCAACTCTTAGAAAGTGAGTTACCGTCGATAGCTCAAAATGATATGAGATTGCACAATACTTTCACAAAGTGAAATCGATATGTTGTGAAATTTCAAAATTGAAACCAACAGCTCCAATTGGGGAAACCAGGACGAAAAGAATAATCATTCATGGTTTGAGATCTGAATACAGAAGCTTTGTTACTGCAGTACAGGGATGGCAAAATCAACCATCACTTGTTGAGTTTGAGAATATGCTTGCTGGCCAAGAAGCCATGGCTAAGCAAATGAGTGGAGTTTCACAAAAAGGCGAGGAGGAAGCACTCTACATCAACAAAAGCAGAGGGAACTCCAAGCAGTACAACGTGGGTGGATTGAAAAGAAATGATGATAAGGCAAAAAGTCATCAAGGAGAGGGAAGTTATCGTCCAGGGGGAACTTCAAAGAACCATCGGGCAAAAATAAGAGGTTTGAAGGGAAGTGTCATAACTGCGGAAAGAAGGGCCACAAAGCCAATGTTTGCTGGTTCAATAAAAGGTCTGTTGAGAGCAATGCTGCTGCCACTTCTCGTCCAAAGGAAAACACTGGGATGCTGAAGCATTCTTTGTTGTAGATCAAGAGGAGTTAGCTCTTACAGTAACAACCTCTAAACAAATTGATTATGAGAATGACTGGATTAGGAGTTAGCTCTTACAGAATGAATGGATTGTTGACTCAGGATGTTCAAAACCATATGACCGGTGACAAAGAAAAGTTGCAAAATTTGTCCAAGTACAAAGGGAGTTGGGAGGTGGTGACAGCTGACGACACAAAATTACCAATAGCTCGCATTGGTAAGACTGTAGTGTCTCCAAAGAATTGTATTAATCTGCTGCCGCTTCAAAATGTTTATCATGTCCCAGGTATGAAGAAAAATCTTCTTTCAGTAGCACAACTAACATCTTCGCGTCATTATGTTTTGTGTGGTCCGAAAGATGTAAGATTATATCATCACCTTGAGATTAAAGAAGAGCCAGTGATGAAGGGACCGAGATTGAATTCCGCCTATGTAATGTCGGCAGAAACCGCATATGTACACAAAACGAGGAAGAACGAGACTGCAGACTTATGGCATATGCGGTTGAGTCACGTTAGCTACTCTAAGCTTAGTGTCATGACGGAAAAGTCAATGTTGAAGGGTCTTCCTAAACTTGCAGCAAGGACAGATGTAATATGTACAGGTTGTCAGTATGGTAAAGCGCATCAGTTGTCGTATGAGGAGTCAAAACATAAAGCCAAGGAACCATTAGAATTAATTCACTCTGATGTGTTCGGACCTGTCAAGCAAGTGTCAGTTGGTGAGATGAAATATATGGTGACCTTCATTGATGATTTTTCTAGGTAAGTGTGGATATATCTTTTAAAGGAAATATCTGATTCATTTTCGAAATTCAAAGAATTCAAAAAGGTTGCTGAAGCAGAAGTTGGTAAGAAAATTATTTGTCTGCGAACTGACAACGGTGGGGAATATACCTCATATGAATTTTCTGACTTCCTTCGGGAATGTCGAATGCGTTATCAGTTCACATGTCCAAACACGCCACAACAAAATGTCAGCGGACAGAAAGAACAGACACCTAGCAGAAATTTGTCGGAGCATGCTTCACGCGAAAAATGTCTCGGGACAATTTTGGGCGGGAGCTATGAAGACTGCAGCTTATGTGATCAATAGACTTCCTCAACGAAGGTTAAGTTTTCTTTCACCTTTCGAAAAGTTGTGGAATATGAAACCTTCAGACAGTATTTCGTGTTTTTGGTATGTATTTGTACCTAATCAGTTACGTAGCAAGATGGACAAGAAGGTTGTTAGGTGTATCTTTGTAGGGTATGACAGTCAAAGAAAAGGATGGTGATGTTGTGATCCAACCACAGGGAAGTGTTACACTTCTCGGAATGTGATATTTGATTAAGCTTCTTCATGGTGGTCTTCGGATAAGGAATTGCCGGCAGATTCAGCAATTTTCAAAGATGTGTTGGACTCGTCTCATATCCAGTTGAGTCTAGGTGAAGTTGAAGGTGCAGCTATTAAGATAATGTTGAAGAAGACATGACTCAAAATCCTTGGCAAAATGGTTTGCACCAACAACCGGGTGAAGAAGGCGAGCTTAGTGGAGCAAATGCACTACCTTCACTTAGAAGGTCAACAAGGACCAGAAAGCAAAATCCCAAGTATGCAATGCTGCCATAGTAGAAGAAGCAAAAAAGAACTAGAGACTTTTGAGGAAGCATTCCAGAATCCAAAGTGGATTAAAGCTATGGAGGAGGAAATTGTTGCGCTAGATCAGAATCAAACTTGGGAGCTCATGACAAAGCCAAGGGATGTCAAACCTACTTCTTGTAAATGGGTTTACAAATAAAGCGTCACACAAATAGACAAATTGAAAGGCACAAAGCTCGTCTTGTAGCTCGAGGCTTTTCCCAGCAATATGGACTAGATTATGATAAAACATTTAGTGCAGTGGCAAAGCTTACTATTGTTCGAGTTCTACTTGCACTTGCAGCTAGTAAGGATTGGGGCTTGTGGAAGATGGACATAAAGAATGCATTTTTGCACGGAGAGTTTGATCGGGAGATCTACATGAACCTAAGTATGTGTGTAAGCTTCGAAAGGCTCACTATGGATTAAAGCAAGCGTCGAGGGCATGGTATGATAAGATTTCTGAATTTCTTACTCATAAGATTTCTGAATTCTTATAAGATTTCTGAATTTCTTACTCATAGCGGTTATTCCAGCTTGTTGTGAAAGATGTTGGTAGAAAACTAGCTATTGTGCTAGTATATGTGGATGATCTAATCCTAACAGGAGATTGTGAAGAAGAAATTCTCCGAACAAAGAAGAATTTGTCAGTAGCTTCCAAATGAAGGAACTCGGACAGCTCAATCATTTTCTTGGTTTGGAGGTTGCTCGCAGTGAAGAAGGAATTTGTCTGCATCAACAGAAATATTCCAAAGATTTATTGAAAAAGTTTGGGATGTTCAATTGCAAATCAATCTCAACATCGTTGGAGCCAAATGCTAAGATGTGTTCTCATGAAGGGAAAGACTTGGAAAATGCAAAAATGTATTGGTAATTGGTGGGTAGTTTGATCTACTAAACTTTAACAAGACCCGACATCTCTTACACAGTTGGTGTGATGAGTCGCTACATGCAAAATCCAAAGAAGTCTCATTTGGAAGGAGTTCGTCGAATCTTGAGATATGTGAAAAGTACACTTGGCTATGGTATTTTTTATAGGGTGAAGATTGCAAGCTATTTGATTATTGTGATGCTGACTATGCAGGAGATCATGATACTCGATGCTCAATTACTGGATATGTATTTATGCTTGCATCAGAAGCAGTCTCATGGTGCAGCAAATGGAAGCCAATTGTGTCTTTGTCAACAACAGAAGCGGAGTATCAGGCAGGAGCAGTTGCAGCTCAAGAAAGTACATGGTTTATGCAGTTGATGAAGGATTTACAACAGCCAGTAGGCTATGCAGTTCCTTTGTACTGTGATAATCAGTCAGCAATCTGCTTGGCTGAAAATCCAGTTTTCCACGCAAGGACTAAGCATGTGAAGATACATTACCACTTTATCAGGGAAAAGTGTTGCAAGGAGAGATCGGTTCACAGCATATTAAAACAGAACATCAAATTGCAGACTTGTTCACAAAAGGTTTAAGTGTCAACAAGTTGGAAAGTTTCTGCCAGCAGCTAGGCATGGTTAAGACTGGGGTCTGGGAGCTGATGTCGAGAAGGGGTGTTAAAGTTGTACAACATCAGTCCTATTTCAATTTGACCAAGTCTGCACTATGCTATTTTTTTGCTTTAAGTTGTTAGCTTGTTATTTCTTATAGTACATGATAGTTTTCCTAGTTTATAGAGTTGCAAATAGTGTTTCCTAAAGTTTAGGAGAGTTTGGTCAGTGGAGTCCGTTAGTGGTTTAATGGGATTATGAGTCTACCAAATCTGTAAGTCTATATAAGGCCAGGAACTGATTGAATAAAAGGTTGTCCATTCTTTTTCTCTGCAAAATATATCTCTCACTCTTCCGCTATAATTCTTTTGTATTGAGCTTATTATTTTCTTAGGTTCTTCAGAGGTTTGCAGGTTTCCATGATAATTGATGAATGTTCAGATCTTCAGAATTAAGTGTTTATATATGTTCTTCGATGTCTTGTCACATAAGGTTTCCTAACATCACATTGTCCTAACCAGCCAGCAGAGCTTCTTCGCTGACTTCCACTAGAAATATCCCCTCACTATCTCATTATCCAGTTGGCCAACTTTAGTTTACTTCTTACAAATATTGTCCATGCAGAAGGATAATATTTTCTGTTGCACTTAACAGTGCTGATTGTGTTCAGCACCTCTGAAAGGATTAGCTAGCAGCTGAGCCAATCTTTGGAACATAAATGAACAAAAATGTGAAGACAACCATTCATATTATTAAAAACTTAGAATTAACATAAAAGGAGACATTTGACTGCTCTTAAGCACATGTAACTGCTCTTTACATCTCTTCACCCCTATTAATTTCCTTTCTTTTTATCAACAACTAAAATTTACTAGGTTTCTCTGATTTTACACAAGTGTTAACTCATTATATAAAGCATTTTGAACCTAAAAATATTTTGTCAGCTAAACATATTCCCAAACAAGCAAACCTACCCCCATCATATATTTGTTACTCAAGATTTTCCAAAATCATCAACCGTCCATTTCCCTCTTTTAGTTTCCAATAGAAATGAGAAGTAACTAAAGGAAAAGAAGACTGAACATCAATCAGATAAGAAGTAACTTAAGAGAAGAGTATCTTCTTACCATATGCCTTTGTTAAAATCATAAACTTCATTGAATGTTCAGATTCTCATTTTGAGCAACTGATTAACCATCATATAATTAAAAGATCATATCAAAAGAATTGATAAAAAGAACTCTTGCTGTTACAGTGCATTCTTGTTGTGGATGCGTTGAAGCAATTAAATTAAGTATTTAATTATATTTTTATTAGCTGTCTTTATTATTCTTGAATAGGACTTATGTCTCATAGTTTCATAAGGACTAGGTTTAGTTATAGTTATTAGCTTAGAATAGGATTAATATTTCCTACTTGCATAAGAGTTACACTTCCTATTGTTGTAACAATACTCCTATTTAAAGGAGTTTTGAAGGAATAAATCAGTAAGTCGTAGTTTAACAAAAAAGCAAGAGATCGGAGTTCTCTCTTCCATTGAACTCTAAGGTTTCAGCCTCCCTTTAACAAGCTAAATTTATATATCGTCCTATGACTCGATCCTTCTCTGAAGATCCTAACAATTTGGTAACAGAGCCTAACACAATGGGCGATGATATCGATTCCAGATTCGAGGAAGAACGTGCAATTACAGAAACACTAATGGGCTCTAAAATTGCTGCGATGGAACAACGCCTCGGTGAAAGAATGGTTCAAGTCATCCAAGAACAATTGTCTAGCTTGGGAATTGGCAACACAAAACCAGCAACCCACGGAACTGAGTTGAGTAGCGCCTCGACGACTGGCAGATCAACAACTCTTGCTACTAAAGGCAATACACCGCTTATTCAACTGGCCGATCAGAATCATCCAACAAGTGGTAATTCCCATTCGACAGTACCAAGGTATACAAAGATGGAGTTTCCTACTTATGACGACACCAACGACCCATTAATTTGGGCACATCATTGTGAACAATTTTTGAAAATCAACATACAACGAAAGCAGAAAAGGTTGGAATGTTTGGGTTTCACATGTTGGAAGAAGCACAATCATGGTATTATCGGCTTACACGAACAAAGGGCCCAATGAGTTGGGAAGAATTTCAGAAACATTGTTTTCAGCGATTTGGACCTCCTGAAAGTAGCAACCCGGTGGGCGAATTAGTCATACTTCGGCAAACTGCTACAGTTGAAATTTATCAACGTCGGTTTCAAGAAAAGTTGGCTATGGTTGGAATTGGATGGTTCAGCTGACACTATTCCAGAAGTTCAAGATGACTGCCCTGAAATTCGAGCTTGAGGACAAGCTCTTTCAACGTGAGGGGAGTAATGTTGTGGATGCGTTGAAGCAATTAAATTAAGTATTTAATTATATTTTTATTAGTTGTCTTTATTATTCTTGAATAGGACTTATGTCTCATAGTTTCATAAGGACTAGGTTTGGTTATAGTTATTAGCTTAGAATAGGATTTATGTTTCCTACGTGCATAAGAGTTACACTTCCTATTGCTGTAACAATACTCCTATTTAAAGGAGCTTTGGAGGAATAAATCAGTAAGTCGTAGTTTAACAAAAAAGCAAGAGATCGGAGTTCCCTCTTCCATTGAACTCTAAGATTTCAGCCCCCCTTTAACGAGCTGAATTTATATATCGTCCTATGACTCGATCCTTCTCTTAATATTCTAACAATTCTGTTTCCAACCTTAATACATGCAGCACCGAAGCATTTATACAGTTCTTCCTGATACATCGGGAGCTCTTCATTTTCTCGTCTAGTAAGCTTGCTCAGTCTTTTTCTATTAAGTAAAGGTAATATGACCACTAGTTTCAATAACTTTTACTAAGTTGTTTTGGTTAGAAAACATTCTATGGCTTAAGCAACATAAATAGCACTTTCAGTCTTTTGCCATACTGCTATATTTTAGTCCAAGTGAAAAATACCATCTTTTAGGCAAGAGCCAACATGTTTGACTTGTTAGAAATTGTTTTATCAAGAAACTATTTCATATCAGCACAGATTTTCTCATTCTCACTTTTTTAGAAGAAGATGTACAATATATGTTCCTTTTTTCTTGCGAAAAAACTGAAATATATCACCTACATTGCTGAAAAGAGGATCCAGCAGTGTTTTAGCATTTGGAGTAGCTATAACTCTCAGGTTTGGGAACTTCCGCGAGAGAGGCTTTAATGTCTTCAGATGACAATGATCATCGAGGCTTTGAGTAATGAGTAAGCAATCTATCACCGGAAGGTCATCAAGCTGCTCTAGAAACACATGAGATCCAGACAATTTCAGTACCAGTCCCAAGAAAAGGTTAATAGTTGCAAAAGAAAACAGCCAATAGCTAGATAATGGGAAAAAAATGCCTGATACAAGTACCTGGAAATTCTTCACAACTTTTTTGGCAGCATCATATAACCAAGGAATCCCAAAATCCAAGCTACCCACCAAGATTGGATCAACCAGAATTTTCAGACCTCCCACTTCCCACAACCAGCTATTCCCCTAAACAAAATAATCATGACTCTTAGAAAGACAAAAAAAAAAATAAAAAAAAATAAATAAATAATAATAATAATAATACAACAATATCAAGATAGAAAATGCACCTCCAAGTAAGTTAATCTGAACTTATCGATACCAGAATAATTAGACTCCGCAGCTTTCTTATCAGAAACCAAGGCAGAGACGATTTTGCGCAACCTATAAAGCAACTTGGTTATCCACTCAGAATGGCAGTGCAGACTTATACAACAAAAGAAAAGGGGGGGAACCTGAGAGCTGAGAGCTTGAGTTTGGTAGAATCAACAACCTTTTGAGTTGCAGGGAAACGGACAAATGAAGACAGCGATGAGGGTGTCCCTTTACTACTAGGTCTGCAGGTGAAGTATGGAACAAAATTGCATTGAATAGCCATGGATTAAGAGAAGTAAGATTGAGATGATGTTATGAGCTAACTTTTTTGTTCTTGGGTATGGACCGTTCGTTCAACATACATATTACGGAGTATTTGAGAATCATTATATTATATCCACAAATAATACACAAGCCACACGAATCAACATATAACTCTCTTGTACATATGGTTTAGGTTTTGCCATTTGGCCTACTGTCACAAGTTCGGCTAGAAGAGTATCTATTTCAACTCAATAAATTAAAACATCACCTCTTTAAAACCATGTATCAAAACGAACACTTCGCTCAAATGCCGGTGAATTATGCCTTCTCCATTAATTTTCTTCACTTACCATCGTTTGCTAATAACTTTTAAAAAAAAATTAGGGGTATCACCAGCCACCGGACGAATCCCATTTTCATATAAAAAAAAAATTGTAGTTTGCTCACGGTTGGGCGAACTATGGGCATTTTTTTATTTTTTTTATGTTTTATTCTTTCTTAGCATTGTTGGGTACTCTGCAGTTTTGGTGAATAACAAAGAAGAATGAAACATGTCAGTCAAGCTGGTTCATAGGCACGTTGTCTCAAAGCAGTTGAACGTATAGTAAAATCACTAAGTGACAAAAGACAGAGGTGCAATAATCAAGGAATGGATAGAACTACTTGTGATAAACCATGTGCCAAAATTGAAAAGTTGAAGTTTGACTACAACACTTAAGAAGGCATGAGTTTGAATGCAAGGAGGAGTCTCACTTGAAGTAAAACTCTAAGCAAGTAGAGTTCGTATACAAGAAGGAGTTTGAATCAAAGAAGAACTCCTTGACGAGTTGTGCTTAAATAGTAGAGTTGTTATTCAAAGCATTTACGCACTTACAGAGCAAAGAAAGCAATGGTGAAATTGACTTTAGCAAGTGCAACGAAGAACACTAAAGGAACACATTGAAGAACCAGGTCCTAAGTACAGAGTCTTGCTGATGTGTCTTAGTAGTGATGTATTTGGAGTTATTTCTTGAGTTGTAATCATAGTTCAGTGTGTTTTAAATTGAAGTAGGATTGTAGTATTCAAGTTGGGTTAACTCGAAGACTTGGGAAACACAAACTAGGGAGGTTGGTGTTGTTAGGAATTAGAGTTTATAATTCCTTACGTTACATCGAGTTGTAATCATTTTCTTGAGGCTCATTTGTGTTTAGTGAAGTTGGGTTTAAATCCTGTAGAGGTACAAGTCATGGTTTTTACACTTTTGGAGCCGGGTGTTTTTTCACGTAAGAATCACTGTGTTCTTTACTATTTGCATTCTCACTATTGAAACACGTTAGGCAACCTGTTTCATCAATAGGAAACTAGTAAGTTGAAACCACTAAACAAGTAGGTCGTGCAGGATAACAATTGGTATCAAAATGGGTATCTTATTTAAAGGCTAACACCTTAAGATTAGATCCAGAAAATAAATTATGCACCACCAATTGGGCATTGTGAAGGATAATCCACCACTAGGCCTCCTCTTTTCAATGGATCTAATTTTATTTGGTAGAAAGCTAGAATGGAGGACTTCATTCAAGGTGAAGATTATGAATTATGGGACAGGATCACTGTGGGTCCAAAAATTCCTGTGAAAACTATTGAAGGGGAATCTGTTAAGAAGGTAAGAAGTGAATTCACTCCAGAGGACCTCATCGCTCACAGGAAAAATGCAAAGGCAAAAAACATCCTAGTCTGTGGACTAGGTCCTGATAGTACAACAGAGTCTCTAGTTGTACTATTGCCAAAGAGATCTGGGATGCCTTAATGAATGCACTTAAAGGAACAAGCCAAGTGAGGAAGTTCAGAGTAGCTATGTTATTTAGTGAGTATGAAACTTTCAAGATGAAGAAAAGTGAGACCTCAAGACATGATCACTCGACTCACTATGCTCGTCAATGAACTATCATCTTTGGGAAAATTCTTGACCATTGAGGAACAAGTTGATAAGGTTCTCAGAATCCTACCAAAGTCAAAATGGGATGTGAAAGTCACTGCCATCATAGAAGCAAAGGACATCATTGATATGTCTCTAGATAAACTAATTAGAAACTTACAAACATATGAGATGAACATGGAAAATCCCAAGAAGGGGGAAGGATCCAAGGAAAGGTCTCTAGCACTAAAAGCATTTGACAGTGATGGCTTTGATCTTGATGAAGATCAAGTTACAGTTCTGGCAAAGAACTTTAAAAAAATCCTCAAGAGAGAAAATGGGTATAACAAGAGAGGAACAGGTAGCAAAAAGCGATCCACTGACAAAAATCAAGGAGGATGCTACAAGTGTGGAAAGACTGATCATATGGTTAAAGACCGTCCACAATGAGAAATTGAGTGGAAAAATGAAAGGGCTGAAAAGGAGGCAAAGATGAATGAAAGAAATAATTTTAAGAAGAAGGACAAGGAAAATCATGCAATGGTAGCTGCTTGGGGATCATACAGTGAAGAATTTGATGATAAAGAAGTTGATGAAACTGCATTCATGGCAATTGGAGACTCAGACTTGGAAGAAGAAGAAGTTGACTCTGAGGTAAGCATTCTTAAACTAAAAGATAAGTTGCACCTTTTCTCTAAAAGGAAACTTATTGCTCTGATGAATGCCTTAATTGAGGACTTTGTTGAACAAACTTCTGATAGGAACCAACTGTTTAGTGCCCTTGCAAGTCTAAAATTTGAATACATTGATCTTGAGACTTGTAAGATTGCAACTGAAAAAGAAAATTGTATCCTAAAAGAACAGGTCATTCAACTTGGTTCAATCAACTTAAGTCTAAAATCAGAAATACTAAAGTCTGCAATCTCTAAAAAATGTAAAGGGAACATGTGTGATAATCAGAAGATTATTGAGTCTGAACTAAAACAGTGTAAAGACAATCTTCTTTATGAAAAGGAAAATGTGAGAAAGTTGAGTCTAGAAAACTCTAGGATAAAACTTAATCTTGAAAAAGCATGTAGGTGGACTAACTCATCTAGAATTGTGAATAAGTTAGGTGAAAGGACTCATAGTGAAAATGCAGGTCTAGGATTTCATAAAGAAACTGCTTCCACTAAAGATCTTTGCTTCATCTATGGACATCTTGGACATCCTACCACTGAATGTCCAACTGTAACCTGGTTTACAAGTGAAAACATCAGGCTGGCAAAAAGAAGCAGTTCTGAATCTTTACAAAGAACAGGTCCACCAACATGTTGCCTAGATGGGCTAGAAGAAATTTAATTCATCCTTTTGCTCATAAGAAAGGACCCAGGCTTGTGTGGGTTCCTAAAACTAACCCGTAAACTATTTTGCAGGTGAAAGTGAAAGGGAGCAAGAAACATTGGTACATGGATAGTTCTTGCTCAAGGCATATGACAGGAGACAAAGAAAAGTTTCTTTCACTCACCTCAATCAAAGAGGGAATGTATCTTTTGGTAGAGGCAAAAAGGGTAGAGTTACTAGAGTTGGAAAGATTGGAAAATCTACAACAAAGGCAGTAGAAGAAGTGTATCATGTTGATGGACTGAAGCATAATCTACTCAGTATTTCTCAGCTATGTGACAAAGGAAATAATGTAACTTTACTTCCACAAGTTGAAAGGTCAAGAAGATGGATACCAAGGAAGTTGTTCTGATAGCAAAAAGGTATAAGAATGTATATAAAGCTGATATCTTGGGAATGCCTGGCACTAACCTAACCTGTCTTAGTGCAATTGATTGTGACCCCTTGTTATGGCACAAAATACTTGAGCATGCTAGCTTGAAACAGTTGAACAAACTTGCTTAAAAGGACTTAGTTATAGCCTTGCCTAAAACCAAGTTCAAAGATGAACAAGTCCGTAGTGCATGTGTAAGGGGGAAGCAAGTAAGATCTTCTTTCAAAGTAAAAAACATGGTAAGCACCACCAAGTGTCTTGATCTAATTCACATTGATCTGTGTGGACCAATGAGAGTAAGAACCAGAAGTGAAAAGAGATATGTTTATATTCTTGTTGATGATTATTTCAGGTACACCTGGACACTGTTTTTAGCCTCTAAAGAGGATGTCTTTGATGTCTTCACCATATTTGTTAAGAAGCTAGGCTCCTCCTTGATTTCCATAAGATCTGATCATGGTACAGAATTTGAAAATGCCAAATTTCTAGAATACTGTTCTTCTAAGGGAATAGATCATAATTTTTTACTCCTAGAACTCCTTAACAAAATGGAGTGGTTGAAAAGAAAAATTGGACCCTAGAAGATATGGCTAGGACAATGATGATAGCAGGAAATCTTGCCAAAAATCTTTGGACTGAGGCTATGAGTACTACTTGCTACATCATAAATAGGTACATGACTAGACCTTTGATAAACAAGACTCCCTATGAACTACTCAAGGGAAGAAAACTAAACATTTTCCACCTTAGGTCTTTTGGGTGTAAGTATTTTGTTCATAATAATGGGAAAGATAATCTTGGTAAGTTTGATGCTAGGAGTGATGAGGATATATTCTTAGGATACTCTCAACATAGCAAAGCATATAGAGTTTTGAATAAGAGAATAAGATGTCTTGAAGAAAGTGTGCATGTTATCTTTGATGAATCTCATATTACTCCTGATACTAACATGCAGGTTGAAATTGATGTTGATGACAATCTGCAGGAACAGGTTGTACCACCCAATCCATCTGATGGACAAACTATTAGCACAATGACAGGGGGAACAATTGATGGCATAGTGACAAGGGGAACACCAAGCCATGAAACATATGTTGGAACATCACAAGGCATAGTGTTGAAGAGCTATAAGTACCAAGATTCTCATCCCATTGACAATGTTCTCACAGATCTGACATCTGGAATCACCACCAGAGCAGGTCTTAAGAACTTGTGTGCTTTAAAGCATTCTTGTCAATGATTGAACCAAAAAGAGTAAAGGAGGCACTACTAGATAAAGATTGGATAATGGCTATGCAAGAGGAACTCAATCAATTTGAAAGAAGCAAAGTGTGGCACCTGGTTCTTCCACTTGATGATAGAACTCTAATTAGCACCAAATAGGTGTATAGAAATAATCTTGATGAAGATGGAAAAGTCATAAGAAACAAGGAAAGGTTAGTGGTTCAAGGATACAACTAAGAAGAAGGAATTGACTTTGATGAGACATTTGCACCAGTTGCTAGACTTGAAGCAATCAGAGCATGATGGGAGAACTCAACTTCTTCCTAGGACTCCAAATCAAGAAAAATCCAACTGGAACCATGATTCACTAGCAGAAGTATGTGAAGAAGCTGCTCAAAAGGTTTAAGATGGAGGAAGCCAAGAAGATTGACACTCCTATTGCCACTACCACTAAACTAAAACTGGATGAAATAGGTCCATCTATGGAGGAAAAGTTTTATAGAGGTATGATTGGGTCTCTTTTGTATCTTACTACAAGTAGACCTGATATAGTCTTTATTGTGGGACTGTGTGCAAGTTTCCAAGTAAATCCAAAAGAGTCCCATCTCAAGGCAGTCAAAAGAATCTTGAGATATCTCAAGGGCACTACTGATTTGGGGTTGTGGTACCCAAAAAGAAGCAACTTTGAACTTGTGGGATATGCAGATGTTGACTATGCAGGTTATCTAGTTGATAGGAAAAGCACCATATGTATGGCACACTTCCTTGGATCATGTCTTATCTCCTGGTCCACTAAGAAGCAAAATTCTATTGCATTATCCACTGTTGAGGCTGGGTATGTAGATGCTGGTTTATGTTATGCCCAACTTCTTTGGATAAAGCAACAACTACTGGATTTGGCATAAATGTTGGTTGTGTTCCTATTTTTTATGACAATATTAGTGCCATAAACATTGCAAAAAAATTTGTCCAACATAAAAGGACTAAACATATTGACATAAGACACCATTTTCTTAGAGACAGTGTTGAAAAAGGTCTTATCTCAATTATGTTCTGACCTACTGAGGAGCAAATTGCTGACATTTTTACTAAGGCACTAAGTAGGGAGCACTTTGAAAAGAATAGGTTAGACTTGGGGATGATTAAGATTGCTTAAAACCTCCCTTAATGAATTGGCTAGAATAATCATGTCTCATCTATGAAATTGTCAGTTCAAAACATTATCCTATTCAGTCTTGCACATTTAGTTGTGTGTCCCAATTCCAGTCTTTTGACTTTTGTAACATAACTTTGAATTAAACTGTGCAAAAAAACACGAGTGGACAAATAAATGGAACAACATCTTACCACTCATCAGGTATGTTCTACATTGTTGAGAGATCTATGTGAATATGATAAAACACCTGAGCACTTCTGGCCCATTGTGTAAGTTGGTTTCTAATACCATTATGACTCCTTTTTCAAACTGCCAAAGCCAAAGAGTCCAAAAATTCAAAAAGGCTGCCACTGCCATTACATCAGTCCACACGCCTCTCAATTTAATTGGTTCTCCACTAGTTGAAATACTTCACATTCCCCAAATCCTTTTCCCTTCTCCTTCTCTCTGTAAAATCCCTCTTCACTCATTGTCTTCTTCATTCTCTCCTGCTACCCGAGTTTTCAAGACTTTAAAATCCCCCAAGACAAAGGCATCTTCATCCACCCCTTCCCTCCTACAAAATCCTCCACCTCTGAAGACCAAACCACTTCTGACACCCTTGCTCTCGTGATGTACCAAAGTAGCACTGCTAATCCTCTACCAGAATCTCTTTCATCTCCGTCCATCAAGATGTCGGACTTTGCTACTTGGAACACATTTGTAAACTGGTTCTATGACCCAGATAGTCCACCAAACCCCTTTGAAATCCCATGTTATTCCCTCTGTGATGCAACCCCTCTTAAAATTGTTAATGCTAATGGATTGCCCATTCTTGATCTAGTCCCCAAAAGGGTCAGATCTAGATTGAAGAGAGCTTTAGGGGCTCGCATCCCTATTCTTAACCATGAACTGTTTGTTGAACTACCCCGTTCACTAGGTTCAACTAGAACTCCTCACAACAGGACTAAGAAACGTCACAAAGAGGCCATTCTTGATGAAGCTCTTAGGGATTCAAAGAAGAAATGCTCCTTTATTATTCCTTCAGGACAACCACCCTCCAATGATGACTTTCTTCATAGCCAAGTTCGCAAATCAAAAACAAAGAAATGGTTCATCCCTAATAAATCCATTGTTTGACCTCTTCAAACTCCTACTCTATCCAAGCCACCATCTAAGAAAAGGACTCCTTCTGCTCCTTCTAAAAAATCCACAAAACCCACTTTATCTTCAACCCCTCGATCTTTGAAAGGGGTCAACTGACCTGGTCCATCGGACCACTCTGACTCTGAATCGATCGAAGGTGAAAGAGAAAGCCAAGTTGACCCATCTGATATCACTGATCTTAAGCTCCTCCACATCCTCCACTTTTAAAGGAGGTCTGTCATTCGTGGATGAGTGATCACTGGTTTTGGGGGTCCTGAGATGGCTACCCTACTAAGAAAGTTGGAAGTTCAAGGATCGTCCACACTATTGCTCCAAGGTGATGTGCAGTGATGGTTTGGGCACCCAGAGGTGGAAGAATTCTATACCAATGGGTTGGAGAAGAGTCTTATTTTCTCTACCTCTATGAGGGGTGTGTCCATGCACCTAGCTGTTGTAGATATCTCCAGAGTTCTACAGGTTCCCACTGGTGGGTGGAACTACTATGTGAAGTTTGAGTGGCCTCCTTTAGACCACATGGCATCTGCTTTAGCAATATCGAGGAAGTTTTCTGGCAATTCAACTCTTGCTCAGCATCACTGAGTTCTAAAAAGGGAAATGTCCCCTTTGCATCAGCTCTACTTTGATGTCATTCACAAAGTCATCACCCCAGAAAGGAAAGGAGGACTGAGGCTAATTAGCTTGATCTAACCTTTATGGAGCTCCTTAATACTGAGGTTAAAATTGACTAGCCTAGCCTGGTGATCAATCATATGCAACAGGTGCTTATCAAAGATGACAAGGGACATGTCCTTCCCTATGGTTTTTGGCTGGCTCAGATCTTTGAAGATTATGTTGTTCCTATTCAAGTTTGGATGTTCCAGACTATAAAATATGTCCTGGGTAGGGTGAACCATGCTGCTCTACCTGCTTCAATGCGAATAACTGTCACTCCTCTGCAAGAACTTAAGCATGACCTTGCTGAGAAGAATGCTGAGTTAGAGGAGTTGAATGCCACTCATGCAAGGAAAAAAGATGTGCTTCAAGCAGGAATTGTGGCTCTGCAGGCTGAGTTGGATGGAGAAAAGACTGAGAAAGCAGAGACAGTTCATCGGTTGACCCAGCTGCTACCACCTATTCCACCTTCTGCCTCTATTCCATCCTATTAGTCTTCATTACCCCTTGTTATTCCCTTCTGTTGTTCTTCCTTTATTGGTTTATAGTGCTCATATGGTTTTGTCTTATATTGTACTAAGCTCTGACTTATGGAACATTCCTTTTAAATGGTTATATGTAATGGTTCTAAGTCAACATTCCTTTTAAATGGTTATATGTAATGGTTCTATTTTGTTTTTGAGTTATTTAGTTCTTGCTATTTTTAATTCCGAATTATGTTGCTTAATGTCCTTGTCTGATTGTCTTGGTGATAGCCCCAGTGGCCATAAATGCCTTAACCATATTTGGACCGGTCATTTCCTGATTATTTTCTTGCTTTTCGATGATGTCAAAAGGGGGAAGATAAGGTTGTGTGATGTTTATAATCCATAGACTAACTTGTTTCATTCAAGTGATCTTCACTCTAATGCTCACAGGTTATGATGTAAAAGGAGCACAAAGGCACAAGTTTGTCATCACCAAAAAGGGGAAATTTGTTGGGTACTCTGCAGTTTTGGTGAATAACAAAGAAGAATGAAATAGGTTAGTCAAGCTGGTTCACAGGCACGCTGTCTCAAAGCATTTGAACGTATAGTAAGATCACTAAGTGACAAAAAATAGAGATGCAATAATCAAGGAACGAATAGAGTTACTTGTGATAAACCATATGCCAAAATTGAAGAGTTAAAGTTTGACTACAACACTTAAGAATGCATGAGTTTGAATGCAAGGAGGAGTCTCACTTGAAGTAGAACTCTAAGCAAGTAGAGTTCGTATACAAGAAGGAGTTTGAATCAAAGAAGAACTCCTTGAGGAGTTGTGCTTAAATAGTAGAGTTGTTATTCAAAGCATTTACGCACTTACAGAGCAAAGAAAGCAATGTTGAAATTGACTTTAGCAAGTGCAACAAAGAACACTCAAGGAACACATTGAAGAGCCATGTTCTAAGTACAGAGTCTTGCTAGGGTGTCTTAGTAGTGATGTATTAGAAGTTATTTCTTGAGTTGTAATCATAGTTCAGTGTGTTATAAACTGAAGTAGGATTGTAGTCTTCAAGTTGGGTTAACTCTAAGACTTGGAAAACACAAATCTAGGGAGGTTGGTGTTGTTAGGAATTAGAGTTTATAATTCCTTAGGTTACATCGAGTTGTAATCATTTTCTTGAGGCTCATTTTGTGTTTAGTGAAGTTGGGTTTAAATCCTGTAGAGGTACAAGTCGTGGTTTTTACACCTTTGTGAGCCGGATAATTTTTCACGTAAAAATTACTATGTTCTTTACTATCTGCATTCTCACTATTGAAACACGTTAGGCAACCCATTTCATTAATAGGCAACTAGTAAGTTAAAACCACTAAACAAGTAGGTCGTGCAGGATAACAAGCATGCATGTGATATCTTCACGTGAAGAATTCCTCTAATTCTTCATGTGAAGTGAAATGATAGGAGAATCCACATTGTTTATAAAAATCAGCAAGTAACATTGTTTTTATTCAATGCAAAATAAGCACTTGAAAATTGAGTTTGAACTTTCTATATTAAAAAAATGACTGAAATCGTTATAGTTAGTTTATATTGGGGTGGTAAAGTTGTGTATGAAGGTGGTTTGGTTAGATATAATCTTTCTCCAGAAATGATTCAAGTGTTTCTAATCACCCTCAAATACGATCGTTCTTGTTTTTAGGAGCAAAATGAAAGTACATGATTCTGAACTTCTAATTCTTATCACTGGTCAATATCCAATATCAATTAGGGGTATTGGTATCCAACTTTTGATGAGACTCAAATTAGGAATGATAACTCTTAATCGGTCTTTCTTTATAGTCCAGAGATTTTTGCAATCACATTCGTCTGATGATACTTGATACGTATGCAAGAATTCAACACACTATTCAAAATGAAGAACCAATTGATAATGAGTATGGTCTTTGAGATAGTACATATTCTCCTAATTTCAATATTGGTTGTCCAAGCGGTTCTATTCATCAACAACTCATGATAGGATTTGGTAGTCAAAATGCTTGATTTATCTTCATTAAATCATCGTAATGTATATTAGAGTTCTCAAAATAGTAAGATTGAAGAACCTAGCAATCAAGAACTGACTAATTTATTAGAAAGGTAATATAACATATTTTTGTTCTATTTCTTTAAGGGGCGTTGTTCACACCTAATTTTTACCCTCCACATTACAAATTAATCTTGAGCCTTTTGAATCTTAAAACAATTTTCAAAATAATTGTTTTATAAAAAAGAAATAAAATATTTTTTTCAAATCTGCTTTATAATAGTTCTGAGTAATAATTTATATCTTTCACATTTAATTATGTGAAATTTATATAAAGTTTACTTAAAGTGCTATTGTAAAGTTAAATTCATAAGAAAATCCTTTTAAAAGATTAACGTTTGATTTTTCTCCAAATTAATTCAAAATTAGAGGTTAATTGAATATTAATTTCATAATTGTAAAAAGAGGTAATTCTGTGTTAAAGAATAATTATTTTTAATTGTTTAAACTCATTAAAACTCGAGATTGATTTTAATTTTTCCTAACTCCTATTAATCTGGCTATCTCCTTAACATTAAAATGGCTACATTTTTACAAAATGTGGCCATATTTGCAACACCTTATAACTCCCTTGCCAGCTTCCATTTGGGCTCAACAACTCTCAACCCGCTGGCCCACTCTCTCTTTCCCTTATTTCCTTTCTGACCCGGTCCAGCCCACCATCAACACCCATATCTCTTCATTCCTTTTCTCACTCAGACAAAACACAACAAAACCAAATGATCCCTTATCTCTCCCTCCTCCTTCTTTGTACAACACCACCAAAAACCCTAACGACAACAGCTCTAACACCATCCTAATTCCCAAACGACGTCCAGGTTCCCATCTTCTCTCCGTCAAAGCTACGCTGGCCAGACCCAGAACATTCTAGAGAGCATAGGTGTCGCTCTATCCGCAAAATCAGTGGAAATTTATACGAGTTTGTACAATTTCCTTGCTGAGAAGACTTATCCGTTGGGGAATTCGAATTTCCCACAACGAATTTCCCTAAATGCCCATCTGTTTCCCCCCTTTTCTACCCTAAAATTTCCCTATATAAACCCTCTCTTCCATTGAGTTGGGAGCGGAGTTCTTTTGGGGAAAAATTGGGGATTCTGGAGAGTCTTATCTCTAATCTCACGTAACCAAAAAAAATTCGCAGATAAACATACAAAAACGGGTCTCCGATGAGTCGAAATTAAACTCTGATGGTAGAGCTGTTTCCAGCAAAGCTCGAGTTCTGGTTTGCTACTCCGAGAAAGGTAAATCCTTCGTGCTTTTCGTCTTTCTTTTTAAGCGTCATGTAGGATTAATTTCCTTAGAATTTTCCATGTTGGTTTTAGGCTGGTCTCATCTGTTTCGTTTTGGTTTCCTGTGTTAAAAATTGTGTTGGGTCTGTGTAATTGAGAAATGGTGGTTTGGACTATTTGGAGAATGCTGTAGTCTGGGGCAAGCTCTAAGCTTTATTAGCTTGGATCGTCTACTCTCAAAAACCTGATATTCCCACCCTTTTCTTTAGCATTGTTTCAACTTATTTGGTTGAGGTATTGTTTTCTTTTCGTTCAATGTGTGGTATGTAAAAAAATAAGAGAAGCTCATATTTAGTTCAAAAGCATAATGTATTTGATGCCTTTGGTTTAGCTTACTGTCACAATCTTGTTTATTTAAATGTGTATTTTATTCATTTGTCCCTTTTTGGCAAAAACAGTCGCCCAAGTAAGGGTTGACGTCGTTCAAGCCCTGTTCTAGGTTCGTTCATGGGCTACAATACCATGAGAGGAACCAAGAACCAAGGTCTTGTGACAGCTCTTCAACTACTCTCAAGATCTTCAAAATGTAACTCAAGTTATGCTCCCTTTTGTGATGTGTTCGTATATGGAATATTACTGATTGATTCCCAGGACTCTTAATCCATAGTCCACAGTCTGCCTAACAAAGGTGAAAGATGATATGTATGCATCCGTTTCTTGTATGCAACTTGGTTTACGCCTCAACAAATCCTTAGGCTCGTTGTGATAAAATAAGTTCCCATGTGGTAGACCATTTACTTTGACATGCATGTTGATTTTTCCTTGATTGGCACAATATGTTCGCTGAATTTCAAATCTGTATATGGAATTAGAAAGTGATTCTTTTCCTTAAACCTGTTCTTCTTTTATCTCTATTAAGTTGTATTAGCCTCTAAGTCTTTGTTTGTTGAGAATTTCATTGCTAAGTATCAAACATGAGTAGCCATGTGCTAAAATCCTTTTCTTCCAATATATGTATAAAGCTATATACTGCGTAAAAGACCATTAGGATGTGTTTGAATAGCACCTATGATCGTTTAAAAGAAGCTCAATAAGTTAATCTGTAAATGACTTAGGCCATTTAGTACTCATATTACAGTAGTACCTTTTGAACTTTCTCCATCACGATCATTCTTAAATATCTTTCAATGCATCTTTGACATGAATTCTTGGTTTTTCTCCATATCCATTTTCAATTTGATCTCCTCGAAAACTTGTAAAATTAGCTCATTAATGGATGCTAGTCTTTGTTCTTTATCTCATTGCACATGCTAATCTTTTTTTTCTTTCTTTGCATGAAACACCTCGATTGAGTCCCGTAGGACTTCATCTTCTTTCATCATCTGGCTGGGTCAATGAACCCGACAAGCCTTCGAGTCAAACCATGCCAAATCCTAAAGGGTCTGCAATGTGACATCGGAAGCTGAAATACAGGGGAAACATAACTGATATATAGCCTGATATACAGGGAAAGAAAAGTGATATACAGTAGTATGTCACAAAATATACGGATTGGATTTGAGGAATTGGGCCAAGAGGTCCAATATCGACGGAACAACAGCAGCCCAAATGGGCGGAAAACTTGAAGAGAAAAATGGATAAAAATCCAAGGTGTAGCAGCAGATGGGCCCCAAAGGCCCAAACTCTAGACTTAGGACAGGTTTTCTGGACCAAGGGTCCAATTTGATTAAGCCAGAGGCTTGTCCACCTCTTCTCTCTTAATTTATTTGTATGTATTTTAGCATTATTAGTATGATTATTTGGACTCTAACATTTAAACCTAGTTGAGTTACCACAAAGGAAAAACCTTTTCTCGCTTAAAATATTTTCTTAAATAAAGTTTACTTGCCTTTGATTAGTCTTCTTTACGTAAAAATAGTCTCATTTAACTCTTAAATGCAAAGAATGCTTATTGTTTTCCTTTGAAATGAATTCATCAATCTCCCCAAAAATTATAATCCAGAATTTCAATTTTTAACACTTGGTTCGTTTATTTTCGTCAAAATTATTTACTTTATCGAATGTTTTCTCTTCATGTTTTCCCTAAATTAAGAACAAATACTTTCAAAAGTTAGTCAAAATAATTTATTTTCAAACAAGTCCGGATAATCGCAAGTTAGTGGATATCCCGAGTGCCTTTAAAACCTTCTCGGGATATTAATTTGAACCCTTACCCTTAGTCTCTGATTTTTAAAGTTATTATCTATTTTTAATTTTAGAAATTTTATAAGTTTTTCTTGGTTTTTCTTTTATAAAATTAAGTGGCGACTCTTCTTTAAATTTGAAAAAGTTTTGAATCTTTAACTAGATTTTTGAAATAATTTTCAAACAAAAGTCATTTTTCTCGAAAATAGAAATGACGACTTTATTGAGGATAATTCAACTAGGTTCTAACCTTATTGTTTGCAACTAACTTGTTTGACTAACTATTCAGATTGTAATAATTAGTAAACTTTATTGCTTTCCTTATTTGTTTACTTTTTTGCAAAATATAAATTGTTCATGGCATTTTTCGCCTCTCTTGGCAAAGCATTAGAATGATTAAAGGTAAAAATGTGATTATGCAAGTATTTGCAATCATTCTTAACAAAAATTACAATTTTTCAAAATAGATGAGTGAAGTAGTTGACCTGCAGTCGGTTAACGGTCACTTGTTGTTTTAGTCCGTGGTTGTTCGCCGGGGTTCCCGATCAATTTCGAAACCTATTTTATAATCCCAGGATAGAGCGAAACCAAATCCCAAAATAGACATTGACCTAAGACGCCGTAATATCCAAGGGATATTAAGTCCATTAGTAAGACCACCTTGTGTTCGAAAGGGCCCACGACCTGAAAGAACAATCATCCCCTATGTGTTCAATTGAAGGATGTGATGTCGAGTTGTATGAACCATTGTCCCTCAGGATTGGGATATATTTAGATAGTCTTTCATTTTTGAAGATTATCATCTGAAAGGTGTTCGAAATTTTCAAGAAGTCCAAGAAGTTTGAGAACGAAGGACCAACCACGACGGCCTAGTTTAGGATTGTACTCTTGCGTGGGACTAATTTTGATATACATTCCTTTTCCCGCAATTTTGTACCCCCATTTCATTTAATCAATATGTATAAATATATTTTGGGGCAATGGAACGTTTACAAACGACATACACATCCTTCAATTCGTTAGGCCTACCTTTGACATAAAAAGGTCACATATACGTATAGGACACGCTATGAACTGTTATGTGATATAACTGTCTTACGTGCTTATATGTGTTGCTCAAATCAAATGTGAGCAAAGTCCTATATTTTTAGAACCCATAGGCAGGATAAAAGCCCACCGTGCAAAGTCCGGCCAAAATTGCTCTTGGAGTTCTTCAAATTTCCCTAGATAAAATACAAAAACTTCTTAAAACCCTTTTAAGTCTTGTTCAGAAAGGAACTTACCATATCCAAACTATATCCTTTCAGGGCCCGTCCCTTATCCTTAAGAAATTTTCTTTTCTCCACTTCAACAAAAATGCCGAAGAATTCAGAAGATACATCAAGTGCTGAATAGAATCTACCTACTCCAAAATTGATCCTGTCCGTCGAACCCTCGAGCCAATAAATACCCGTGGATCAATTTTCCTTGATGAAAAATAACTTTATGTGTTTCTTCTCGGTTGGATATCTTGTATTGTTTATCACTAACGTCATCTAACATATTGGCCTTTGAGTTGTTTTACTTCAACATGTAATAGAAATTGATCTGTGTTGGCAAAACTGGACGAACATCCCTACTTCACCCGCTCAAAGGCACAAATAGATTCCTCCTCTAACCATCGCTTCGCTAAGGGTAAAATGACTGATAGTGAGGAAGAGAATGTCTTGACCGTGAGAGACAATGTTATTGCTGAACAGAGTGAAATGATTGCCGAAATGGCAAGGAAGCTAGAGAAAATGCAAGAAGAGGTACAAAAAGCCCAGGATATAGCTACTTTGGCTATTGCCGCTAACACTTCAAATCTGGGCACCTCTCAGCCTCCTCTCCAAATCCCTCTGCTCAATTCCCCGTTGATCAAAAACCATCCAGGAAATATCCCTCCTACCTCCGCACCTAGACCTTCCAACGAACCTCTCTCCAGTAATCCCCCTTAAAACGGATCCTCCTATCAAATCCATACTCCTCCTATCCATCATACTAACAAAACAACAACCCAAATGCCTACAACCCACATAACCTCCCTCCAAATTATCAAAATACGCCACCAAACACCTAAAACTCCAAAAATAACCATCCCAATATCACCAACCCACACAACTATACCCCCACATACCCAAATATCATTCCACATGCCCAGTCTCGAACAGTCCAGAATATGCCACCTCCTACTTTCCATGCTATGGTGGAATCATATACCGTCCTCCCAGAAAGTCCCAAGCTGGACCACTATGAGGAAAAGAAGAAAGAGTGGAGGTCCGTGGAAGAGAAGAGTGATCATGACATGACAAAGATGAAAGAGAAAATAGCTAGGATCAGGGAATTTCGAGGTTCATCTTATGAGAAGGGATATGATTACGATGATCTCTGTATCCATTCGGAAATGGACCTGCCAGACGGATTCAAGATTCCCAAGTTCGAGACCTTCAATGGTGTTGGGAATCCCGAGGCTCATTTGAGAAGTTATTGTGACCAAATGGTCGGCGCAAGGAAGAACGATGCTTTATTAATGAGAATGTTCAGTCAAATTCTGAGCGGAGAGGCTTTAGAATGGTTCACCTCTCAAGAACTGAAGAAGTGGTCTAGGTGGAATGACCTTGCTAGAGACTTTGCTCAAAGGTTTGCGTACAATGTGAAAGTCGTCCCGGACCGATATTCTCTAGGACGTATTAGACAGAAATCAAACGAGGACTTCCGAGATTACGCCTATCATTGGAGAAAGGAAGCGGCGAGAGTTCGGCCTCCTATGACTGAAGAATAGATAAGCGCGGTGTTTATGCGCTCTCAGGAATCAGAGTTCTACGACAAAATGATATCAGCGGTTAAAGCAAAGTTTGCTAACCTAGTTAAGATTGGTGAAATTGTTGAAGAAGGTCTTCGTAGCGGCAAGATTACCAAGGCCTCAGCGTCATCAGGACTGACAGGATTTCCAAGAAAGAAGAGGGAAGAGGTGTCTTCAGTATCCTCCAGTCCTAGCCCAAAATCACGAAAACCATTCGGAGCCAACTATAAAAAATCACTTGTTCCAACAACCCCTCCCCCAGCTCCAGAAAATCCTCAACCAGTTTTCTATACTCAGCCTATTTACCAAGCTCCACAACTAAACTTGCATCATATTTACCAAACTCCACAACCAAATATGCATCTCATTTACCAAGCTCCTTCCCAAAACATCCAAGTGTATCAAAAAGCTCCCGAGAACCAGAATAATTGCCAGGTTCCTCCTCCCGCCAATGCAAATGTCCCTCGTCCAAATTTGGAAAAGAAAGCTCCTTGGACTTTCACCCAGTTAGCTGAAACCAGAACTCAGTTATATGAGAGATTGAAGGTTGCCGGATTCGTCCAGCCCATTCCACCCAAACCTGCAAATCCTGACTCACATTTCTTCAGGGCTGACTGATATTGTGCTTATCATTCCGGAGGAGCCGGACACAGTACTGAAGACTACATTAACCTGAGACACAAAATTCAGGATTTGATTGATCAAAGAGTAATCACACTACAAACCGCACTGGCCAATGTTAATAACAACCCGCTCCCAAATCACGGAGGAGCCACTGTTAGCATGATAGAGGTCAATGAAAAATGTGTTGTGAGCAAGTCAATAGTGCTGGTTAGCCCTAAAAGGCAAAAAATGCTAAAAAACGTTATAGCTACTTTAAGTATTGCTGAACTACCTTTTGAAGGATGAATGCGCAACAAGGCCTTGCATGTCACTATTAAATATCAAGAGAAGATGATAAATGGAGTTTTGATTAACGATGGTGGGTTTGAATATTTGCCTATTATCCACACTCACTCAGCTAGACTATGATCCGGGAAAGGTTCGCCAGAGTAGGATCAATGTGAGAGACTTTGATAGGGGTCAAAGGGACACTATTGGAAAGGTTAGTTTGCACATCCGGATGGGACCCGTCTAGTTCCAAGTGGAATTCCAAGTCATGGATATTACTACCAGCTACAACTTACTTTAGGGGAGACCATGGATCCACGAAGCTGGAGCGTACCATCAACTTTGCACCAGATGGTAAAGTTCATTTGGGAGGAACACGAGGTGGTGATCCACAGAGAAGGAAGTCACTTGAGCTGTCCTAATGGCTATGTCCCTGTGATTGAAGAAGTCTAGAGAGGAAGCGATTTCTACACCATAGATATTGTCAATGCCACTGGAGAGGATCTTGCTCCTCAAATTCCCATGCCTCCAATCTACAAGATGCTTGTAACTACGATGCTAAGGAATGGATACGAGCCAGGTTTTGGGCTGGGAAAGAATTTTGATGGTATGACAGAGCCTTTAAGCATCCCCGAACAGATGACCAGGCATGGATTGGGATATGTGGCTCGAGAGAACAAGGCGAGAGTCAAAGAAAAGAAGAAGTAAATACTGCCTAAGCCACTCCCTCACTTATATTAGTCATTCTCGGTGCGTATTAGTCCTCCAAGCAACGGGTTAGAGGACGGGATCAGAAGGCTGTTTGAAGAGTGCGATGCTGTAACAGATGAAATCCCCAAAACAACCATGATAAGGGATGCCAAGACTAACAAAAAGTTAGTGAATTGGATCGCAACTCCCCTCGTGACTCTCCACTTGGCTGGATAGACAAAAATTCTGTTTTATAAATATCGGTGATTGTCCGGATGAGGCTCTGAACCCACCCTTTATGTTTTAATGTTCCTCGCACTATTTTACTGCTTTCCAAAAGGCATGAACCTGCATTCATGCTGGGTTATAGCCATGGTTTAAAAATATTTTTAGATTTCAAATAAAAGCCCCCCTTATTGCGAAAACTTTGCTTTACATTTACTTGTCATTATCTAACTTGCTTTGTTTATGATTTCAGAGATAATAGCTTAAAACCTGCCACTATCATGTCATGTCAAGAGCTTAACGAACAAACCAAGCTAAATGGTAATGATTTTGAAGGGTATGTTGAAGAAATCATGGTCCTGGAACGAACAACCGAGAAGTCCAAGAACTTTGAAGACCAGGAAAGGCTCCACCTAAAATAGTTTGAGGTGGTCAATCTGGGAGGCAACAACCAAGTTAAAGAAATCAACGTTGGTGCTCATTTGTCAAAAGCACAAAAGAAAGAACTTATTAGTCTTCTCAAGCCATATATCGACATCTTTGACCGGTCCTACAGTAATAGGAGGAGAATGAGCACAAACATCGTATCCTAAAACTTATTGGTCAATCCAGGATTCAATCCAGAGAATGGACAGTTAATCTTTCCCTTCCATGAGACAGAGGAAAGTGTGCACCAAATTGGCAAGGACTGTACATTATCCAAAAAGTGTTTTCTGGAAGAGCTTTGATTTTGTTTGAGATAGATAATCAAGCATGACCAAGCCAATCAACTTTGATGATGTGAAGATATACTATGCCTAAAGTTTCTTTTCCTTCTATTTCTTTCTCTGTAATCGCACTTTTAGATTGTAATCGTTTTATGCTTTGTAATAGCTTAAAAATTTCCTATCCTCTTTGTACGAACTACGTTTGACCTGAATTCTCAAGAATGAGATATGTAGGCTGCCTGTGTCAGATTTGGTCAACCCCTTAGGAAAATCTATCTTTCCCCTTCTTATCTTGAACTACGTTTGACCTGAATTCTCAAGAATGAGATACGTAAGCGGCCTGTGTCAGCCTCGGTCACCCCTTTATTTATTTCCAACATTTTCCCACTACGGGTGTGGGAACTATGTTTGACCTGATTCCTGCCTCAACGGGATACGTAGGTGCCATAACGGTTCAGTCATATCACCCAGGAAATGGAAACTGGCACAAAATTTTCGAGAAAGGAATCTCGAAAATTCAAAAGGTGAAGATCGTCTCCAACAAGTCAGAATACAGAATGTGCCGAAGAGAAACCAAAACAAATATCGAGAAAGAATCTCGTAAACCCCACAAAGTCTCAAGTCCCTTGCCAATGGAGTGAGATTCATCGCAAAACCTTTAATTGGTGCAGAAATTTTGAGAAAGACCTCAAAATTTCAACCAAGCTTCATTCAAGAAGTTTGGAATTAAACCCCAAAGAGTTCCCCAACACTAAGGGATCAGAATCTACTTCAAAAATCCCTAGTTATAACATAGTCTGTGGTGGATTAATCCCCAGCTATGACAAATCTCTCGAAAAATATTTCAAACTCCCCAGTCAGAACAACAAAGGATCTCCAGAGTCTGCCAGCAATATGTCAGAAATGCTAAGGCCTCGAGTAAAGTACATTCGTTGAGCTAGAACATGACATGACGGGCATAGACCTTTCAAAACTATCCTTTTTCAAAATCTTTGTTTTTTTCAAAAAACTTGTTTGAAAAATCTTTACAAAAAGATTAGTTTTACTCCTTTATTTTGATTTTATCTTATGTCTACCGTGACCCGGTAAGTCGAGGATGATGAGCACCCGAGATTGGAAAGCACCCAGAAAAGACAAAGCGAGGAGCAAAAGATCGAAGGAGGTCAACACAGATCAGTTTCACCAAAAACTAATAATTTTTCTGTGGATGCAGGTTATCCTAAAAAGTATGTTAGAAGTCAGTGAAAGCCCCTCGTTATCCAACACTTTCAATGAAATGCAACAAGACCAGGGGCCCTAAATTTGGCGATAAAAGCCAAAACGGTGGGAAGAAGCCAAAGAGGCAAAAGTCCCTGGAATGGGAAAATCTCTTGTAGTTCGCAGGAACTACTAGATAAAAAGAGATTGACAGCATCCTCAAGTCCCCAAGCAGATCAGGACACTTTGGGTCAACTACAAAATTAGGATATCAAATGAGAGGTCAACGATGTTCTTCGCCAATCCCCAGTAAGCCAAAAATCACCACGAGCAGACAATGTTCAAAAATGGTATTTATGGCCATCCCCAGAAATAGGCACGATCATTTCATTCACATTTGAAATAAAGTTGTTTTGATTAGCTTCATAGACGCTGTCTTCGAAGGTTCTCAAGTTTGACTGTGGTCGCTAGTAAAAGCGATGCTGTGTCTACTAATTATTTGCCTTGAGCACATGTACACACATAGGAGTCAACATGATAACACAAAAACCAAAGGTGATATTTTCTGCAACTGCTACCCATGCCATTGCATGATCATCTATATCATTATCATATTTTCATGTCAAGAGGACCATGCCAAGAGGGCCATGTCATATTTGCATGTCAAGAGGACCATGCCAAGAGGGCCATGTCATATTTGCATGTCAAGAGGAACATGCCAAGAGGGCCATGTCATATTTTCATATTAAGAGGACCATGCCAAGAGGGCCATATCATATTTGCATGTCGAGAGAACCATGTCGCGAGGACCATCATCATCATTAACACCACAGATACATTTGCTGTGAAGATTATGTCCCTCTACTGGCCGGTTTCAAAGAGGATGACATTTAGAGGCGTCCCTAAGTCACACTTGCTGTGCAGGATCAATCCAATAGCATATTTATATCTGATATCGCGTGAGACGAAGGAGTCTGACGTTGAGGATATCTTTGTTTCATCATTATTATGCCAAAATTTGGCATCCAACATATTTATATCCGATATTGTGTAAGACGTAGGAGTCTAATGTTGAGGATATCTGCATTATGCATATTTATGCCACAAATATTCATGTATCCTTATTATTATGCCAAATCTAGCATTCAACATATTTATATCCGATATCGCGTGAGACAGAGGAGTCTGATGTTGAGGATGTATTTACTTTATTATTATTATGCCTAGTCTTGTATCCAGCATATTTGTATCCGATATCACGTGAGATGGAGGAGTCTAACGTTGAGGGTATATTTTCTCCTTTATTATGCCAAGTCTGGCATTCATCATTTTATATCCGATATCACGTGAGATGGAAGAGTCTGACATTGAGGATGTATTTGCTTCCTTATTATGCCAAGTCTGGCATCCAGCATATTCATATCCAATATCGCATAAGACGGTGGAGTTTGACGTTGAGAATATTTATGCACCCTTATTAGAGATAACAATGTCTCGCTCTAAAGTATGCTTATACATACAAGAGCATTGAGCGCCAGAAGATGCAACTCTATTTGATTGTGTGGCAAAGGCCATGTCACCCTCGATAATCAAATACCACTTATCCTCAAGGTCGAAAGCATATAGTCTGAGGGATGTCTCTAAGACGCCATCCAAATCAGATGATGAACCAGATTTCCCAAAATTAGAAGGCCAAAGGTCGTCTATAAGCCCCATCAATGTCTGAAACCGGATAGTGTGCAAGATTGCCCAAAAACTTGACAGACTAAGAGTTATCTGTAAGACACAGTGATATCTGAAATCGGATAGTGTGCAAGATCACCTGAAGATTGAAAGTTCAAGGGTAATACGTAAGTCGTGACAATATCCGCAATTAGATAAAGTGCAAGACTACCAAAAAATTGACAGTCCAAAGGTTATCTATAAGCCACGACATATCCACATTGATATTGTGCAGGACTACCCAAAGGCTATCAATTCAAGGGAAATTTGTAAGTCATATTATATCCAAGATCGGATGAAAATGCAGGATTACCCAAAAACTGGCAATTCGAAGGACATCTGTAAGCCGCCTCTATCCAAAGTTGGATGATGTGCAAGATTACTCGAAGTTGACAAGTTAAAGGCATTTGTAAGCCGCCTTTATCCAAAGTCAGATGATGTGCTAGATTACCCAAAGTTTGACAATTCAGGGAATATATGTTAGTTGCGTCGATACGAATGATGTGCAAGACTTACCCTAAAGGCATATGCAAAGATTACTATCAATAACCACGAATGCTATCACATTCAAGAGAATGCCACAAATGGTTGCAAGGACCATCACGTCAAATGGCCACGAAGGTCGTCATACTCAAAAAACTGCCACTGAGGCAATCCCATCCGATAACTATGATGGCTATCACATTCTCATCATGAAAGTTGCTATTTTCGAAGACAGAGGCAGGAAAAGACGACATCTGATTCAGAAGCAACCAAACGGGAAAAATAAAGTACAAAGTTATCTTTACCTATTGAATTATTTTACTACTAACCACTTTGTTTCAAATATTACCAAGAATATCCAAGAGGATGAAAATATCAAATCAGAACGACAGGTACAAAATACGTCAAAAGGATGTCACAACACGGGAGTCAAACATAATCCCAGGGTGAGGTATGATAAAGAAACTACATCTCCAAATAGAATTATGTTGTTACTAACCATTTTGTTTTGAGATATTGTCGAGAGCATCCGAGAAGGATGAAATTCTCAAAGCAAAATCACAGGTGCGGTCTACACCAAAAAGGACATATCACAACGTGAAACTTTTTCTTATCAGCGAACTGGGACATAGTCCAAAGAGGGATATCAAACTCTTTGGGCGCGAGCTGAGGAACGAATACCACCACTATCAAACCACATCCCTATCAGAAGGCATGCGAATATTTTCTATCTTTGGTATCTTAGTTTCGCATCCAAGGTATTTTTTGAACTCACGCTGGAAGCAATATTCCTTCTTTTCAAATCTGGGTGACGATACACCTAGAGCTTTGAAAATTATGTCCAGGTAAAATCTTATTTATGAGTGTGAAGCACGCCACACTCATAGTTGAGAGGTTACAATCCTCTTTTCTATAGCTCAAATTATTCGTCACTCATCCCGAGCCAAAGGTGATCTTAAACATAAGGATTACCTTTTCCATCTATTGAGTTGAACTACAAGCAGTCTGATTCCTAAGTCCTGGGATATGTATATGGGCTCTATGTTGAAAACTTGGCTGCATTCCTAACTCCCCCCAATCCTCTTACTCCCCAGCTTTCCGGTCTCTCCGTCATCTAAAACCGGGATAGTTTGGAATCTTTTCAAAAATCGTGAGTAAAATCAAGCGTCTTGAACTACAATTGGCCTGAGTTATCATGTAACTTGAGATATGTAGGAAACTCAATACCAGTGTTCGGCCATGATTCCTTGAAATTCGTGCTAGAACCAACCACTTTCTGAAGATGAATCTGTGGTCAGATAAAATTGGGAATGCCAATTCCCTTTGACAAGGGTTCATTACACTCACCCTACCCAAAGGGAGAGGCAGTTGTTGACACCCAATTTTTACCCTGCACATTACAAATTAATCTTGAGCCTTTTTGAATCTTAAAATAATTTTCAAAATAATTGTTTTGTAAAAAAGGGATAAAATATTTTCTAAATCAGCTTTATAATAGTTCTGAGTAATAATTTGTATCTTTCATATTTAATTATGTGGAATTTATATAAATTTACTTAAAGAGGTATTGTAAAGTTAAATTCATAAGAAAATCCTTTTAAAAGATTAACGTTTGATTTTCCTCTAAATTAATTCAAAATTAGAGGTTAATTGAATAATTAATTTCATAATTGTTAAAAGAGGTAATTCTTTGTTAAAGAATAACTATTTCTAATTGTTTAAACTCATTAAAGCTCGAGATTAATTTTAACTAATTCGTTCTTATTCTAGCCTATCCCTTTAAAATAATTTAAATCCTAACCGGATTTTTCCTAACTCCTATTAATCTGGCTATCTCCTTAACATTAAAATGGCCACATTTTTGCAAAATGTGGCCCTATTTGCAACACCTTATAACTCCCTTGCCAGCTTCCATTTGGGCTCAACAACTCTCAACCTGCTGGCCCACTCTCTCTTTCCCTTATTTCCTTTCCGACCCGGTCTAGCCCACCATTAACACCCTTATCTCTTCATTTCTTTTCTCACTCAGACAAAACACAACAAAACCAAATGATCCCTTATCTCTCCCTCCTCATTCTTCATACAACACTACCAAAAACCCTGACGACAACAACTCTAACATCATCCCAATTACCAAATGACGTCCAGGTTCCTGTCTTCTCTCCGTCAAAGCTACGCTGGCCATACCCAGAACCTTCTAGAGAGCATAGGTGTCGCTCTATCTGCAAAATTAGTCGAAATTTGTACGAGTTTCTACAATTTCCATGTTGAGAAGACTTATCCATTGGGGAATTCGAATTTCCCACAACAAATTTCCCTAAATGGCCATCTGTTTCCCCCCCTTTCTACCCTAAAATTTCCCTATATAAACCCTCCTCTTCCATTGAGTTGGTGGCAGAGTTCTTTTGGAGAAAAATGGGGATTCTAGAGAGTCTTTTCTCTAATCTCACGTATCCAAAAGAATTTTGGAGATAAACATACAAAAATAGGTCTCCGACGAGTCAAAATTAAACTCCGATGGTAGAGCTGTTTCTTTAAAAGCTCGAGTTCTAGTTCGCTACTCCGAGAAAGGTAAATCATTCGTGCTTTTTGTCTTTCTTTTTAAGCGTCATGTAGGATTAATTTCTTTAGAATTTTCCATGTTAGTTTTTTAGGCTGGTCTCATCTGTTTCGTTTTGGTTTCCTGTGTTAAAAATTGTGTTGGGTCTGTGTAATTGAGAAATGGTGGTTTGGACTATTTGGAGAATGCTGTAGTCTGGGGCAAGCTCTAAGCTTATTAGGTTGGCTCGTCTACTCTCAAAAACCTGATATTCCTACACTTTTCTTTAGCATTGTTTCAACTTATTTGGTTGAGGTATTGTTTTCTTTTCGTTCAATGTGTGGTATGTAAAAAAATAAGAGAAGCTCATATTTAGTTCAAAAGCATAATGTATTTGATGCCTTTGGTTTAGCTTACTGTCACAATCTTGTTTATTTAAATGTGTATTTTATTCATTTGTCCCTTTTTGGCAAAAACAGTCGCCCAAGTAAGGGTTGACGTCGTTCAAGCCCTGTTCTAGGTTCGTTCATGGGCTACAATACCATGAGAGGAACCAAGAACCAAGGTCTTGTGACAGCTCTTCAACTACTCTCAAGATCTTCAAAATGTAACTCAAGTTATGCTCCCTTTTGTGATGTGTTCGTATATGGAATATTACTGATTGATTCCCAGGACTCTTAATCCATAGTCCACAGTCTGCCTAACAAAGGTGAAAGATGATATGTATGCATCCGTTTCTTGTATGCAACTTGGTTTACGCCTCAACAAATCCTTAGGCTCGTTGTGATAAAATAAGTTCCCATGTGGTAGACCATTTACTTTGACATGCATGTTGATTTTTCCTTGATTGGCACAATATGTTCGCTGAATTTCAAATCTGTATATGGAATTAGAAAGTGATTCTTTTCCTTAAACCTGTTCTTCTTTTATCTCTATTAAGTTGTATTAGCCTCTAAGTCTTTGTTTGTTGAGAATTTCATTGCTAAGTATCAAACATGACTAGCTATGTGCTAAAATCCTTTTCTTCCAATATATGTATAAAGCTATATACTGCGTAAAAGACCATTAGGATGTGTTTGAATAGAACCTATGATCGTTTAAAAGAAGCTCAATATGTTAATTTATAAATGACTTAGGCCATTTAGTTCTCATATTACAGTAGTACCTTTTGAACTTTTTCCATCATGATCATTCTTAAATATCTTTCAATGCATCTTTGACATGAATTCTTGGTTTTTCTCCATATCCATTTTCAATTTGATCTCCTCGAAAACTTGTAAAATTAGCTCATTAATGGATGCTAGTCTTTGTTCTTTATCTCATTGCACATGCTAATCTTTTTTTTTCTTTCTTTGCATGAAACACCTCGATTGAGTCCCTTAGGACTTCATTCATCTCCTTGCATCATCTGGCTGGGTTAATGAACCCGACAAGCGTTCGAGTCAAACCACACCAAATCCTAAAAGGGCGGGAATGTGACATCGGAAGCTGAAATACAGGGGAAACATAACTGATATACAGGGAAAGAAAAGTAATATACAGTAGTATGTCACAAAATATACGAATTACATTTGAGTAATTGGGCCAAGAGGTCCAATATTGATGGAACAACAACAACCCAAATGGGCGGAAAACTTGAAGAGAAAAATGGATAAATATCCAAGGTGTGGCAGCAGATGGGCCCCAAAGGCCCAAACTCTAGACTTAGGACAGTTTTTCTAGACCAAGGGTCCAATTTGATTAAGCCAAAGGCTTGGCCACCTCTTCCCTCTTTTAATTTATTTGTATGAATATTTTGGTTTGCTTAGCGGTAGTTCTGCTACGTCTTTTTAAGTAGATTTCACTTTCCTTAGTGGCTGTAGTGAATGATGGGAAACTAGGGTCATGTCATCGGTTAGTGTTGGGTTGGAGGTTGAGAGTGTGGGCGGGCTCAGGGTTGGGGTCGGGGTTGGGTATGGGGTTAGGGTCGGGGAAGGGGAGTTAGAAAGGGTGAGAGAACCTCTAGGTTGAGAGTAGGGTCTTAGAATATAAGGACTTTATCGGGAAAGTGTATAGAGCTTATTATGATTCTTAGGAAGAGGAGGATTAATGTCACTTGTGTCCAGGAGACAAATGGATTGGTACTAAAGCTCGGGAAGTGGATGGGTTTAAGTTGTGGTACTCTGGTTGCGTGAGGAATAGAAATGGAGTAGGCATCTTCTTAGATGAGGAGCTCTGGAAGCATGTGGTAGAGGTTAGGAGGGTTAACAATAGGATGATATTGCTTAAGTTAGTCATGGAAGGGTTTACTTGGAACATCATTAGTGTTTACGCGCCATATCTGGGTTTGTTCGAGGAGGAGAAGGTGAGCTTTTGGGATGCTTTGGACGAGGTGGTGGGAGGGGTTACGTTCCAAGCACCGAGAAACTTTTTGTAGGAGTTGATTTTAATGGGCACATCGGTTCTTCCTCGGGGGGATATGATGATGTGCATGGGGGATTTGGTTTCAGTGAGCAGAACAATGGATGAGCCTCACTATTGGATTTTGCTAGAGCTTTTGGGTTGATGGTAGCGAACTCGAGCTTCCTAAAAAAGGAGGAACACTTGGCTACTTTCCATAGTTCAGTGGCAAGGATGCAGATAGACTTTTTGCTCCTTAGGAAGGGTGATAAAGGTCTTTGTAAAGATTGTAAGGTGATACCCAGTGAGAACCTCTCAACCCAGCATAATCTCTTGGTGATGGACTTGGAGATTAAGAAGGTGAGATGGAAGAAGAGGGTGGTTGATCGGCCGAGGATTAAATGGGGAAGCTTGACCTCAGCCAGGGCCTTGGAGTTAGGGGAGAAGTTGATGACTTCGAGGGCTTGGGAGAGTAGGGGGGATGCAGATAGTATGTGGGAAACAAATTCTAGTTGCATCAGGGAGTCAGCTAGAGAGGTGTTGGGTGTCGCAAAAGGACGCTCTGGCAGGCATTGTAGGGACTGGTGGTGGAATGAAGAAGTGAAAGGGAAGGTGGAGGCAAAGAAGGGGGCTTAGGTGAGGTTGGTCGAGAGTAAGGATCAGGAGGAAAAGAACACGAATAGGGAGGTGTATAAGGTAGATAGGAGGGAGGCTAAGTTGGCGGTTACGGCGGCTAAGACAACAACTTTTGAGAGCTTATATGCAACTTTAGAAGGAAAAGGTCGGGATAAGAAGTTGTATAGGCTAGACAAGGTAAGAGAGAGGAGGGCTCGGGACCTTGACCAAGTGAAGTGTATCAAGGACGAAGATGATAAAGTATTGGTGGAGGAGGTTCTCATTAGGAAGATGTGGCAGTCATACTTCCATAAACTTTTGAACGAAGAGGGGGACAGAAGCATTGTGTTGGGGGATTTGGAGCATTCGGAGATGCAACGTGATTATTGTTATTGTAGGCGTATAAAGGTTGAAGAGGTTGTAAATTCTATTGGTAGGATGCATAGGGGTAAAGCGACGGGGCCAGACGAGATTCCGGTGGATTTTTGGAAGTGCATAGGCAAGGCAGGTTTGAAGTGGTTGACAGGGCTGTTTAATGTCATTTTTAGGACGACGAAGATGCCTGAAGCTTGGAGATAGAGTACAATGATCCCTTTGTACAAGAATAAGGGTGACATTCAGAATTGAAACAACTATAGGGGTATTAAGTTGTTGAGCCACACCGTGAAGGTTTGGGAGAGGGTGGTGGAGTTAAGGCTAAGGAAGATTGTGACTATTTCCGAGAATCAGTTTGGCTTCATGCCTGGACACTAAACTACCGAGGCTATTCACCTAGTGAGGAGGATGGTGGAGCAGTATAGGGAGAGGAAAAAGGACCTGCACATGGTATTTATCGACCTAGAGAAGGCTAACGACAAAGTTCCCAGGGAGGTTCCTTGGAGGTGCTTGGAGGTTAGAGGGTTACTGGTGGCGTACACTTGGTCAATTAAGGACATGTACAATAGTGCGAAGACTCAAGTCAGAACTGTAGGCAGAGATTTAGAGCAATTCCCCATGATGATGGGATTGCACCAAGGATCGTCCCTTAGCCCATTTCTTTTTGCCTTGGTAATGGATGTTTTTACACGACAAATCCAAGGTGAAGTGCCATGGTGTATGTTGTTTACGGATGATATTATTTTGATTGATGAGACTCTGAGGGAGTTAATGTCAAGTTTGAGGTTTGGAGACAAACTCTGGAGTCTAAAGGGTTCAGGTTGAGTAGGACGAATACAAAATATTTGAAGTGCAATTTTAGCAACATGTCTCAGGAATTCGGCGTGGAAGTGAGGATCGATAAGCATGCCATCCAGAGGAGAGGTAGCTTCAAGTACCTTGGGTCTATTATCCAAGGAGATGGAGTGATTGACGAGGATGTTACCCATCGTATTGGTGCTGGGTGGATGATATGGAGGCTCGCATCCGGAGTCTTGTGTGATAAGAAGGTGCCTACTAGACTGAAAGGCAAGTTTTACCGAGTGGTAGTTAGACCAGCTATGTTGTACGGGGCAAAGTGTTGGCCAGTCAAGAACTCTCACATTCAGAAGATGAAGGTAGAGGAAATGAGGATGTTGCTCTGTGATGTGCCGGGATTCTACGGCACATTTGACGCCTTTAACTAAGAATACTCACAAGTTTTTAAGCAACCTTTATGGTTTTTGATGTTTTTATGTTGTATTTGCAGGAAATGGAGACAAAGAATGAAAAGGAGTGAAAAATACTCAAGCTAAGTCACACTGGTTAGGCATGACGGAGGGCCTGATGGGTCGTCACGCAGGTGACTGACCATCAGAAGAGCCACCAAGCAAGGCAGCAGCTAGAGGAGGCTCTGGATATGGGTGACAGTTGGCTTGACGGGTCGTCACACTTGTGACTGACCGTCAGCCAAGCCATCAGGATGAGGCAGCATGACACTGAATCACTGGATAGTGGCGACGGTTTAAGTGACGATACGTCAACACCCTGACAAACCGTCAGGGAGGCCATCAAGTTAGAGCAAATTGAGATTATGCACTAGATAGTGGCGATGGATGGAGCGACGGTCTGTCACAGGCTTAACAAATCGTCAAGCCAAGCCGTCAAAAGCAACAACGGGATTACAATTTTATTTTTGGAACTTTATTTTCCTGGACTAATATAAATACCCAGTGTTAGGGTTATTTTTGATTATTCAGCATCCGACACTAGTGACGTATTATATTTTTTGAGAGCAACTTTGAGAGAAAGGAACGAAGAAAACAATATCTTTGTATTCTTCCTTGGGATTTTCACCATTGGTTCTTGGATTCTACGAAGGTCAAAGTAAAGTAATAATTTTCTATTTTATAAGAATTCTTTCTTCTCATATGAATACTATTATTTCTTTACTTCGTTTTGCTAGCATGAGTGGCTAACTTCCCACAACTAGGGTTGTGGGAGCCATGGAAAAAGTAACAATATAGATTCCGGGTAGCGTTGGGTTTGATTTATATGTTGTTCACGTTGTTAATCATGTGTTATTAACATTTTCTAATGGTTGCAAACATTAGGACATGCCTAGGGTTAATTTGCTTGAACTAAGAGATTAAAACCGGGTAAAGTTGACTAACAACGAGGATTCGAGACTTTTAACTCTCATCTTATGATTAATGCTTTAGAAAGATTGATCTACTTGATGTTGTAAATTGAAATGAGAAATTTTACCTTTTCAAGTTCGAGAGAATTGGAAAGGAAATTCATCTATTTGGTTTAAAGACGCTTAGATGATAACATGAATTTAATCACATCGTGATAGACATATGGAAAGAACCCGACTAAGCTTTAAATCGACATTGTTACGACGCCATGGTGAACACTTCCCTAGTTCACCTCTCATATTGCTTTTAAACTCTTGTAAATTCATTGATTGTTATCTAAATTGTTTGAAAGTTGATAATTATAACCCCCCCCCCAAATTACCGGAAACTATCGATTACTAGTCAACTAAATTACTAACGACTTAATTTACACTTTATTCCCTGTGGGATCGACCTCAACCTTGGTTGGGTTCTATATTTGACAGCGACCGCTTGCGCTTCTTAATTGTAGTGTAATTTGGGCGTTATCACGCTGGATGTGTGGGTTTACTAGGAGGGATAGGATTAGGAATGAGGATATTCGAGACAAGGTTGGAGTATCTTCAGTAGAAGATAAGATGCGAGACGTGAGGTTGAGGTGGTTAGGGTATGTGAACAGGAGATGCATGGAGGCCTCAGTGAGGAGGTGTGAGAGATTAGCTATGGATGGTTTCAAGAGAGGTAGAGGTAGACCGAAGAAATATTGGAGAGAGGTGATTAGATAAGATTTGGCGCAGTTGCGGCTTACCGAGGACATGACCTTAGATAGAAAGGTGTGGAGGGCTCAAATTAGGGTAGATAGTTAGTAGGTAGGTCGGCGTCATACTAGTAGGTAGGTTTGTTGTGTCTTGTTTCACTAGTTAGTAGTTGTAGGTATGCTCTTGTAGTTTCTTGTTCTTCAGTTTTTGCTGCTTTCTAGTATTCCATGTGGTTCGGGTACAGTAATATTTTGTTATAGTACACTTCTGTGATTACTTGTTATCTTATTTAATGTGTATATCTCTTGTACTTTTATTTCGACCAATTATAGTCCTTTTTGGTCTTGAGCCGGGGGTCTATCAGAAATAGCCTCTTTACTTCATCTGAGGTAAAGGTATGGTCTGCGTACATTCTACCCTCCCCAGACCCTGCTCTGTGGGAATACACTGGGTATGTTGTTGTTGTTGTTGTATGATTATTTGGACTCTAACATTTAAACCTAGTTGAGTTACCCCAAAGGAAAAACCTTTTCTCGCTTAAAATATTTTCTTAAATAAAGTTTACTCGCCTTTGATTAGTCTTCTTTACGTAAAAATAGTCTCATATAACTGTTAAATGCAAAGAATGCTTACTGTTTTCCTTTGAAATGAATTCATCAATCTCCCAAAAAATAGTAATCCAGAAATTCAATTTTTTACACTTGGTTCGTTTATTTTCGTCAAAATTGTTTACTTTATCGAATGTTTTCTCTTCATGTTTTTCCTTCAATTAAAAATAAATACTTTCAATAATTAATCAACATAGGTTATTTTCAAACAAGTCCAAATAACCACAAGTTAGCGGATATCCCGAGTGCCTTTAAGACCTTCTCGGGATATTAATTTGAACCCTTACCCTTAATCTCTGATTTTTAAAGTTATTATCTATTTTTAACTTTAGAAATTTTATAAGTTTTTATTGGTTTTCCTTTTATAAAACTAAGTGGTGACTCTTCTTTAAATTTGAAAAAGTTTCAAAACTTTAACTAGAGTTTCGAAATGATTTTCAAACAAAAGTCATTTTTCTGGAAAATAGGCGTTATAATGTCACGACCCGAGACTAGACCCCGGATGTAACAGGCAACCCAGACCAATAAAGGCCTGATAAGACCCCTTAGCATTCAATATAAGCACATTCAATAATTAAAGAGTTTCGGAAGTAGGCATAATAATAGAATGTCTGGTTTAATAAAAATGAACCAAAACCCACTTTGAAATCTAATCGTAACATAATTCTACGAAGACTCTAATCCATAAAGAAAAGAAATCATCTATATCGGGACAAGGCCCTGGCAATACCATAAAATGTAATACAAAGAATGTCTATCATAAAGGTGTCTTCCAAAAGATGGAGGGCTCACCAAAAGTTGAACCTGTTTGAATGAATCTAGTGTTGCGCGGTACCATGAAAAGGTGCATCTGAACCTACATCATAAAATGATGTAGCCACCCAAAGATGGTCAGTACGTGGAATGTAATGGTACACAGAACAGTCAAATAGATATGATATATACTTTATATGGAAAGTTGACATTTTAATACACCCGATACAATAGTAGATAAATATCCGTAGTAAATTCAATTTAAGAGAAGAAAATAAACTTTCATGTCCATTAATTCTGAACTAGATGGTATCACCGACTTTTATTTAACACCATGGGCTATGTGAGTCCGATCAATGCTCAACTGACTAAGCCTGAACCCATGTTTGCTGCATGAGTCGATATTCAATATAGTAAGACCAACACAATCATCCTCATAGAGAAAAAGATAATGTAATACCCCAAAAATCATAAACTAATACTCGAACCTTTTCCATGAGTGTAATGATCATTTTCCTAGTGTGGTGAGTGCTTTGGATGCTAATCATGTTCATAAGAAACTCCTATCATCAAGTTAAGTCGCAAGCACCTCACCCAAGTAAGTTTTCATGTAAGACTAAACTAGGGTCAACTTCAATCGATCATTACTCCTAAAATATAAAGAGTTAGGTGACCTAGTACCCACCAAATTAAAAGTTTTTGAGTCTTCTTTCCAATGCCACCAATCGCGCATTAATCCAAGTCTGGAGTAAAATGTTATGGGCAGTTTATTGTAGTGCTGCCAGTGATGACATATGGTAATGACGAACCATGGTTCTGAACCACGGTCCGTACTATGTCTCATCATTGCTGAACTACACCTTAAAATTTTCATCTTCAAAACCACCGGTTGGTTCACGACCCGTAGACCAAAACCACGGTCAGTAGAGTGACCCGTGGTTTGTCAAAATTCAACTTTTCTACCCAGTTTCCACCAATGAATTAATGGGTCATCGTTTTGAATGACGGTCCATCCTATAACCCATAGAATCACCTTCAGAGAGGTACCAAGTCCTCTAAATTCCATGAGTGGGTTGATGACTTGTCATCCTATTCCACGACCCGTCCTTCCACCCATAATCCCTGAGGATTAGAGGATTCTCATATCCAAAAGTCAGAACCACGAGTCACAGGATGGTCCGTCATCCTGAACCACAAACCGTAGAGTGACTCATGGTATTGAGTTCCAGTAGACCCCAAAAGTGGAATTTGAAACCATGAATCCCTTTGACGGTCCGTCCTTTTGGATGATGGACCGTGGACCAACTTGTGGTCCCTGAGGTTGACTTTTTTCAGCTTTTCCAGGCTTAAGTCCAGGGGTATTTTTGTAATTTCCCACTCTTTTAACTCCTATAATAAGTCATTTTAAGCCTATTTAAGAGGGTTTTTATTTCCACTTGACCTAAGTTCTCTCCCATTCCTTCAATCAACTTCCAAAAGAAGAAAAAGAATTTTCCATCCTCTCAAGCTTCAAGCAAGGGTTTCAACTCCTAGTCTCAAGCTCTAAGTTCAAGTCTCCTAAGTCTTTTCAATTCAAGTGGGTTAGCTTCAATCAAGGTATGTGTATATTCAATAAGGGATTCCTTCACCCTTATGCCCAAAACCCCAATCTTCTAAATTGAACTTATGGATTTCTAAACTAGGTTTCTTACCCAATTCTTATGGGTCCTTCTAAAATTATTTCCTCATGATTATTCTATGGATTCTAACTCTAAATTGCATGATTTTGCATGGGTTTTTATGAGTGATTTTTTATTCATGACTTTAAGGCTAATCCTTGTCTAATTTATGAAACTTGGGTTCTTATCCAAATTGGAAAATAATGATGGGCTTCGTTTTAAAGTGTTAAATTCATGACTTCTTATTCATTACTCATGTTTTAATTGTGGTTCCTTGAATGTTTACAAAAGCCCATATATTGATGATGAATTTTAGCATGATCTCATTGATTTGCATATTTTCAAGCAAAAAATGGCATGTTTAGATAACATGGCCTCTATTATCATGAAATTGCATGCCTAATTCTTCAAGCTATGAATTTAGAAAGAAAGGTATATTTTGAATTATGGCTATGCTAAGTTTTAAGACATGAATTGAAATTGCATGAAATCAGATATGTCCCTATGTTTTATGAAAGGCTTGGAATCTAGATATGTCTACCTAAGCTATGAACAGATTTGACATCAGATATGTCATTAGTTATGATCAGTTTTGGCATCAGATATGCCCCAGTACTATATGAGCTATAAGTATGTTTTGGGAGTAGTATTGAGCACCGAGTTGGATTAGGTGAGCGTACCCCTTGTATATCCCAGAACTACATGCCCCCATAGGTTCTAAGTCCCCTCTGTTGGGTATCCCATCTAGTAATCACACCATAGTCATGCCTCTATACCCTGGCAAGGTATATTGGGTCCTTTCGATGGGGCATATACATCAGATTACATGTAGCTCACATGGTCTATGTCGGTTAGAGAACCTCCCACAAAAATAGTTTCAAGTTTAAAAATGTATTGACCCCTTGCTTTCAGATTTCAGACTTACTACTTATGATTATGTGTTTAGCTTATGATATTGCATTGAATCATTACATTACAGATTTTACTATTACCACATGATTTCAGCTTCAAGGATAATTTAAGCATGTTTTATCACAAATTATGCATGATCTCAGCTTTAAACACGCTTTCAAGTATATTTTTACCATGACCTACGCATATCTCATATACTCGGTACATCCTATAGTACTAACGCATATCTTGCACTACATCCTTTGATGATGCAGATTCTGGTGTTCCTTCTCAGACCCGAGACTAGAGCTTCTACGCCACCTTCTATTAGCTGTTAGTGAGTCCTTTTAGATCGAGGACTAGTTATGTTCTTAGCCAGTGTTAGCAATTATATTTTTCTGCACTTCGAGTTAGCTAGGGTCTTGTCCTAGCAACTCTTTATGTCATGAGTAGAGGCTTTTCATACATAGACAACTTTTGAGTCTCTTTCTGGATTTTGTATTCCTATTTGACTTGATTATCTATTTATGTGATTCCAGATTTATCTATTATGCTTCCGCTTATCTTTTGTTATGCTTGATAATGCTATGACCAAGGGTTAGCTTAGGGCACTTGTGGTCTCAAATCTCGTGTTACATGTAGGAGGTAACCTTGGGGCGTGACAAACTTGGTATCAGAGCTTCAGGTTCAAGATTCCTAGGGTGTATGAAAGCCGCATCAAGTAGAGTCTCTTTCATAGGTGTGAAGCGCGCCACACTTATGAGAGGGAGGCTATGAGATATTTTAGGAAAAAACTTGACTTCTTTTATACTCACTATCGTGCGATAGAGTTTGACTCTATTTACCCTTCTAATCTGTTCTGTATGTATTCCAGATAAATGCCTCTACAAAGAAACCCCAAGAGGAATGTTAATCCTCCTGTTCCATACCATGGGGTTACGAATGTGGAGTTTTGGGAAGCCATCAGTATGTTGGCTCAAGCCATGACTGCTCAGTTGAATGAGAAAAGGAAACTAAAGAAGAGGAATAGGAAAAATAAGAGGACTGGAATATGGAACCAATCGTCTTCTCAGCAGAGGTCATCCAGACCAACCCCCATCTTCAGTTAGCACACCTGCCCTCAATTCCCAGTCTTGTCACCATAAGGCTCCGAAGACCTTGAGGTACCCTCGTTGTAGTAGTTGTGGTAAGTTTTATTTAGGTGAGTGCCTTGCGGGCAAGGATGGGTGTTTTAGGTGTGGTCAGTTAGGCCATAGGATCATGAATTGCCCCTCATCTAAGCGGAGCAATTGTGATGTTCAGCTCCAAAACCAATTCCTTTCATTGCCTAGCCAGTCGGGTCAGATTATTCCTCCAGAAGTTGAATCAGGTACGTCACTAGATTTTCTTCCTTTATGCATCCATAGTCCCCGGACCCCTATTCTTGTTCGGTTGTGAGTTGTCTTAACCTAGAACAAAGTGGACGTAAAAGTATTAAGGCCTAGAATTTTAGGTGGATGAGAGTCTTATACTATAGCAGGAAGTGGGTATTCATGCTAGATTCTGGAGTAGTGTATGTTCTGTTAGGGTAAAATGATCATAGTTCCTTTGAGAGGTTGGTGAGAGGTCCATAGACTTAGGAGGGTAGCATGAACCTAAGGGAGAGATGGTGGAATGTAGAATCGGTCAGATTTTAGAGGCTCAGGTAGCGATGCTTGTGGGTGTTAGAACAAAGTCAAGAGGGGAGGCAGAAGCTTATTTCCATCCTAGCATCCTAAGTATACTTCTGCCATTATGATACCTTTTGCATACCTTGTATGTCAAAGCCATGGTCCTATTTCAGATTCACGCTCATATTCAGCTTCTAGAATGATAAGTGATTGCTTTAGACAATGATTCTACTCTTACTCTACGAGTCTATGAATCCCAGCTTTATGCCTCGAGGTCCGTTATTTATGTGAACTCATGTATCATAGTATTCTCAGTTGTGTTTACTCAGTCAGTCTTCAGAAATTCCTCAATGGCTAATCAAATCATGTTACGCCATGTATATGCTCAGACCTGATTCTTGAAATGATTCACGCTTATGTTTTCCTTATTATAAAGCCCTTTGATCTTTTCCTTTGATAACGAGGGGTGGTGATCCCCACTAATTCATGTCTTACGTGCCCAGTATGTGAAGTGCTTATGCCTATTGCGCTTAATTCCCTAAGCCCCACCTTGAGTGGATTGATCACGCTAAGTGTAAGTCAAGATTAATCAGTAGTCTTTCATTCATGATGCTCATGCTCTCACTCTTTTCTTTCGGTGATTCTGGCCTATGTTGTTATGGGTGTTAGGGAAGGAAGCCTAGTAATAGCCTAGGCGAGAATTAGTGAGTTTCTTTTCTTTTTGGTATTCTTGTTGGGGAATTTTAGTGCGTCTCCTTGTAGAAATTCTTAATGTTGCAGCTCCTAAGTATGCTAGGGAAAGGGGGGAGTCTTGGATAGGGTAAGCCATAAACTCATTAGGTGACCATAGTTATAAGCTTGAATGTCATGATGGAATACATGTGGACCCTTGTTTTGCGCAACTAGTGAACATTTGATTAGGATCTCAAGGTTTGTTGGTTGTTGTGATAAGAAAGAACAGTATTCTTAGGAGATAACTCTAGATGCAAGAGATCTAGTCGAGATAGGTTTGAACATGGCGAATCGGGTAGTCAGACTCAGACCTTAGTACCTTTATGTGCCCTGTTGAGGTTGTTAGTTGCGAGTGGTAGGGGTGATATTTAGAAGAGAATAGTTTTCCCGTATATCTACTTCTCTCAGTTTTGTGTCCCTTTTGGTTAGCTGTGATTTCTAAAGTATGTTCATTCTTTATGAGTTTTAGCTGAGTTCCTACTCTCATCCCGGACCAGCTATCATATTGGGTATCCAGTTCCTGCCCCATTAGCTGATATTACTTTCCCAGCATGCATACGTGTCTTATGAATCCAACTCAATTTTTATCAGAAGTCGGTTACCACGATAGTACTTCAGCTTTTACAACTCAGTTGAAGGAGCTACTTGGGGAGCAGAATCATCCATGAAGTCCAAGTATCATCCTTTTCTTTTTGATACAGTTTAAGCTTGAGGAAGTAGTTCCATCCTTAGTATGTCCCTCTGATTCTAATCCAGCAGTTTCTCTCACGATCCTAGCATGTATTCATATTTTTGAAGTTGATTCAGCCATGTCTTAAGTTTAAAAGTTTAGTTTCATGTTTATTCTTCAGTTTTCATGTTTCAATTTTTGGTTGGGCTGTATTCTCTCCAGAGTTCCCTTGCTTAGTCTTCATTCGAGGATGAATGATCCCAAGGGGGAGATATTGTAAATCCCCAAAAATCCTAAGCTAATACCCAAACCTTTTCCATGAGTGTAATGATCATTTTCCTAGTGTGGTTAGTGCTTTGGATGCGAATCATGTTCATAAGAAACTCCTATCATCAAGTTAAGTCGCAAGCACCTCACCCAAGTAAGTTTTCATGTAAGACTAAACTAGGATCAACTTCAATCGATCATAACTCCTAAAATATAAAGCGTTAGGTGGCCTAGTACCTACCAAATTAAAGATTTTTGAGTCTTCTTTCCAACGCCATTGACCGCGCATTAATCCGAGTTTGGAACAAAATGTTATGGGAAGTTTACTGCAGTGCTGTTAGTGATGACGGATAGGAATGACGAACCGTGGTTCTGAACCACGGTCCGTACTGTGACTCATCATTGCTGAACTGCACCTTAAAATTTTCATCTTCAAAACCACTGGTTGGTTCACGACCCGTAAACCAAAACCACAGTCAGTAGAGTGACCCGTGGTTTGTCAAAATTCAGCTTTTCTGCCTAGTTTCCATGAATGAATTGATCGCTCATCATTTTGAATGACGGTCCATCCTATAACCCGTAGAATCACCTTCAGAGAGGTACCAAGTTCTCTAAATTCCATGAGTGGGTTGACGACTCGTCAACCTATTCCACGACCCGTCCTTCCACCCATAATTCCTGAGGATCAGAGGATCCTCATATCCATAAGTCGGAACCATGAGTCTCAAGATGGTCCGTTGTCCTGAACCACGGACCGTAGAGTGACTCATGGTGTTGAGTTCCAGTAGACCCCAAAAGTGGCATTTGAAACCACGAATCTCTTTGACGGTCCATCCTTTTGGATGACGGACCATGGACCAACTCGTGGTCCCTGAGATCGACTTTTTCCAGCTTTTTCTAAGCTTAATTCCAGCGGTAGTTTTATAATTTCCCACTCTTTTAACTCCTAAACTAAGTCATTTTAAGCCTATTTAAGAGGGTTTTTATTTCCACTTGACCTAAGTTCTCTCCCACTCCTTCAATTAACTTCCAAAAGAAGAAAAGGAATTTTCCATCCTCTCAAGCTTCAAGCAAGGGTTTCAACTCCTAGTCTCAAGCTCCAAGTTCAAGTCTCCTAAGTCTTTTCAATTCAAGTGGGTTAGCTTCAATCAAGGTATGTGGGTATTCAATAAGGGATTCCTTCACCCTTATGCCCAAAACCCCAATCTTCTAAATTGAACTTATGGATTTCTAAACTAGGGTTCTTACCCAATTCTTATGGGTCCTTCTAAAATTATTTCCTCATGATTCTTCTATGAATTCTAACTATAAATTGCATGATTTTGCATGGGTTTTTTATGAGTGGTTTCTTATTCATGATTTTAAGGCTAATCGTTGTCTAATTTATGAAACTTGGGTTCTTATCCAAATTGGGGAAAATTGGTGGGCTTCGTTTTAAAGTGTTAATTCATGACTTCTTATTTATTACTCATGTGTTAATTGTTGTTCCTTGAATGTTTACAAAATCCCATATGTTTATGATGAATATTAGCATGATTTTATTGATTTGCATATTTTCAAGCAAAAATTGGCATGTTTAGATAACATGGCCTCTATTATCATGAAATTGCATGCCTAATTCTTCAAGTTATGAATTTAGAAAGAAAGGTATATTTTGAATTATGGCTATGCTAAGTTTTAAGACCTATGAATTAACATTGCATGACATCAGATATGTCCCTATGTTTTATGAAAGGCTTGGCATCTAGATATGTCTACCTAAGCTATGAACAAATTTGACATCAGATATGTCATTAGTTATGATCAGTTTTGGCATCAGATATTCCCCAGTACTATATGATCTATAAGTATGTTTTGGGAGTAGTATTGAGCATCAAGTTGGATTGCGTACCCCTTGTATATCCCAGAACTACATGCCCCCGTAGGTTCTAAATCCCCTCTGTTGGGCATCAGGTTTAGTGATCACGCCACAGTCATGCCTTTATACCCTGGAAAGGTATATTGGGTCCTTTCGATGGGGCGTATACATCGGATTTCATGTAGCTCACATGGTCTATGTCAGTTAGAGAACCTCCCATAGAAACAGTTTCAAGTTTAAAAATGTATTAACTCCTTGCTTTCAGATTTCAGACTTAATACTTATGATTATGTTTTTAGCTTATGATATTGCACTGAGTCATTACATTACAGATTTTACTATTACCACATGATTTCAGCTTCAAAGATAATTTAAGCATGTTTTATCACAAATTATGCATGATCTCAGCTTTAAACACGCTTTCAAGTATATTTTTAGCATGACCTATGCATATATCACATACTCGGTACATCCTATAGTACTGACGCATATCTTATGCTGCATCCTTTGAGGATGCAGATTCAGGTGTTCCTTCTCAGACCCGATGCTAGAGCTTCCAGGCCACCTTCTTTCAGCTGTTGGTGAGTCCTCTTAGATCGAGGACTAGTTATGTTCTTAGCCAGTGTTAGCTATTATATATTTCCGTACTTTGAGTTATCTAGGATCTTGTCCTAGCAACTCTTTATGTCATGAGTAGAGGCTTTTCAGACATAGACAACTTTTGAGTCTTTTTCTGGATTTTGTATTCCTATTTGACTTGATTATCCATTTATGTGATTCCGGATTTATCTATTATGCTTTCGCTTATCTTTTGTTATGCTTGAGATGACCAAGGGTTATCTTAGGGAAGTTATGGTCTCAAGTCCCATGATATGTCTAGGGGGTAACCTCGGGGTGTGACAGATAATGTCGTCCAAATTTAGGATCAAACCATCCCTATGTTGGCAAAACACATGTTTTGGGTGTTGAGACATTTAGGATCACACCTTCTCAGTTAACCATCTAATTTTTATTTAAGCCTAAGTTATTACCATTTTCATGTTATCAAAATATCATTTAATAGCATAATTCTATTAGGGGCATAGTCCGTTATTGGTATCATCATACCAAGACTTGCAAGTCAACCATTTCATCATTTTAGAACTCATAAGGTCTTTCATCGATTCATTATGCTCATTTCATAGAATTCATATAAGAAGACAATGATCTTTTAGTCTCAATCTAATTCATTCGTAATGTAGGGCCTCGAGAAATTTTGAATACAAGTTTAACACTTTAAATGAGCACAACTCTTAATCTATAAAGAGTTGTATGGTGTGCATTTTAAAGAAAAGTATAGTGTATATATAATTGTGTACTAGTATATTTGTTGCTGTGGGGCCTACCCATTAAAGAAAAAGAAAAAGAAATGAAGGCAAAAAGGGTAAAGGGACCCCTTTGGTTGCTGGAAGCAACATATAGTACTACTATATTATATTTTAAAAAACAAAACAAAACGAGAAAGGGGAAAGAATAGGAAAAGAAGAATAAGGAAAGTGGAGGGGAAACATACAGGTACTAGCACCAATACTTTAATACCCATTTGTTCTTCTTCATTTGGAAACACCAATTAAGAGAAAAATGGGTGTTTTGGTTGCTGGAAAACGCAGCAATAGTAGTACTTATCCTCTTCTTCTCCTTCTTTCTTTCCAACCCCATTAAAGGAAAAATTGGAGTAAGGAGGAGATTTTAAAAAGTGGAAAATTATACCATCCATAAGGAGCTCAAAAATTAGGTAAAATTGGTGCCAACCTCAAGGAATTTTCAAAGAGCTAAAGTTGGAATTTGAAATTTTTAAGAGGTAAATTCTTTACCTCGCTTTTGAGCATGATTATGAATAAGTATTTGGGAATATTTAATTTTAATTTTAATTAGTTCTTAAAGTGGGTCTTGATTATTGGGATTCTTGAAAAGGGAAAAAGATAAAATATGAGAAAAATATAGTTTTGGGGTGTTGCTATTGACGGGAATATTTAATATCTAATATTATAAGTTGAAAAATAAGAAATTCACTCCAAACTATGATTAAGGAATTTGATTAAACCTTGGGTATAAGTGGAAAATATTGGAATGAATTGTTAGGTGAACGTACGGGTTGATGAATACATATATGTTTTGTGTATGTAGTTGATTGGATTGGATGCATAAGGACTACGCCTTGGTGTGTTGAGTTATTGGAACTCCCGGTACTACTATTAGCTTGAGAAGCATCTAAGGTATGTGAAGCTAAAACTTTCTTCACCGTAAGGCACCACCCTACATCACATGTTCCCTCTATAAAGGTCAAATAGCCTATATAAAGAACGAAAATAAAGTTTTTAGTTGCTTTATGCTCCATTCCCTTATTTAATTATTAAAGCTCATACGTACTCTTATTACTCCCTTTACGTCAACTTTATTAATATTTTACATGACCGTAAGTGTCTTTATTTAAAATCCTTAGAATTTATCCGACGTGGTCTTATATATGTGTCACGCATTATAAATAAAATAAATGGCCATAACGTAATTACATTAGCTTATTTACAACCTATTTGATATAGCCATAAGTTAAAGCAAGAACTAGCGTTTAGATAGTGATATTATATTTGGAAAGTTAAGTATTATATAGAGATCTTACTTAAATAGTTTAGAAATCTTTGTCATGGATTACATATCATAGGCCCTTTTAAAGCATACTTAATAAAATATAGCGACGAGATGGTATTCATAGGTTCTACTTGACACACTCGTGCGACGCTGTTCTGTGCACAAGATTGAGACCAAACCCTTATAGTGAGGCCGAATATTATGGCGTACCCGTCCTTATGGCATTATTTATATTTGGATTCAGCTGAAATGTTATGCACTAATTTCCCCTGACTCGAGCCAATACATGGCATATGTGGCCTGCAGTCATACCCTTATAGTGAGCCCTCAAGGGCGTACCTCTTATTAGACCGCGATTATAGTTATGTGTATAAAATTATAGAAATAAGTACTTGATCAATATATGCTTTATACGTGACTTGGATCGCCTTTGATAGGCCATCACATGATCATTTGTAGCAAATATAGTGTAAGTACGTCACCTAGGCAAGCCATAGAGGCTATATTATAATGAACGCTTCTTTGAACGTTACATGAAGAACTAATAAGGTTGATGCATAGATTACAGTTTCATATCGTACCTCTATTACTTGTATGCTCCTAATTCTTTTGTTTTGACATTTGATTCATATGAGCTTCCATACTTGTCCACTTGTTATTCTATCTGCTTTACGTATCAGTACATGTTGTGTATGTACTGACGTCCCTACATTCGGGGCACTGTATTTTCTTATAAATACAGGGTCAGGTTCATAGGGAGCAGACACTCGCGTTAGGTTCTTTTGCTACCTTCAGCTGATATTTTGGTGAGCTTCATTCCCATCTGGAGCCAGATTATGTATAGATCCCTAGTTGGGTACATCGGGGCATGTCCCATCTAGTTATTAGTTGTATAGCATTTTGTACTCTTTAGAGGCTTCCTAGACATTATCAGTGTCACATTGTACAGTTTTTTTCCAAATGACTCTATGGTATATATATATGCATCATATGTTAGTTTTTTGATCATTTATTAGTTTATGACTTCATATATATCATAGATTACTCGTAACAGGTGGTCATACGGTTCTTGTCCCTCCCTCCGATTTGGGGTGTGAAAAACTTGGTATCAGAGCCTAGGTTTGGTTGTCCCAGGGAGTCTAGGAAGCCGTGTCTAGTAGGACCTTACTTATAAATGTGTTGCGTGCCATATTTATAATTAAGGGACTGCATAGGCATTTAGGGATTTGATCTTCATTTGTAATCTAGATCGTGCGATAGAGCTAAGTCATAGAAAGTTACTTCTGACTCATATTATGCTTATTTGTGATACAGATTATGTCTGCTATAGATAAGAATAAAGTATCCCAATAGGTCACTATGAGCACAACCCAGGAGGCAACCACTGCAGGGCAATCTCTAGTATTAGGGGAGCAGACTAGGGCTCAAGAGAGTTGGATGAGTCCTACGCCTCCAGGTTCTCAGGTGCCCTGGATAGAAGGACCTATAGGGGTTCATGCACCTCCAGCGGTTCCAGCAATAGTTCATGTTCTGCCACCAGGTGCCTCAGAGCAAGATCTTAGAGGAGCAATACAATTACTTAAACAGTTGGTAGCCGCTCAGGCTCAGAGATAGAATGTGGAGGTCCCTGTTCCTGCTCAAGGAGAGGTAGCTGGATCTAGGATTTGAGATTTCCTCAGTATAAATCTGCCAGTGTTCAAAGGCTCTAACCTTGCAGAGGGCCCTCATCAATTTATTGATGAGATTCGTAGAATTTGTAAGGTGATGCGGGTATCAGAGACAAATTCTGTTGAATTGTCCTCTTATCAATTAAAAGATGTTGTTGTCACTTGGTACGAGATGTGGGAAGCTTCAAGGGGTCAGAATGTTCCCCCAGTAGTCTGGACAGACTTTTCAAGGGCCTTTATGGATCATTTTTTTTCCATTAGAGCTCCGACAGGAAAAAGTGGATGAGTTTCTGCATTTAGAGCAGCGTGAACTCAGTGTCAGAGAGTACAGTTTACCATTTACGCAGTTGTCTAGATTTGCTCCAGAATATGTTAGTACTCAGGCATAGAGGATTCACAAATTCATGTGTGGCCTTGCGAGTCGCTTGAGCGACAACCTTTCTATTGTTGCCCTGAATAGGGATATGGATATAGCGAGGATCATGGCATATGCTCAGTAGTTAGATGAGGACCAGCGTAATCGTGAAATAGATGATGAGAGGGAATAGAGTAAGAGAGCCAGGATGGCCGGCCAGTATTAGGGGAGCAGTGGAGCTTCCACCAGTAGAGGGCCATCTAGGCAGATTCAGTCGGTGGCATGCTCCACATCTAGTGCTCCATCTTGATTTTTGAGATATAGACATGAGAAGGGTAAGACTTCTAGGGAACCAGGTCCACGGCCCCAAAGGGATACTAGTCGGGGATTACCACCTTGACCTACATGCAGACAGTGTGGCCGAGCACATGGAGGAGAGTGTCGGCGTGGGTCAAATGCTTGTTATTGGTGTGGTATAGAAGGTCATAAGGTATGAGATTGTCTGTAGCTCAGAGATAAAGCCAGAGGTGATAGATCACAGCCTACAGGGTCCATATTAGCTTCATCATTATCAACACCTTCTTCTTCTCGTGGTCCTCAAGCACTAGCAGGTAGAGGATCTGGTAGAGGCAGAGGGGTTGGTTCTAGTGCCGGCCCAAATCGTGTATATAGACTAGTCGGTTGGCAAGTTTCAGAGGCATCCCCAGACGTGATCATAGGTACTCTATCCATCTTCTCATATGATGTATATACCCTGATAGACCTAGGAGCTACCCTATCATATGTTACTCCATTTATTGCTAAAAAGTTCAGAATAGAGCCAGAGTTTTTACATGAACCATTTGCAGTATCGACTCTAGTAAGAGAGTCTATGATAGCTAGGCGGGTCTATTATAATTGTGTAATGACCATATGTGGCCGTGATACATTGGTTGACCTAATTGAACTTGAAATGGTCAACTTTGACATCATCATGGGTATGGATTGGCTATCCTCTTGCTATGCTATAGTTGATTGCTGAGCTAAGATTGCCTGATTTCATTTCTCGGGTGAGCCTGTCTTGGAGTGGAAGGGTAATACCATGATGCCTAGAGGGAGGTTTATTTCCTATCTTAAGGCATGAAAGCTCATTGCAAAGGGGTGTTTATATCACCTTGTCCAAGTAAGAAACCTTAAAGCTGAGAAGCAGGTGCCAACTCTTCAGTCAGTACTAGTGGTGAATGAGTATCCAGATGTGTTTCCTGATGAACTTCCTGGATTACCTCCCATAGCGAAATTGAATTCGATATTGATGTGGATCTCGATACTCAACCGATATCAATTCCACCTTATAAAATGGCGCCTACATAGTTGAAGGAGCTAAAGGAGCAGCTGAAAGACTTGCTTAACAAGGGTTTCATCTGACCCAGTATATTGCCTTGGGGTGCACCAGTGCTATTCGTACATAAGAAAGATGGAACATTGAGAATGTGTATAGACTATAGGCAGCTAAATAAAGTGAAAATAAAGAATAAGTATCCTCTTCCCCGAATAGATAATTTATTTGATCAGCTACAAGGAGCTAAATGCTTTTCAAAGATTGATTTGAGGTTCGATTACCACCAGTTGAGGATACATGAAGTAGACATTCCCAAGACAGATTTTCAGACAAGATAGGGGAATTTGAGTTCCTTGTTATGTCATTTGAACTAACAAATTCCCCAGCAACCTTCATGGATATGATGAATAGGGTTTTCAAACCCTTCTTTGATATGTATGTGATTGTATTTATAGATGACATCTTGGTATACTGACGTGATGAAGCAGAGGATGCAAATCATTTGAGATTAGTGCTACAAACACTCAAAGAACACCAGTTATATGATAAGTTTTCTAAGTGCGAGTTCTGGTTAAGCTCAGTAGCCTTTCTTGGCCATGTTGTATCTGGAGAAGGCATCAAAGTGATTTCAGAAGATAGAGGCTGTGAAGAACTGGCCTTGACCTATCACTTCCACCGAGATACGTAGTTTCTTGGGATTATCTGGTTACTATAGGATATTTGTGGAAGGCATTTCCTCTATTTCTGCCCCATTGACTAAACTGACGCAAAAAATAGCTAAGTTCCAGTGGTCAGATGCTTGTGAAAGAAACTTCCTGGAGCTAAAACATAGGTTGACCACAGTGCCAGTATTGGCCTTACCAGAGGGAATAGAAGGATATGATGTATATTATGATGCTTCTGATGTTGGCCTAGGTTGTGTCCTGATGCATCATGGAAAAGTTATAGCATACGCCTCTCGGCAATTGAAGAAACATGAACAAAATTACCCCACTCATAATTTGGAGCTTGTAGCAGTTGTGTTTGAGCTTAAAATATGGAACCACTATCTGTATGGGTTGCATGTTGATGTATTTACAGACCATAAGAGTCTTCAATATCTATTCAAGCCGAAAGATTTGAATCTAAGGTAGAGAAGGTGGTTAGAGCTGTTGAAGGACTAGGATGTCGATATTCTTTACCACCCAGGTAAAGGTAATATTGTAGCAGATGCTCTCAGTCAATTATCTATGGGTAGCCTAGAATATTTGTCACTTGTTCAACATTAAGTGGACACAGATGTGCATCGGTTAGCAAGCCTTGGAGTTCAACTCATGGATTCTGAAGATGGCGGTGTTGTGGTATTGAATACAACAGAGTCGTCATTAGTGAAATTGGTGAAAGAGAAGCAGTGTGATGATCTCTTATTGCTTTAATACAAAGAAGGGATTCGACAACACCGGGTTACAATATTTGAGCTAGAAGGTGATGGCATTTTAAGATGTCAAGGTAGACTATGTGTACCTGATGTAGATGGCCTGATACAACAGATTATGACTGAGGAACATTGTTCTCGTTATTCAATCCATCCCGGCTCTATGAAGATATATCATGACCTTAAAGAGGTCTACTGGTGGAATGATATGAAGAAAGATATAGCAGAGTATGTAGCACAGTGCTCCAATTGCCAGCAAGTGAAAGCAGAGCATCAAAAACCCGACGGCCTAGCTCAGGCCATAAGTATTCCAATATGGAAATAGGGAGGCTATTAATATGGATTTTGTCACAGGTTTGCCCTCTTCCTTTCGAAGACATGACTCCATCTGGGTAATAGTTGATCGGCTGACAAAATCAGCTCATTTCTTGCCTTTTAAGTCCAGCAGCACAACTGAAGATTATGCTAAGTTATATATAAAGGAGATTGTTCACTTACATAGGACCCCGTCTCCATTATTTCAGATAGAGGTGCCCTATTTACAGCCCATTTTTGGAGGTCGTTCCAAAGAAGCTTAGGCACACAGGTTAATCTTAGCACTGCTTTTCATCCACATATAGATGACCAAGTCGAGTGCACTATTCAAACGGTCGAGGATATGTTGAGAGCATGTGTGCTGGACTTTAAAGGTAACTGGGATGATCATTTGCCCTTAATAGAGTTTGCCTATAATAATAGCTATCACTCCAGCATTGGCATGGTTCCATTTGAAGATTTGTATGGGAGACGATGCAGATCACCTATTGGTTGGTTTGAAGTAGGTGAGACACGAATACTAGGTCCAGATTTAGTCCATCAAGCAATTGGAAACTATTCAGAGTCGACAAAAATCATATACGAATGTGCAACGAAGGGATTTGGAGTTTCAAATTGATGATTTGATATTCGTAAAGGTATCACCTATAAAAGGCGTTATGCAATTCGGGAAGAAGGGTAAGCTGAGTCCTAGGTATATTAAACCTTATAGAGTTATACGCAGAATTGGCCATGTAGCCTATGAGATAGAATTACCTCCAGAGCTAGCTACAGTGCATCCGGTCTTCCATGTGTCTATGTTACGCAAATGTTTAGGTGAACCTTCACATGTCATCCCCACAGAGGATATCGAGCTTGCGGGAGACTTATCATATGAGGAAGTTCCTGTGGCTATATTAGACCGACAAGTTAGGGAGTTAAGAACTAAAGACATAGCTTCGGTTAAAATACTTTGGAGGAACCAGAACGTAGAAGAAGCCACATGGGAAGCGGAAGCTGATATAAAAGCCAAATATCCATAATTATTTCAAGAACCATTGGAAGGTTCTTAAACTATTTGTTTCTTTTATATGATTGATAGCTTCTATTATATTTATTCCATTGTTATCTAATTCTCTCATGATACATATAGGTGCTTGATGTACGCTTATAATTCTAGAGACTTGCGGGGATGCAGCTTCCAGATGCAGAGTATAAGGTGAGTTATGCAATGATTATAACCTTTATTTGAGTATAAGACCAAATGGAGCCTCATGTAGTATTTGTTGAGCATTGTATCTATTGTGACGCTCTGTGAAGCATAGTTGTATATATTCTGGCTTGCTGACAAGTTCCTGATAGGCCTATTTACAAAGGAAACTCTGCCAAAATTTCTGGAAATTTTGAGAGCTAGCCAATTTTTAAGGCTTTATGATGGAAAAAAAGTGAAGTGGATAAAGTTTTGGTGGTTTCACGAATATCGTGGATGGTTATGGAACTTAAAATAAGCTATGAGAATCATTCGAGGACAAATGATCCCAAGTGGGGGAGATTGTAGGGCCTCGAGAAATTTTGAATACAAGTTTAACGCTTTAAACGAGCATAACTCTTAATCTATAAAGATTTTCATGGTGTGCATTTTAAAGAAAAGTATAGTGTATATATAATTGCATACTAGTATATTTATTGCTGTGGGGCCCACCCCTTAAAGAAAAAGAAAAAAGAATGAAGGCAAAAAGGGTAAAGGGACCCCTTTGGTTGCTGGAAGCAACATATAGTACAACTATATTATATTTTTTTTCAAAACAAAACAAAAAGAGAAATGGACAAGAATAGGAAAAGAAGAATAAGAAAAGTTGAGGGGAAACATACAGGTACTAGCACCTATACTTTAATACCCATTTATTCTTCTTCATTTGGAAACACCAATTAAGAGAAAAATAGGCGTTTTGGTCGCTGGAAAATGCATCAATAGTAGTACTTCTCCTTTTTTTCTCCTTCTTTCTTTCCAACTCCATTAAAGGAAAAATTGGAATAAGGAGAATATTTTAAAAAGGAGGAAATTGTACCATCTATAAGGAGCTCAAAAATTAGGTGAAATTGGTGCCAACCTCAAGGAATTTTCAAAGAGCTAAAGTTGGAATTTGAAGTTTTTAAGAGGTAAATTCTTTACCTCGCTTTTGAGCATGATTATGAATAAGTATTTGAGAATATTTGATTTTAATTTTTATTAGTTATTAAAGTGGATCTTGATTATTGGGGTTCTTGAAAAGGGAAAAAGATAAAATTATGAGAAAAATGGAGTTTTGGGGTGTTTCTATTGACGGGCAGATTTAATATCGAAGTTTATAAGTTGAAAAATAAGAAATTCACTCCAAACTATGATTAAGGAATTCAATTAAACCTTGGGTATAAGTGAAAAATATTGGAATGAATTGTTAGGTGAACCTATGGGTTATTGATGAATACATATATGTTTTGTGTATGTAGTTGATTGGATTGGTTGCATAAGGACTACGCCTTGGTGTGTTGAGTTGTTGGAACTCCCGGTACTACTATTAGCTTGAGAAGCATCTAAGGTATGTGGAGCTAAAACTTCCTTCACCGTAAGGCACCAGCCTACGTCACATGTTCCCTCTATAAAGGTCAAATAGCCTATATGAAGAACAAAAATAAAGTTTTTAGTTGCTCTATGCGTCATTCCCTTATTTAATTATTAAAGCTTATACGTACTCTTATTACTCCCTTTACGTCAACTTTATTAATATTTCACATGACCGTAAGTGTCTTCAGTTTTACTCTTAATTCCTCCATTGATGCTCATCCAAAGCTTGGATTTTGTGATAGATTCTACTCCCTAAGCTTGTGCATGTTCGTGAGTGTGAAGTTTTATCTGTCTTGGGCTGATTTTCCATCGTTTTGGTAGGTAATTTGTGCCCAATTTCCGTTTTTATTTTCAAAATTTCCATTCTTTAATGCCCAACTTGGGCGGGCTATTTTGGTGCCCTTCCCTTGTCCAATTGTGCTCAAATTTGGAGCATGCCTTCTTGGCATCGTTGGGGTAATCGTGGTTCTTTTAATTTTTTGTTTCGGGTTGTGGGCCTCGCAGGCCCACTTTTGACCCGGATATCGACCCTACTATAATTGTAGGCTGGTTATGCTTGCTGAGTAGCTTCGGAGCATGTGCAAGGCCATTAGGTTGATTGTGAGCTTCTGGGCAGTTATTTGGGTTGATCATATCATTTCCATGCATATAAAGAAGTTTTTCCACATTTTATTACGGTTTTTGGCTTCGATCCTACGAAAACTGATTTTCTAAACCTTGCATGGCCCCAGGGGCCCATTTTCAAGGAATTGGATTTGGAAATGATTTGACTTGATATGTGGATATTCTTTGGGTAAAAGAAGGTTAAAAATATGGTTTTATCATGATTTACTACTATTGCTAGACTATACCGGGTAGGAGTGCTAGCTGAATTTTCTTACTGATTTGAAATGATATCAGGCTCGACCAGGTCGAGTATCTGAGATATTTTTACTACTGTTTTAGACCCGGTTGTGCCTGGGCACCATTGGAAGGGTTTTTGAGACATCTTTTTCACTGTTTTAGTCCTAGACAAGGTCTAGGCGTGCATATTTGGGACTTAGCCATTGGCTTGAACTGGACTCGATTTTGGAGGACATGTTTTGATTTAGAGTTTTAGTATGGGGTCCGGGACCTCCATAGACCTTGCCTCTCTGGGCTTGAGGCTTTGGGATACGTGTGCTAAGGGAAAGAAGGGTATACGGTGGAGTAGAGGTATACGGGCTGTGTCCTTTCATGGAACCTGCCTGCTGGGCTCGATCGGCACCGGAGGAGGTACGTACAGAGGTTCTATTTCACCTCGAGGTTTTCATGCATCATATCATCCATTATTTGAGATACCAACCTTGTTTGCTATTTGTTGTAACGACCCGATTTCTCAGTCATGATGGCACCTACAACCCCCCGGTAGGTGAACCAATCCCCGTAGCCCAGAACAATTAGTAATGGGCCACTATATAACAAATAAGCGAAAGAACAACTTATTAAGCAAAAGTAAGGGAACAATATAAAGAGAATAGATAACAGGAATATATATACATATGCGGAAACTAAACCAAACCCCAAGACCTGGTATCATAATATAGAGCTAGAACTACATACATGGAGTGCGAACGATCCAAAACAATATATACAGATGTATCTGAATGGTAATAGAGTACATAAAGCAAAAGATAAACTAAAGCTAAGCTCCGATCTCCAAGAGCTCACCCTCAGTCTGAAGTAGTCCCCAACAGATCTCCAAGCACGAATCACAATGATCTAACGGCGATGGCCCATGCTAGGATCTGCACCAAAAGATGCAGGGGGTAGGGTGAGCACCAAATACGAAGCATAAGGTACCCAGTAGGTATCATAGGCCGACTGGGCATATATAAGATAAAAGCGTAGTAACAGACATAATAGAAGTAAGTAGTCACAAAAATCAACGAAAGGTACACAGGAACTAGCCCAGAGGGAAATCAACAGAACCACATGTGAGGCCAGCAAGCAGAATATATACACCATAGGCACAGGTGAAAGTAAGAAACAACGCACCTGGGATCCTTATGATAACAGTATATACATAATAAGTTCTAGAAATGGACGGTATACCGGTAACCTCAAGTGTAAGAGGAAAAGGGAAAGAGTAATGATAGGCATGCTCGGAGACAGGAATCAAACTCAACTAATCAGATCAATCTCAAATCCAAATACTAACAGCCTAGCAGTAACCAATTTCATGCTTAACCGTAACAGGGAATAATTTTGTAGGTAAATAGCAAGAGTCTACCTACAGTCCCCCGGCCACCCATACAACCGAGGAACACAATCAAGTGAAAACAAACCCTACGGCATCCCATACTACCGGATCGTACAATCAACAAACAACAAACAAGGGTGGAGCCTCAAACAATGAATGATATGATGCATGAAGATCTCAAGTGAAATGGTATCTCTGTATGTACCTCCTCCGGTGCCGATCCAGCCCAGCAGGTAGGTTCCATGGAAGGACACTGCCCGTATACCTCTACTCCACCGTATACCCTTCCTCTGGCACACGCATCCCGAAGCCTCAGGCTCGGATAGCAAGGTCCATGAAGGTCCTGACCCCATACTAAAACTCAGTATCAAAACATGTCATCCGGAAGCAAGTCTGGGTTCAAGATAGAGACCCAGTCTCGAATATGCATGCCCAGACCCTGTCCAGGACTAAAGTAGTGGGAAAATATCTCAAAAACCCCTCCAAGGGTGCCTGGGCATAACCGGGTCTAAACAGTAGAAAGTCATCTCAGGTGCTCGATCCGACCGAGGCTAAAATCATCTTAAGTAGCTAGAAAACTCAACTAGCACCCCGGCGCTGCCGAGTCTAGCATTAATCGTAAAACTGGTGATATAAATCATAATTTTACCTTCTTTTACCCAAGAATATTCACAAGTTAAATCAAACCATTTACAATTTATTTCCATAAAAAATGGGCCCCCGGGGCCATGCAAGGTTTAGAAAATAGTGCTAGTAGGCCCGAAGCCAAAATCGTAGTAAAACATGGATAAAACCTCTTTATATGCATGGAAATGGTATGATCAAACACAATAGCTGCCCAACAGCTCACAATCAACCTATCGACCCTGCACAAGCCCATAGCTACTCAGCAAGCATAACCAGCCTAGAAGGATAATTCTATGTCCGGGACTCGCGGACATTCTCAATATCCCACCTTCTATGTTCTAGAGTCAACAAGGCCTCACAGGACCACAAGTGTAAATAAAACATAACGGCAAGTACTACAAGCATCAGAGGAACAAAAGTAGGCGAACATGAATAAAGCGGTCAAGGTCTGTGGTACCAACCTAATAATCCAACCCAAGGATGCCAGCTAGTACAATTTTATCCGATATATGCTAAGTCTAGGGATTTTAAACCATAACCTACCTGTCGTCTGACGACAAGCTGCTAGGACGATGATGTCCAAGCTCGAACCACTCCAAGAAGCTCTAAAATGACAAAAATACCTTCGGACGAACGTTCGAATGCCCGTAGTTCCTTCACAGAAATTGTTCCTTACGTCCTAAGCTTTGCAAAAACTATATATATGCAGCTTATAATCACCTATAAATAGTTCATAATTAAGCTTAAATCGGCAGATTTCCCAAAAGAATCATAACTTAACGAAACGTCCGTAGAATTTCATAAAAACGATCATAAAAGAGCCCCGAGATGGTTACCTTAGCAAACCAAGTGTAAATCTTGAATAAACACCAAGAAATACCAATTCCTATCTTTTGAAACCAGCTCTAAACGTGGTTTATAGAAGAGAAAAATGGCTGCCACGCGTAGAGGTCTCGTTTCTAGGCACGAGGGAAAACTTTAGCGATAGAAATCACCAAAAATGCACCTTGATCACTTAAGAACTCTCTTGGAACCCTCCCTTATATTTTCTCTCTGTTTGAGAACTGAAATGGCGTTTTAAAACGTGAAGTTGAGTCCTTAAATCGATTTTGACCCGACCCGGTTCGGGACCCGGTTTCTGCCAGATAGTCCGCGGTAAAACAGTCATAACTTTATACTCCAAGATTGGTTGGATGTGAGGTTTTGTGCATTGGAAACTAGACTCGTAGATCTTTGATTTGTTAGGTTGGGGGACTTCTAAATCTTTATATATTGAGAGAAAAGCTATGAGACATTTGACCCAAAGTTCAGAAAATTTATTAAAGAAACTTACGATAACTTTTGCCGACTTGCTTGAATTCAAAACTTATCATACGACCAAACAAATGGCCCGGGAATCAAACTACCGATCCTGACAAGCCTTAAATGACTCGGGTCCACTACAAACAAGCTCTAACGGTACAAGAAAGGCGAATATGCATAAATGACCGGAAGGGTCATTACATTTGTTGGTTGTACGCTCTGGTAGTATGGGATGCCAGAGGGTTTGTTTTTACTTGATTGCGTTTCTCAGTTGTATGGGCGGTCGAGGGACTATAGGTAGACTCTTGTTACTTTATTCTAATATTGTTCCCTGTTACGGTTCAGTATGAGCATGAATACTGTGAGGTGGTGAGTTACTGGATTGAGTTTTGTATCACTTGATTGGATATTAATTCGTGTATGTTGAGCATGTCTACCTTTATTCTTCCCTCCCTTTTTCCTTATACTTGAGGGTACCAGTATACTGCCCATTTCTAGAACTTATTCTTATACATACTATTTTTGCAAGGATCCCAAGTGCGTTGTCCTTACTTTCACCTGTGCATGTTATGTGTATATATTCTATATGCTAGCGTTATATGTTGTTTCTGCTGTCTTCCTTCTGGGCTATCTCCAGTGTGCTTATCATTGAATTCTGTGACTGTTTGTTCCTACTCTGTGTGCTATTGCTCTTTTACTTTATATGTTCCCAGTCGGCCTATGATACCTACTGGGTACCTTATGCTTCACATTTGGTGCTCACCCTACCCTCTTCATCTTATGGTGCATATCCTAGTGTGGGCCATCGCCGTTAGCGTATCAGAGACTCGTGCAGGGTGTAGTTTTTGGATCATCCAGGCTGAGGGTGAGCTCTTGGCGTTCAGAGCTTGACTTCAGTTATCCTTGGTGTATTTTGTACTCTTATAGTTTCAGAGACATTGTGTATATATGACTTTTATACCTTTGTACTCCTGATGTAGTTTGGCTCTTATACGCTTTGATATCAGGTTTTGGGCTGGTTTAGATTCCCCTTGTTTATATCTCTCTTGTATCTATTTTTTTCTAACTATGCCCTTGCTTCCACTTATGTATTGAATCTTCCACTTAAATTGTTCGAAGGTAGCCCATTACTAACCGTTCTAGGCTACGGGGATTGGTTTGCCTACTGAGGGGTTGTAGGTGCTATCATGACTGAGAAATCATGTCGTGACAGCTTGGTATCAGAGCTCTGGGTTCACCAGTGTCATCTGTATAAGAGCCTATGTCTAGTGGAGTCCTGCGTATCGGGGCACAGACGTCCGTACTCAATCTTTGAGAGGCTACAGTGACATCTTAGGAAAATGGACTATTCTTGTTCCTCTTTCGTGCATAGTATCCTTGAAAGTTTTTAGAAATATCACTTATTCTGGTTCACTCTTCTGCAGATTGTTCATACAAGATCTTCAGCTTCTGGCAGAGGAGAGCCTCCACCCCTGCACCTCCGACTCCAGCTGGGGGCCGGGGTGGTCCTCGGGGTAGAGGTAGGGGTCGAGGCACCCCAAAGTAGCCACACTTGCTAGATCTTCTAGAGCTGAGGTAGAGCCAGAGTTAGCTCTAGAGCAACAACATGTGGACCTGGGGACAACCCAGGTACCACCTACTCCAGTACCAGTTCCAGCATAAGCTTTTGTGCCAGCTTCAGCCCCAACTCAGTCTTCAGATATTCGGGGTTCGTTACTTCAGCTTTTGGGTATAATTGGAGAGAGACCTTCAGAGGTAGCATAGACATCCGCTCAGGGGGAAGCCCTGGGTGTTTAAAGTTTTGGAGCACATCTTGTTATGGCGGCTCCCCATGCTGAAGTTGCTCCTGTTCCATCGGTTGCCTAGCCTCTTGCTCCCCGCCCCACTATGACAGATATAGAACAGAAGGCATTGGGTAGGTTTCTGAGATTAGCGCCGCCAAGGTTTGTTGGTATACAGAGTCAGGACTCACATGACTTTATAACCACCTGTGAGGAGATGCTGCATCATTTGGTCTTGTTGGAGACCCACGAGGTTAGATATACTCCATACAAATTGGAGGGTCCAACAAAGTTATGGTGGAGAACACAGGTTGCTTGCAGGCCTTGTACATCACCTCCTTTGACTTGGTCTGAGTTCTATAAGGCCTTTATGGCCAAGTTCTTGTCACAGAGCAATCGAGAGCATCAGAGGGAGGATTTCACTAGACTTTCTCAGGATACTATGAACGTCTCAGAGTATGAGACCCGCTTCCATCAGCTTGCTCCATTTGGAGCCATGATTATGCCTACTGAGGCTAACAGAGTCCGTAGATTTGTTTGGGGGTTACATAGAGAGTTCAGAGAGACTGCAGAGATACTGGTTGCTAACGGTCGGTAATTCCAGGCCATTGTAGATTATTCTCGCACAGTTGAGGATTCGCATAGTCCTGACATCGGGGCCAGAGATAAGAGGCCTTGACATCAGGGTGGTTACACTAGTTCTAGGTATAGTGGTAGAGGTTCAAGCCAGTGGGGCCGAGGTTATCATCCAACAACATCAGGATCAGTCTAGCCGACCAGTATAGGGGTCACTTCAGGCTTCCGATTCTTAGTTCGAGAAAGGTCAGGGCAGTCAGCAAGGTCATAGTGGTCAGCCGTTGAGAGGTACAGATTCTAGGGCATCAGGCCGTAGTGGCCATTCGAGTTCTGCTGGTTCATCCCTACTGAGTAGGTCGTCAGGGGCTTGCTATACTTGTGGTGTGGTTATTCACTTTGCTAGAGATTGCCCCCAGCAGGGTACAGTTCAGCCAGCCGAGCCATTACAAGCAGTTCAGCCTCTGGCTAGAGGGGGTGGTGGTCAGGATAGGGGTGGTGCCCCATGTGGTAGAGCAAGTGGTAGGGATGGTGGTTGGGCAGGTGGGGGTCTTCGTCAGTTCTATGCGGTCCCTGGGAGATCGGAGGCAGAGGCCTCGGATGCCGTGATCATTAGTACAATTTCTTTATGCCATCAACCAGCTTATGCTCTGTTTGATCCTGGATCTACTTGTTCATATGTATCTGCCTACTTTCTGCCTTGTTTGGGGTTGGCTAGTGAGACATTGTCTGTGCCTGTTTCTGTTTTGACCCCAGTAGGAAATTTTTTAGTAGTGGATCAGATTATGAGATCCTGTGTCATATCTGTGCGAGGATAGCTTCTAGAGGCTTAAGGTCTTATTGACTTCAACTCCAATTTTGACTTTGTCGGTTGAGGGTCAAAGTTTCTCCATGTATTGTGATGCTTTAGGGGTCCGTCTTGATTGTGTATTGATGCAGCAGGGTCGAGTGATAGTATAAGCATCGAGACACCTAACGGTTCATAAGCGCAACTACCCCACTCACAACTTGGAGTTGGCGGCGGTAGTCTTTGCGCTCAAAATCTGGAGGCACTATCTTTATGGAGTTCATTGCGAGATATTCACTGACCATCGTAGTCTTTAGTATATTACGAGTCAGCGCTAGCTGAACTCAAGGCAGAGGAGATGGATTGAGTTACTGAAAGACTATGATTTCACTAGTTTATACCATCTGGGTAAGGCAAACGTGGTAGCGGATGCCTTAAGTCGGAAGGCAGTGAGTATGGGAAGCCTAACTTCACTTTAAGTTTCTGAGTGACCGTTGGCCTTGGATATCCAATCCTTGGCTAACCATTTGGCTAGTCTTGACTTATCGGATCCCAGCAGAGTTCTTGCCAGTGTTGAGGTTCGCTCTACTCTAGTTGATCAGATTCAGAGACGATAGTTTGAGGATCAGAGTTTGTGTGACCTTCGTGATCAGGTAGTTTGGGGTGAGTCCAGCCAGGCTACTTTGGGTTATGATGGTATTCTAAGGTTTGATGGTCAACTTTGTGTCCCGAGGGTTGGTGATTTGATACAGTTGATACTCTGTGAGGCACATTGTTCTAGATACTCCATTTATCCTGGCGCAGCGAAGATGTATAGAGATTTGAGACAAATCTACTGGTGGAGTGGTATGAAGCGGGACATGGAAGGTAAAGTTCTAGAGGTTTATATCTCGGTGCTTGAACTGTCAACCGGTAAAGTTCAAGCACATAAGACTGGGTGGTTTAATGCAATGACTTCCCATTCCTAAGTGGAAGTCGGAAGGGATTACTATGGACTTTGTTGTTAGTTTGCCTCGTACTACTCAGGGGTTTGACTCTATTTGGGTGATCGTTGATAGGCTGACTAAGTCAATACATTTCTTGCTGGTTCAAACTTCCTACGGGGCAGAGAGGTTAGCTCAGATCTATATTTGTGAGATTGTACAATTGTATGGGGTCCAAACTTCTATCATTTCTGATCGCGACATTCAATTCACATCTCAGTTCTGGAGAGCTATACAAATAGATTTAGGTATAGAGGTTCAACTTAGTACTGCTTTCCACCCTCAGACAGATGGCCAGTCCGAGAGGACTATTCAGGTCCTGGAAGACATGCTTCGGGCTTATGTTTTTGACTTTGGAGGTTCATGGAATCAATTTGTGCCATTGGCTGAGTTTGCGTATAATAATAGATTTCATTCGAGCATTGACATGGCACCTTTTGAGGCTTTGTATGGTAGGCATTGCAGATCACCTATTGGTTTGGTTTGATGGGTTAGAGTCCAGACCGCAGGGTATAAATTTACTTAGAGATTTCTTGGATTGAGTCCGTTTGATCCAGGATAGACTTAGAGCAGCCCAGAGTAGGCAGAAGAGCTACGCTGATCGTAGACTTCATGCCTTGGAGTTTAGTGTTGGTGACCTGGTTTTCCTCTGAGTATCACCCATGAAGGGTGTGATGAGATTTGGTTGGTGGGAGAATCTTATCCCCAGGTTTATTGGGCCATTTGAGATTCTACAGAGGGTTAGTAGTGTTGCCTACATGTTAGCCTTGCCTCCGATGTTTTCAGCTATTCACCTAGTTTTCCATGTTTTGATGTTGCGCTGGTATGTGCCTGATGAGTCTTATGTGTTGCATTTTGATTTGGTTCAGTTGGATAAGAGTTTATCATTTGTTAAGCAGCCGATAGCTATTCTGGCCAGAGATATCAGGAGGTTGAGATGTAGGAAGATTCTGGTTGTGAATGTGCAGTGGAGGCATCGTCCGGTCAAAGAGGCTACCTGGGAGACTGAGAGTGAGTTGCGTGCTCAGTATCCAAAGTTGTTCGAGCCTTCAGGTACTCCCTTCTTCTTGACTTTTGAGGACGAAAGTCTTTTTAGTAGTGGATGTTGTGATGACCCTTTCGGTCATCTTTGTTTTTTTTGCATTTATTGCACTGTTAGAGCCTTCCTGTAGTGGCCCCAAGTCATTTATGGCTTGCTGGGACCGGTAGTTCGGTGCCATGGTCATTCATTTGGTCGTTTTAGCCGTTCGCCTATTTTAGAGCTTTAAACTTAGAATATCATTGACTTTAGTCAATAGTCTTAGCTAATGTGCTCGAAATTGAATTCTGACAGTTCTTTTAGCTCCGGAGCAATGATTTTGGTCTAGTTGGACCTTTAGTTGAGGCCTGAGAACTTTCGGTGTGGGTTTTGTGTGGTTTTCTCAGTTTTCAAGCCATTTGGAGTTGAAAGTTTAACTTCGGGTGACTTTCAATGATCGGAGTGTCAAATTCAAAATCCGAAGATTCCATAAGCTCCGAAATGTTGAGTTTGGGCTAGGAAGATTGTTGGTTCGGGTTCCAGGTGAGTCAGACTCATTTTGAGCCTTTGAGTTCCTTTTTGTTAGTGTTGACTTGGGTCAACATTTCTCCGATATGACTTCGTATGGAAGTTTCATCGATTTCGTTAGTCCGGAACGTCGTTTCCACTCTATTAGAACTATTGGTTTTTGAATATCGGTTTCCGATTGTGCCCGGAGTGCCCTGTCGAGTTTTCTAAAAAGTGCAGAAAATCAGCTGCGGACAACAACTATTTATTGCTGTCATTTCATTTTTTTCCAGCCCTTATCCTCACTTTTCTCACTCTAAAACTCAAAATTATCTCCACCATTTTGCTCCAATTCAGTTCTAAACCTTGGGGAATTATTTGTTCGTCGATTATCCGTAGTTTTTTGCCTCTTGGTAAGTTATCTTCCCCAGCTTGCCTTCTTTGGTTTTTCTCTTAATTCCTCCATTGATACTCATCCAAGCTTGGATTTTGTGATAGATTCTGCGCCCTAAGCTTGTGCATGTTCGTGGGTGTGAAGTTTTATCCATCTTGGGCTGATTTTCCATCATTTTAGTAAGTAATTCTTGCCCAATTTCCATTTTTATTTTCGAAATTTCCATTCTTTAATCCGCAACTTGGGCGGGATTTTTTGGTGCCCTTGCCTTGTCCAATTGTGCTAAAATTTAGAGCATGCATTCTTGGCATCGTTGGGGTCATTGTGGTTCTTTTTATTTTTGATTTTGGGTTGTGGGCCCTGCGGGTCTGCTTTTGACCCGGATATCGACCCGGCTACAATTGTTGCAATATGGGTATTGTTAGACTCGTCTTAATACTTTATTCATGAATTTGATAGTTTGATTCTCATTTAGAGCTTCTCGGAGAAGCTCAACCTCAAATATCATCGTTCTCGCAGCTTGTCATCGGACGACAGGTTGGTTACGACTTAACTCCCTAGACTTCACATATATCGGGTAAAATTGTACTAGTTGGCATCCTTGGATTGGGTTACTAGGCTGGTACCACAAACCTTGACCGCTTTTCCATGATTCGTCCTATTTCTTTCCTCCGTTGTGTGCAGTATTCCTATTAGTTGATATATTTATCACCCTTATGACCCCGTGATGTCTTGTTGACTCTGGAACATAGAAGGTGGGATTATTGGGAATGTTCGCGAGTCCCAGATATAGAAATATCCTTCTAGGCTGGTTATGCCTGCTGAGTAGCTTCGGAGCCTGTGCAGGGCCGTTAGGTTGACTGTGAGCTACCGGGGAGTTATTTGGGTTGATCATATCATTTTCATGCATATAAAGAGGTTTTTCCACGTTTCATTATGATCTTTGGCTTCAAGCCTATGGAAACTGATTTTCTAAACCTTGCATGGCCCTGAGGGCCCGTTCTCGAGGAAATTGGATTTGGAAATGATTTGACTTGATACGTGGATCTTCTTGGGGTAAAAAATGGTTAAAAATATGGTTTTATCAAGATTTACTACTATTGCTAGACTCTATCGGGTCGGAGTGCTAGCTGAGTTTTCTTACTGATTTGAAATGATATCAGGCTTGGCCGGGTCGAGCATCTGAGATGTTTTTACTATTGTTTTAGACCCGGTTGTGCCCGGGCACCTTTGGAAGGGTTTTTGAGACATCGTTTTCACTGTTTTAGTCATAGACAAGGTCTAGGCATGCATATTTGAATCTTACTATGCCCTTGCTTCCACTTATGTATTGAATCTTCCACTTAAATTGTTTGAAGGTAGCCCATTACTAACCGTTCCAGGCTACGAGGATTGGTTTGCCTACTAGGGGGTTGTAGGTGCTATCATGATTGAGAAATCAGGTCGTGACAGCTTGGTATCAGAGCTCTGGGTTAACTAGTGTCATCGGTATAGGAGCCAATGTCTAGTAGAGTCCTGCGAATCGGGGCACCGACGTCCGTACTCAATCTTTGAGAGGCTATAGTGACATCTTAGGATAATGGACTATTCGTGTTCCTCTTTCGTGCATAGTATCCTTGAAAGTTTCTAGAAATCTCACTTATTCTGGTTCACTCTTTCACAGATGGTTCATACAAGATCTTCAGCTTCTGGCAGAGGAGAGCCTCCGCCCCTGCACCTCCGACTCCAGCTGGGGGCCGGGGTGGTCCTCAGGGTAGAGGTAGGGGTCGAGGCACCCCAAAGTAGCGACACTTACTAGATCTGCTAGAGCAGAGGTAGAGGCATAGTTTGCCCCGGAGCAGCAACATGTGGACCTGGGGACAACCCAGGTACCACCTACTCCAGTACCAGTTCCAGCATCAACTTCTGTGCCAGCTTCAGCCCCTGCTCAGTCTTAAGATATTCGGGGTTTGTTACTTCAGCTTTTGGGTATGATTGGAGAGAGACCTTCAAAGGCAGCATAGACATCCGCTCAGGGGGAAGCCCTGGGTGTTTAAAGTTTAGGAGCGCAGCTTGTTATAGAGGCTCCCCGTGCTGAAGTTGTTCCAGTTCCATCGGTGGCCAAGCCTCTTGCTCCCCGCCACACTATGACAGATATAGATCAGAAGGCATTGGGTAGGTTTCTGAGATTAGCGCCGCCAAGGTTTGTTGGTACACAGGGTCAGGACTCACATGACTTTATAACCACCTGTGAGGAGATGCTGTATAATTTGGTCTTGTTGGAGACCCACGAGGTTAGATATACTCCATATAAACTGAAGGGTCCAGCAAAGTTATGGTGGATAACACAGGTTGCTTGCAGGCCTTGTACATCACCTCTTTTGACCTGGTCTGAGTTCACTGAGGCCTTTGTGGCCAAGTTCTTGTCATAGAGCAATCGAGAGCATCAGAGGGAGGATTTCACTAGACTTTCTCAGGATACTATGACCGTCTCGGAGTATGAGACCCGCTTCCATCAGCTTGCTCCATTTGGAGCCATTATTATGCCTACTGAGGCTGACAGAGTCCGTAGATTTGTTTGGGGGTTACATAAGGAGTTCAGAGAGCCTGCAGATATACTGGTTGCTAACGGTCGGTCATTCCAGGCCATTGTAGATTATTCTCGCACAGTTGAGGATTCACATAGTCATGACATCGGGGCCAGAGATAAGAGGCCTCAACATCAGGGTAGGTACACTGGTTCTAGGTATAGTGGTAGAGGTTCAAGCCAGTGGGTCCGAGGTTATCAGCAAACAACATCAGGATTAGTCTAGCCGACCAGTATAGGGGTCACTTCAGGCTTCTAGTTCTTAGTTTGAGCAGGGTCAGGGCAATCAGCAAGGTCACAGTGGTCAGCCGTTGAGAGGTACAGATTCTAGGGCATCAGGCCGTGGTGGCCATTCGAGTTCTGCTGGTTTATCCCTACTGAGTAGGTCGTCAGGGGCTTGCTATACTTGTGGTGTGGTTGTTCACTTTGCTAGAGATTGCCCCCAGCAGGGTACAGTTCAGGCAGCTGAGCCATTACTAGCAGTTCATCCTCTGGTTAGAGGGGGTGGTGGTCAGGCTAGGGGTGGTGCCCCACGTGGTAGAGCAATTGGTAGGGATGGTGTTCGGGCAGGTGGGGGTCGTCGATAGTTCTATACGGTCCCTGGGAGATCGAAGGCAGAGGCCTCAGATGCCGTGATCATAAGTACAATTTCTGTATGCCATCAACCAGCTTATGCTTTGTTTGATCCTGGATCTACTTGTTCATATGTATCTGCCTACTTTCTGCCTTGTTTGGGGTTGGCTAGTGAGCCATTGTCTATGCCTGTTTCTGTTTCGACCCCAGTAGGAGATGTTTTAGTAGTGGATTGGATTGTGAGATCCTGTGTGATATATGTTGGTGATTTGGATACTTGGGCTAACCTGATGATACTTGATATGTTGGATTTTGATGTGATACTAGGCATGGACTTGTTATCCCCTCATTGTGCGGTTTTGGATTGCAATGCCAAGACCATTACCATAGCCGTGCCCGGTGTATCCCCGATTGTGTGGTAGGGTTCTGTTAGCCATGCACCATCTGGGATCATTTCTTGTCTTTGATCTAGGAAGATGATATCCCGTGGGTGTTTAGCTTATCTAGCATATGTCCGAGATGCTAGTGCTGACCCTACGTCTCTTGAGTTTGGTCCTGTGGTTAGAGACTTCCAAGATATGTTTCCTACTAACCTGCCAGGCCTTCCACCTGAGAGGGATATTGATTTAGTCATTGAGTTAGAGCCAGGCACCAGACCCATTTCTATTCCTCCCTACCGTATGGCTCCTGCTGAGTTGAGAGAGCTTAAGGAGTAGCTTCAGGATTTGTTAGCTAAGGGGTTCATTAGACCGAATCTGTCTCCTTGGGGTACTCCTATTCTCTTCGTGAAGAAGAAGGATGGGTCGATGCAGAAGTGTATTGATTATCGGCAGTTGAATAAGGTGACTGTGAAGAATAGGTATCTGATGCCCAAAATTGATGACTTATTTGATCAGGTTCAGGGTTCTGCCGTGTTTTCTAAGATTGATTTGAGGTTCGACTACCATCATTTGAGAATTAGGGCAGAGGACATCCGTAAGACAGCATTCAGGACACGTTACGACCACTATGAGTTCCTGGTTATGTCTTTTGGGTTGACTAATGCTCCCATAACCTTCATGGACTTGATGCATAGGGTGCTTAGCCAGTACCTGGATCTGTTCGTGATTGTCTTCATTGATGACATTCTGGTATACTCCCGGAGTAGAGACGAGCATGAGCAGCACTTGAGGATTGTACTTCAGACTTTGAGAGATCTTCGGCTTTATGCCAAGTTCTCAAAGTGTGAGTTTTGTCTAGAGTCAGTTGTATTCCTAGGACACGTGGTGTCTAAGGATGGGATTGGGGTTGATCCGGGTAAGATTTTTGCAATTCATGATTAGCCTAGACCTACTACTCCTACCGAGGTTCGCAACTTTATTGGGTTAGCCAGGTATTACAGATGGTTCATCGAGGGATTTTCTTCTATAGTAGTACCTTTGACTATGATGACTAGGAAGGATGTTCCATTTTAGTGGTCTGATCTATGCGAGGATAGCTTCTAGAGGCTTAAGGTCTTATTGACTTCAGCTCCAATTTTGACTTTGTCGGTTGAGGGTCAAAGTTTATCCGTGTATTGTGATGCTTTAGGGGTCAGTCTTGGTTGTGTGTTGATGCAGCAGGGTCGAGTGATAGTATATGCGTCGAGACACAAAAAGGTTCATGAGCACAACTACCCCACTCACAACTTGGAGTTGGCGGCGGTAGTCTTTGCGCTCAAAATCTGGAGGCACTATCTTTATGGAGTTCATTGCGAGATATTCACTGACTATTGTAGTCTTTAGTATATTATGAGTTAGCGCTAGCTGAACTAAAGGCATAGGAGATGGATTGAGTTGCTAAAAGACTATGATTTCACTAGTTTATACCATCCGAGTAAGGCAAACGTGGTTGCGGATGCCTTAAGTCGGAAGGCAGTGAGTATGGGAAGCCTAACTTCACTTTCAGTTTCTGAGAGACCGTTGGCCTTGGATATCCAGTCCTTGGCTAACCATTTGGCTAGTCTTGACTTGTCGAATCCCTGCAGAGTTCTTGCCAGTGTTAAGGTTCACTCTACTCTAGTTGATCAGATTCAAAGCCGACAGTTTGAGGATCAGGGTTTGTGTGACCTTCGTGATCAAGTAGTTTGGGGTGAGGCCAGCCATGCTACTTTGGGTTCTGATGGTATTCTGAGGTTTGATGGTCGACTTTGTGTCCCGAGGGTTGGTGATTTGATACAGTTGATACTCTGTGAGGCACATTGTTCTAGATACTCCATTTATCCTGGCGCAGCGAAGATGTATAGAGATTTGAGACAGCTCTACTGGTGGAGTGGTATGAAGCAGGACATGGCAGAGTTCGTATCTTGGTGCTTGAACTGTCAATAGGTAAAGTTCAAGCATATAATACTGGGTGGTTTAATGCAGCGAGCGACTTCCCATTCCTGAGTGGAAGTGGGAAGGGATTACTATGGACTTTGTTGTTGGTTTGCCTCGTACTACTCAGGGGTTTGACTCCATTTGGGTGATCGTTGATAAGCTGACTAAGTCAACACATTTCTTGCTGGTTCAAACTTCCTACGGGGCAGAGAGGTTAGCTCTGATCTATATTTGTGAGATTGTACGATTGCATAGGGTCCCAACTTCTATCATTTTAGATCGCGACATTCAGTTCACATCTCAGTTCTTGAGAGCTATACAAATAGATTTGGGTACAGAGGTTCAGCTCAGTACTGCTTTCCACCCTCAGACAGATGGCCAGTCCGAGAGGACTATTCAGGTCTTGGAAGACATGCTTCGGTCTTATGTTCTTGACTTTGGAGGTTCATGGGATCAGTTTGTGCCATCGGCTGAGTTTGCGTATAATAATAGCTTTCATTCGAGCATTGGCATGGCACCTTTTGAGGCTTTGTATGGTAGGCATTGCAGATCACCTATTGGTTTGGTTTGATGGGTTAGAGTCCAGACCGCAGGGTACAAATTTACTTAGAGATTTCTTGGATTGAGTCCGTTTGATCCAGGATAGACTTAGAGCAGCCCAGAGTAGGCAAAAGAGCTACGCTGATCGTAGACTTCGTGCCTTGGAGTTTAGTGTTGGTGACCTAGTTTTCCTATGAGTATCGCCCGTGAAGGGTGTGATGAGATTTGGTCGGTGGGAGAATCTTATCCCCCGGTTTATTGGGCCATTTGAGATTTTACAGAGGGTTAGTAGTGTTGCCTACATGTTAGCCTTGCCTCTGATGTTTTCAGCTATTCACCTAGTTTTCCATGTTTTGATTGCGCTGGTATGTGCCTGATGAGTCTCATGTGTTGTATTGGGATTTAGTTCAGTTGGATAAGAGTTTATCATTTGTTGAGGAGCCGATAGCTATTCTGGCCAGAGATATTAGGAGGTTGAGATGTAGGAAGATTCCGGTTGTGAATGTGCAGTGGAGGCATCGTTTGGTCAAAGAGGCTACCTGGGAGACCGAGAGTGAGTTTCGTGCTCAGTATCCACAGTTGTTCGAGCCTTCATGTACTCCCTTCTTCTTGACTTTTGAGGACGAAAGTCTTTTTAGTAGTGGATATTGTGATGACCCTTCCGGCCATCTTTGGTTTTTTGCATTTATTGCACTGTTAGAGCCTTCCTGTAGCGGCCCTAAGTCATTTATGGCTTGCTGGGACCGGTAGTTCGGCGCCCTTGTCATTCATTTGGTCGTTTTAGCCGTTCGCCTACTTTAGAGCTTTAAACTTAGAATATCGTTGACTTTAGTCAACAGTCTTAGCTAATGTGCTCGAAATTGAATTCTGACAGTTCTGTTAGCTCTGGAGCGATGAGTTTGGTCTAGTTGGACCTTTAGTTGAGGCCTGAGAACTTTTGGTGTGGGTTTTGTGTGGTTTTCTCAGTTTTCAGGCCATTTGGAGTTGAAAGTTTAACTTCGGGTGACTTTCGATGATCGGAGTGTCAGATTCAAAATATGAAGATTCCATAAGCTGCAGAATGTTGAGTTTGGGCTAGGAAGATGGTTGGTTCGGGTTTCAGGTGAGTCAGAATCATTTTGAGCCTTTGAGTTCCTTTTTGTTAGTGTTGACTTGGGTCAACATTTCTCCAAAACGACCTCGTATGGAAGTTTCATCGATTTTGTTAGTCGGAACATCGTTTCCACTCTATTAGAACTATTGGTTTTTGAATATCGGTTTCCGATTGTGCCCGGAGTGCCCTATCGAGTTTTCTAAAAAGTGCAAAAAATCAGCTGCGGACAACAGCTATTTATTGCTGTCATTTCATTTTTTTCCAGCCCTTATCCTCACTTTTCTCACTCTAAAACTCAAAATTATCTCCACCATTTTGCTCCAATTTAGTTCTAAACCTTGGGGAATTATTTGTTCATCGATTATCCGTAGTTTTTTGCCTCTTGGTAAGTCATCTTCCCCAACTTGCCTTCTTCGATTTTTCTCTTAATTCCTCCATTGATACTCATCCAAAGCTTGGATTTTGTGATAGATTCTGCACCCTAAGCTTGTACATGTTCGTGGGTGTGAATTTCTCAGAGTAGCTCAACCTCAAATATCATCATTCTCGCAGCTTGTCGTCGGACGACAGTTAGGTTACGACTTAACTCCCTAGACTTCGCATATATCGGGTAAAATTATACTAGTTGGCATGCTTGGATTGGGTTACTAGGTTGGTACCACAAACCTTGACCGCTTTTCCATGATTCGTCCTATTTCTTTCCTCCGTTGTATGTAGTATTCCTATTAGTTGATATATTTATCACCCTTATGACCCCGTGATGTCTTGTTGACTCTGGAACATAGAAGGTGGGATTATTGGGAATGTCCACGAGTCCCGGATATAGAAATATCCTTCTAGGCTGGTTATGCCTGCTGAGTAGCTTCGGAGCCTGTGCAGGGCCGTTAGGTTGATTGTGAGCTACCGGGGAGTTATTTGGGCTGATCATATCATTTTCATGCATATAAAGAGGTTTTTCCACGTTTCATTATGGTTTTTATCTTCGATCCTATGGAAACTTATTTTCTAAACCTTGCATGGCCCCGAGGGCCTGTTCTCGAGGAAATTGGATTTGGAAATGATTTGACTTGATACGTGGATCTTCTTGGGGTAAAAAAAGGTTAAAAATATGGTTTTTCTCCAGATTTACTACTATTTCTAGACTCGATCGGGTCGGAGTGCTAGCTGAGTTTTCTTACTAATTTGAAATGATATCATGCTCGGCCGGGTCGAGCATCTGAGATGTTTTTACTATTGTTTTAGACCCGGTTGTGCCCGGGCACCCATGGAAGGGTTATTGAGACATCTTTTTCACTGTTTTAGTCATAGACAGGTTCTAGGCATGCATATTTGAATCTTACTATGCCCTTGCTTCCACTTATGTATAGAATCTTCCACTTAAATTGTTCGAAGGTAGCCCATTACTAACCGTTCCAGGTTACGGGGATTGGTGTGCCTACTGGGGGGTTGTAGGTGCTATCAATACTGAGAAATTAGGTCGTGATAACTTGGTATCAGAGCTCTGGGTTTACCAGTGTCATCGGTATAGGAGCCAATGTCTAGTAAAGTCCTGGGGATTGGGGCACAGACGTCCGTACTCAATCTTTGAGAGGCTATAGTGACATCTTAGGAAAATGGACTGTTCTTGTTCCTCTTTCGTACATAGTATCCTTGAAAGTTTCTAGAAATCTCACTTATTCTGGTTCACTCTTCCGCAATGGTTCATACAAGATCTTCAGCTTCTGGCAGAGGAGAGCCTCCGCCCCTGCACCTCCGACTCTAGCTGGGGGCCGGGGTGGTCCTCGGGGTAGAGGTAGGGGTCGATGCACCCCAAAGTAGCGACACTTGCTAGATCTGCTAGAGCTGAGGTAGAGCCAGAGTTAGCTCCAGAGCAGCAACATGTGGACCCGGGGACAACCCATGTACCAGTTACTCCAGTACCAATTCCAGCATCAGCTTCTGTGTCAGCTTCAGCCCCAGCTCAGTCTTCAGATATTCGGGGTTTGTTACTTCAGCTTCTGGGTATGATTGGAGAGAGACCTTTAGAGGAAGCATAGACATCCGCTCAGGGGGAAACCCTGGGTGTTTAAAGTTTAGGAGCGCAACTTGTTATGGCGGCTCCCTGTGCTGAAGTTGTTCCAGTTCCATTGGTGGCCCAGCCTCTTGCTCCCCGCCCCACTATGACAGATATAGAGCATAAGGCATTGGGTAGGTTTCTGAGATTAGCGCCGCCAAGGTTTATTGGTACACAGGGTCAGGACTCACATGACTTTATAACCACCTATGAGGAGATTCTGCATCATTTGGTCTTGTTGGAGACCCACGAGGTTAGATATACTCCATATAAACTGGAGGGTCCAAAAAAGTTATGGTGGAGAACACAGGTTGCTTGCAGGCCTTGTACATCACCTCCTTTGACCTGGTCTGAGTTCTATGAGGCTTTTATGGCCAAGTTCTTGTCACAGATCAATCGAGAGCATCGGAGGGAGGATTTCACTAGACTTTCTCAGGATACTATAACCGTCTCGGAGTATGAGACCCGCTTCCATCAGCTTGCTCCATTGGGAGCCATGATTATGCCTACTGAGGCTGACAGAGTCCGTAGATTTGTTTGGGGGTTACAGAGAGAGTTCAGAGAGCATGCAAAGATACTGGTTGCTAACGGTCGATCATTCCAGGCCATTGTAGATTATTCTCGCACAGTTGAGGATTCACATAGTCATGACATCGGGGCCAAAGATAAGAGGCCTCGACATCAGGGTGGTTACACTGGTTCTAGGTATAGTGGTAGAGGTTCAAGCCAGTAGGGCCGATGTTATCAGCCAACAACATCAGTATTAGTCTAGCCGACCAGTATAGGGGTCACTTCAGGCTTCTGGTTCTTAGTTTGAGCAGGGTCAGGGCAGTCAACAAGGTCATAGTGGTCAGCCGTTGAGAGGTACAGATTCTAGGGCATCAGGCCGTGGTGGCCATTCGAGTTCTGCTGGTTCATCCCTACTGAGTAGGTCGTTAGGGGCTTGCTATACTTGTGGTGTGGTTGTTCACTTTGCTAGAGATTGCCCCCAGCAGGGTACAGTTCAGCCAGCCGAGCCATTACTAGCAGTTCAGCCTCTAGCTAGAGGGGGTGGTGGTCAGGTTAGGGGTGGTGCCCCACGTGGTGGAGCAAGTGGTAGGGATGGTGGTCGGGCAGGTGGGGGTTGTCGACAGTTCTATACGGTCCCTGGGAGATCGAAGGCAGAGGCCTCGGATGCCGTGATCATAAGTACAATTTCTGTATGCCATCAACCAACTTATGCTTTGTTTGATCTTGGATCTACTTGTTCATATGTATCTGCTTACTTTCTGCCTTGTTTGGGGTTGGCTAGTGAGCCATTATCTGTGGCTGTTTCTGTTTTGACCCCAGTAGGAGATTCTTTAATAGTGGATCGGATTGTGAGATCCTGTGTGATATCTGTTGGTGATTTGGATACTTGGGCTAACCTGATGATACTTGATATGTTGGATTTTAATGTGATACTAGGCATGGACTTGTTATCACCTCATTGTGCGGTTTTGGATTGCAATGCCAAGACTATTACCATAGCCGTGCCCGGTGTATCCCCGGTTGTGTTGCAGGGTTCTGCTAGCCATGCACCGTCTGGGATCATTTCTTGTCTTTGATCTAGGAAGATGATATCCCGTGGGTGTTTAGCTTATCTAGCATATGTCCGAGATGCTAGTGCTGACCCCACGTTTCCTGAGTCTGTTCCTGTGGTTAGAGACTTCCAAGATATGTTTCGTACTGACTTGCCAGGCCTTCCACCTGAGAGGTATATTGATTTAGTCATTGAGTTAGAGCCAGGCACCAGACCCATTTCTATTCCTCCCTACCGTATGGCTCCTGCTGAGTTGAGAGAGCTTAAGGAGCAACTTCAGGATTTGTTAGCTAAGGGGTTCATTAGACCGAGTGTGTCTCCTTGGGGTACTCCTATTCTCTTCGTGAAGAAGAAGGATGGGTCGATGCAGAAGTGTATTGATTATCGGCAGTTGAATAGGGTGACTGTGAAGAATAGGTATCTGATGCCCAGGATTGATGACTTATTTGATCAGGTTCAGGGTTCTGCCGTATTTTCGAAGATTTATTTGAGGTCCGAATACCATCATTTGAGAATTAGGGCGGAGGGCATCCGTAAGACAGCATTCAGGACACGTTACGACCATTATGAGTTCCTGGTTATGTCTTTTGGATTGACTAATGCCCCCGCAGCCTTCATGGACTTGATGCATAGGGTGCTTAGCCAGTACCTACATCTGTTCGTGATTATCTTCATTGATGACATTCTGGTATACTCCCGGAGTAGAGACGAGCATGAGCAGCACTTGAGGATTGTACTTCAGACTTTGAGAGATCATCGGGTTTATGCTAAGTTCTCAAAGTGTTAGTTTTGTCTAGAGTCAGTTGCATTCCTAGGACACGTGGTGTCTAAGAATGGTATTGGGGTTGATCCGGGTAAGATTTTTTCAATTCATGATTGGCCTAGACCTACTACTCCTACCGAGGTTCACAACTTTATTGGGTTAGCCGGGTATCACAGACGGTTCATCGAGGGATTTTCTTCTATAGTAGCACCTTTGACTATGCTGACTAGGAAGGATGTTCCATTTCAGTGGTCTGATCTGTGCGAGGATAGCTTCTAGAGGCTTAAGGTCTTATTGACTTCAGCTCCAATTTTGACTTTGTCGGTTGAGGGTCAAAGTTTCTCCGTGTATTATGATGCTTTAGAGGTCAGTCTTGGTTGTGTGTTGATGCAGCAGGGTCGAATGATAGTATATGCGTCGAGACACCTAAAGGTTCATGAGCGCAACTACCCCACTCACAACTTGGAGTTGGAGGCGCTAGTCTTGACTTATCGGATCCCACCAGAGTTCTTGCCAGTGTTGAGGTTCGTTCTACTCTAATTGATAAGATTCAGAGCCGACAGTTTGAGGATCAGAGTTTGTGTGACCTTCGTGATCAGGTAGTTTGGGGTGAGGCCAGCCATGCTACTTTGGGTTCTGATGGTATTCTGAGGTTTGATGGTCAACTTTGTGTCCCGAGGGTTGGTGATTTGATACAGTTGATACTCTGTGAGGCACATTGTTCTAGATACTCCATTTATCCTGGCACAGCGAAGATGTATAGAGATTTGAGATAGCTCTACTGGTGGAGTGGTATGAAGCGGGACATGGCAGAGTTCGTATCTCGGTGCTTGAACTGTCAAAAGGTAAAGTTCTAGCACATAAGACTGGGTGGTTTAATGCAGCGACTTCCCATTCCTGAGTTGAAGCGGGAAGGGATTACTATGGACTTTGTTGTTGGTTTGCCTCGTACTACTCAGGGGTTTGACTCCATTTGGGTTATCGTTGATAGGCTGACTAAGTCAACACATTTCTTGCTGGTTCAAACTTCCTACGGGGCAGAGAGGTTAGCTCTGATCTATATTTGTGAGATTGTACGATTGCATGGGGTCCCAACTTCTATAATTTCAGATCGCGACATTCAGTTCACATCTCAGTACTGGAGAGCTATACAAATAGATTTGGGTACAGAGGTTCAGCTTAGTACTGCTTTCCACCCTCAGACAGATGGCCAGTCTGAGAGGACTATTCAGGTCTTGGAAGACATGCTTCGGTCTTATGTTCTTGACTTTGGAGGTTCATGGGATCAGTTTGTGCCATTGGCTGAGTTTGCGTATAATAATAGCTTTCATTCGAGCATTGGCATGGCACCTTTTGAGGCTTTGTATGGTAGGCATTGCAGATAACCTATTGGTTTGGTTTGATGGGTTAGAGTCCAGACCGCAGGGTACAAATTTACTTAGAGATTTCTTGGATTGAGTCGGTTTGATCCAGGATAGACTTAGAGCAGCCCAGAGTAGGCAGAAGAGCTACGCTGATCGTAGACTTCGTGCCTTGGAGTTTAGTGTTGGTGACCTAGTTTTCCTCTTAGTATCGCCATTGAAGGGTGTGATGAGATTTGGTCGGTGGAAGAATCTTATTCCCAGGTTTATTGGGCCATTTGAGATTCTACAGAGGGTTAGTAGTATTGCCTACATGTTAGCCTTGCCTCTGATGTTTTTAGCTATTCACCTAGTTTTCCATGTTTTGATGTTGCGCTGGTATGTGCCTGATGAGTCTCATATGTTGCATTGGGATTTGGTTCATTTGGATAAGAGTTTATCATTTGTTGAGGAGCCGATAGCTATTCTGGCCAGATATATCAGGAGGTTGAGATCTAGGAAGATTCTGGTTGTGAATGTGGAGTGGAGGCATCGTTCGGTCAAAGAGGCTACCTGGGAGACCGATAGTGAGTTGCGTGCTCAGTATCCACAGTTGTCGAGCCTTCAGGTACTCACTTCTTCTTGACTTTTGAGGACGAAAGTCTTTTTAGTAGTGGATGTTGTGATGACCCTTCAGGTCATCTTTGGTTTTTTGCATTTATTGCACTGTTAGAGCCTTCCTTTAGCGGCCCCAAGTCATTTATGGCTTGCTGGGACCGGTAGTTCGGTGCCATGGTTATTCATTTGGTCGTTTTAGCCGTTCGCCTACTTTAGAGCTTTAAACTTAGAATATCATTGACTTTAGTCAACAGTCTTAGCTAATGTGCTCGAAATTGAATTCTGACAGTTCTGTTAACTCCAGAGCGATGAGTTTGGTCTGGTTGGACCTTTAGTTGAGGCCTGAGAACTTTCGGTGTGGGTTTTGTGTGGTTTTCTCAGTTTTCAGGCCATTTGGAGTTGAAAGTTTAACTTCGGGTGACTTTCGATGATCGGAGTGTCAGATTCAAAATATGAAGATTCCATAAGCTGCAGAATGTTGAGTTTGGGCTAGGAAGATGGTTGGTTCGGGTTCCAGGTGAGTCAGAATCATTTTGAGCCTTTGAGTTCCTTTTTGTTAGTGTTGACTTGGGTCAACATTTCTCCAAAACGACCTCGTATGGAAGTTTCATCGATTTCTTTGAGTCCAGAACGTCGTTTCCACTTTATTAGAACTATTGGTTTTTGAATATCGGTTTCCGATTATGCCTGGAGTGCCCTGTCGAGTTTTCTAAAAAGTGTAGAAAATCAGCTGCGGACAACAACTATTTATTGCTGTCATTTCATTTTTTTCCAGCCCTTATCCTCACTTTTCTCACTCTAAAACTCAAAATTATCTCCGCCATTTTGCTGCAATTCAGTTCTAAACCTTGGGGAATTATTTGTTCGTCGATTATCCGTAGTTCTTTGCCTCTTGGTAAGTCATCTTCCCCAACTTGCCTTCTTCGGTTTTTCTCTTAATTCCTCCATTGATGCTCATCCAAAGCTTGGATTTTGTGATAGATTCTGCACCCTAAGCTTGTGCATGTTTGTGGGTGTGAAGTTTTATCCATCTTGGGCTGATTTTCCATCATTTTAGTAAGTAATTCTTGCCCAATTTCCATTTTTATTTTCGAAATTTCCATTCTTTAATCCCCAACTTGGGCGGGCTTTTTTGGTGCCCTTCCCTTGTCCAATTGAGCTCAAATTTAGAGCATGCCTTCTTGGCATCGTTGGGGTCATTGTGGTTCTTTTCATTTTTGGTTTTGGGTTGTAGGCCCCGCGAGTCTGCTTTTGACCCGGATATCGACTCGGCTACAATTGTAGCAATATGGGTACCGTTAGACTCGTCTTAATATTTTTTTCATGAATTTAATAGTTTGATTCTCATTCAGAGCTTCTCGGAGCAGCTCAACCTCAAATATCATCGTTCTCGCAGCTTGTCGTCGAACGACAGGTAGGTTACGACTTAACTCCCTAGACTTCGCATATATCGGGTAAAATTGTACTAGTTGGCATCCTTGGATTGGGTAACTAGGCTGGTACCACAAACCTTGACCGCTTTTCCATGATTCGTCCTATTTCTTTCCTCCGTTGTGTGTACTATTCCTATTAGTTGATATATTTATCACCCTTATGACCCCGTGATGTCTTGTTGACTCTAGAACATAGAAGGTGGGATTATTGAGAATGTTCGCGAGTCCTAGATATAGAAATATCCTTCTAGGCTGGTTATGCCTGCTGAGTAGCTTCGGAGCCTGTGCAGGGCTGTTAGATTGATTGTGAGCTACCGGGGAGTTATTTGGGTTGATCATATCATTTTCATGCATGTAAAGAGGTTTTTCCACGTTTCATTATGGTTTTTGGCTTCGAGCCTATGAAAACTGATTTTCTAAACCTTGCATGGCCCCGAGGGCCCGTTCTCGAGGAAATTGGATTTGGAAATGATTTGACTTGATACGTGGATCTTCTTGGGGTAAAAAAAGGTTAAAAATATGGTTTTATCAAGATTTACTACTATTGCTAGACTCGATCGGGTCGGAGTGCTAGCTGAGTTTTCTTACTGATTTGAAATGATATCAGGCTCGCCCGGGTCGAGCATCTGAGATGTTTTTACTATTGTTTTAGACCCGGTTGTGCCAGGGCACCCTTGGAAGGGTTTTTGAGACATCTTTTTCACTGTTTTAGTCATAGAAAGGGTCTAGGCATGCATATTTGGGACTTAGCCACTGGGTTGAACCCGGACTCAATTCCGAAAGACACGTTTTGATTCTGAGTTTTAGTATGGGGTCCGGGACCTCCATGGACCTTGTCGCTCCGGGCATGAGGCTTTGGGCTCTGTGTGCCGCTGGGAAGGGTATATAGTGGAGTAGAGGTATATTGGCTGTGTCCTTCCATAGAACCTTCCTGCTGGGCCCGATCGGCAACAGAGGAGGTACATACAGAGGTTCTATTTCACCCTGAAGTTTTCATGCATCATATCATCCATTGTTTGAGATACCACCCTTGTTTGTTGTTTGTTGAATGTACGCTCTGGTAGTATGGGAGCCAGAGGGTTTGTTTTCGCTTGATTGCGTTCCTCGGTTGTATGGGCGGCCGAGGAACTATAGGTAGACTCTTGTTACTTTATTATGATATTGTTCCCTGTTACGGTTGAGTATGAGCATGATTACTGTGAGGTGGTGAGTTCCTGGATTGAGTTTTGTATGACTTGATTGGGTATTAATTCGTGTATGTCGAGCATGTCTACATTTATTCTTCTCTCCCTTTTTCCTTATACTTGAGGGTACCGGTATACCGCCAATTTCTAGAACTTATTCTTATACATACTATTTTTGCAAGGATCCCAGGTGCGTTGTCCTTAATTTCACCAGTGCCTGTTGTCTGTATATTTTCTATATGCTAGCCTTATATGTTGTTTCTGCTGTCTTCCCTCTGGGCTAGTGATGAGAGGCTAAAAGTACTCTTTTATTCGATCATTCGCCTCTCATTTGTCCTTTTTTTGATGTCGTCTTGAGTGTAAATGTTATGAATTACACTTATGTGTTGTGTTTTGTTTATGTAGGAGTATCTTGAGGTATTTGGAGCTTAAACAAGAGGAAAAAGAGCATCAAGGAATCAAAAGGAGCCAAGGAAGAAGCGATGCCACAAAGCGACGCAAAACGAGCAAAAAATGGGCTGAACTAGTTGTGCCTTGCGCCACAGCTGCAAAGCAAGCAGTGGTTTAACTTTAAGATGCTTTCTGAACTTGTCCAGCAGTAAAGGCTTGCGCCACACCCTCAAAAGCAAGGGGTGGTGCAGATTTGAAGGGTTTTCAGAAGTTTGAATTGTGCCTTGCGCCACTGCTCCGCTTTTGTGCAGTGGCGCGAACAAGGCTTCTCCTAGGCCGACTTGGATTGGGTTTCCTTAGTCGTAAGGGTTCCTAAACTCTATAAATACTCCCTTCCCATGTTTTCTACCAACAACAACTGATTTGGGGAAGGCAAAACCTACGGCAAAGATCAAGAACAAGGTCTAGTTTTATTTCTTTATTTTATTTTTGATTCTTTTCTTGTAAACTCATGAAATCTCTTCTTCCAAAGAGATTCATGAGTAGCTAAACCTTTAGTATCTAGGGTTGTGGTTAAAGACATGAAGGTTGACATTTAATTATCATATTATTTAGTTCGGATTTCCATTATTGAGTTATTTATCTTTCTTTGCTCTTAATTGTTTGTCAACTTGATCACCTAGCAAACGCTATATATGGTGCATAAATTGGACTAGGAATAGGGTGTTTAAATACGCAATAAGGGAAGGTAGGGCTTGGTTTTGAACTCTATAGGGAAGGGGGAACAATTCGCTAACGTGGATAGGAATATACTCATTAGCCTTTCCCAGTTGATATGGAAGAGAAATCATATGCCCTTCACTATCGACCGACGACCATAGGAATATAGGCGTTAGGAATAGTCGAGGAAACCTAGAGTTCTTGGCAAAATGCTCAACATGGTTAAAATCAACCCGCAACTAGTAACTCAGGAAATCAGCTAAACGTATGGTTTGAAAACTCAACTGGATTATCGAAATACCATGACCTTGGAACTTTTCTCAAATCTGAAATACAACCTCAAATCAAAGCTTGTCTACAATTTGTTATTTGTTTACTTTCAAAATACATAAATCACTCTTTATTGTCGGTTACCTACTGAATAGTTCGTATAAGGATTCAAGCTAGTAATAAATTTGTCAAATCCCTTGGGTACGATATCTGGACTCACATCCTATATTACTTGTACGGCCACGTACACTTGCGTGTGCATAATGACGCAACAATTTTTTGGCGCCGTTGCCAGGGATTTGATTTGAAATTGATACTACTTTGGATTTTTATTGAACTATTCAAATTTCACTTTTGTTTGTTGTTTTTGTTTATTTCAGGTCACAGGTTAGTTTATACTAAACACTCGGAGTCAAGGCAATCCCTTGATTCCCATTGATCACGAGCTTGAACGCACTCTTAGAGGTCTTAGAGATATGGGTGACCACGTGAATGACCCAATTGATCCAAATAATGCTGAAAATAGGGCTGCAGTCCATCCTGCTGCTCCACCACATGTCCCAGTGCTTAACTTTGCAAGGCCAAATTGGGAAAATGCCTCCAAAGCGATTGTCAAGACAACCATCACAGGGAACTTTGAGCTTAGAGAAGGCATGGTGCGACTAGTGCAGAACACTTGTCAATTTGAGGGTAAACCACATGAAGACCCACACAAGCACCTACAAGAGTTCGTTGACTTGAGTGATAACTTCCACTACCAGAATGTGAGTGATGAATATGTAAAGTTGACGTTGTTCCCTTTCTCATTGATTGGAGAGGCGAAGCAGTGGTTGCAGAGTGAACCTACCGATTTTATCACATCATGGGACATATTATCTGAAAGGTTCCTCAATAGGTTCTTCTCATCTCAAAGAACAAACGAGCTCAGAGGTAGAATTTCCGGATTTGTTCAAAAAGATACTGAATCCCTTCCCCAAGCTTGGGAGAGATACAAGGGATATTTGAGAGATTGTCCGCACCATCAGCAGCCCAAGGAGATCATTGGGCATAATTTTATTGAAGGGCTGAGGCCAGACTCAAAATCACTTCTTGATGCTACAGCTCAAGGGCAAATCTTGTCCAAGAGCTATGATGAAATAGTGGCGTTACTTAACCTTATGTTTGCAGGGCACAAAGATTATATAGAACCAAGCAGAATATTCATTGCAACTCAGAAGACGCTGGGTAAGATTGAATTGGATGATGCAGCTACCATATGATCCGACATTAGTCAGCTGGTCATCACGTTAAAAAAATTTGTAGCCAACCCAAATGTGAGCCAGGTTCAGCAAGTGCAACAAGTTTTTGGCGCCGTTGAATCTCTTCCATTATGAAAAGTGTGGTGAGAATCATGCTTATTTGGGATGCCCATTGAATCCTGAGTCTATTTTCTATGTGGGGCAGCAAAATTATAGAAACCATCCAAACTTCTCTTGGGGTGGAGTTCAACAAGGCCAGAGACAACAATATGTACAGCAGGGTCAACAAGTGAGTAGTTCTTTGGAGGAAACTCTAAAGCAGTTTATGACCCCACAACAACAAGTTCAGCAGGCACAGACACAAGTTAATGTTGAAACCAAGAAGGCTATCAATGTATTGCAGCTTCAAATGGGGTAACTTGCCACCACACTTCATGATAGGCCTCAAGGTACCTTGCCTAGCAATACAGAGATGCCCAAGAAGGTTATGGCCATCACTTTGAGGAATGGGCGAGAGTTTCAAGAAGAAGAGCCTCCAAAGAGAAAAGGTCATTGGGGAGAGGGGATGGAAAACTACAAGAATCCACCTCCCTTTCCACGAGCGTTGATTCCAGTACCAACACCTGAGCTAGATTTAGAGAGTGCGCCAGAAAAGTTAGTTGAAGAGGAGATTGTTGAGCAGCCCGAGATGGTAAGAGAAAGACCTCCACCACCATTCCCCCAAAGGTTCCAGAAAAGCAAGGAAGATGCTAACTATAAGAAGTTCCTTGATATCTTCAAGCAGCTTCATATAAACATTCCTTTGATTGATGCTTTGATGGACATACCAAAGTATGCTAAGTACTTACAAGATGTGGTGGCTGGAAAGAGAAGGATGAGAGAGTTCGAGACGGTTGCACTCACTGAAGAGTGTAGTTCGAGGGTATTGAGTAAACTTTCTCAAAAGCTTAAAGACCCTGGGAGCTTCACCCTCCCCATACAAATTGGTGAAGATGAGGTTGGGCATGCATTGTGTGATTTTGTGATGAGTATTAACTTAATGCCTCTATCTATTTTCAAGACACTAAGCTTGGGAAAGCCACGCCCCACCACTATTTGTCTCTAGCTAGAAGACCGGTCTTGTGTTTATCCAGAGGGAATAATTGAGGATGTGCTCATCAAGGTGGGTAAGTTTGTCATTCCTATCGACTTTATTATTTTGGATTATGAAGTAGATGAGCAGGTATCAGTTATCTTGGGGAGCCTATTTCTTGCAACTGGTGGAGCATTGATAGATGTGCGGAAAGGAGAATTGAAGATGAGAGTTCATGATGAGGAGGCACCGTTCAAGGTATATAAATCACTTTCTACCCCTTCACATTACAGAGATTTGTGCATGATCCCAGAGGTGGTAAAAAATAAGTGTGGGGTGGAAGATAGTGGATTTGAAACAGTTGAAACTTTGAATATTGCTTATGAATTGTCTGAGGTGCAGCAAAAAGAATTTCTCAAGTTGTTGAGGGAGCATGAGCATGTGTTTAGGTGGTTAGACAGTGACCCGAAAAGAGATGTTAAGAATAAGAGGAAAGTGAAAGAAGAAAAGTGATCCTCCAAGAGTGAAGAAGAGGCAAAAGCTCTATCATAGGGGGAGGAAGAGATTAAGAAAAATTGATTGATTTGTGACTTGCATCATGCCGCGACGTTAAATCAGGCGCTGATTGGGAGGCAACCCAATTTTGTAATAGCTTAGTTTTTTTATAGTGTCACTTTTTGTTTTGGTTGTGATTTTGTGCAGGTTTGAGAAAGTATGAGTAACCGAATTTGGAATCTAAGGAGCATGGTTTAAGCTTAAGTGTGGGGTCATTCACCTCTTTGATTTAGTCTGAAGAAACATGCTGCTAGCTAGGCCCTAGAGGGCCTCAGGAAGTATTTCTAACCCGATTTTTATCTTATTTATTGCTTTGGGGATAAAGCATGACTTTAAGTGTGGGGTGAGATATATTCCATTATTTGTTAAGGGTGAAGTATGCCATAAGTTGTTAAGTTTTCTTTTTATTTTGTTAAGCTATATGAAAAATTTAAAAAAAATAAAATTGAAAAAGTCTAAAAACACAAAAAAAATATTTTTTATTCTTAGTTAGGGTAGTGTTTAGCTTTTAGTTTCTTTTTAGAGGCATACTTCGTCCACCCCTTGATTTTTCTTTTCGGTTCTTTTCCGAGGGGGAGCCCTTTGAACCGATTATCTTTTTATTTTTAGGAGTAGTTTTTTATTTTAGGTAGAATGACTCTTCTCGACGATGGATGGTGGACGATCGTCTTGAGGGAAAAGTTAGTCACTAGGAGTTAGAAAGTCTTTAGGACCAATTGAATGCTAGATGCTCTTGTTAGGAACTATAATTGACTGAATGATGCAAGTTGGTTTTAAATTTGAAAGCATGTTGTGTGAAAGATTGAATGACTTCTTTTGAGACACCTAGGCTCTTTTACTTGACTCTTATATGACGTTTGGCCTAAATTTGAACTCTTGTTGGTTACTTGATTGAGAGTCTGTATGGATCCTTCTTGAGTTGAACAAGTGCCATGTGTGTTAGAATTTTGTGATATTCCATGCTTTCATATTGATGTCTAGAACTTGGCCGGTGTGTTTGCAAAATAAAATGAAGAATGTTAAGTTTAGGAGATGATATAGGCATTTCTTTGATTAGCCAATTTTTATCCTTTGCTTTACCTACCCAAAAGATGTCCCTAGTTAGCCCCGTTGAGCCTTTAGCCTATTCTTTTGGTAGCCACATCTAAAGCTTAATCCTTTTATTTCAATTGACCATGGATTTTATCCCAAACTCCTAAGCGCTTTAATTGAAAAATAAGAGTCTAAGGGAGTAAGAAAGAAAAAAGGGAAATAGTTGAGGATGGAAGGCTGTAGAAAAGTCTAAGGGTGCAAGAAAAATTCATATACTTTAGTAGGGAGTAGAAAAAGAACAAATAAAAAGAAAGAAAGAAAAAAGGTGTTTGATAATTGAGTACTCCTTACTAGTGGTGTGTGAACGTGCTTAAAGATATGGGAAAATAAAGAATTCTATGGGAAGAAGGGAAAAAAAAGAAGTTTGTTGATTGAGAAAGGTGCTTAATAAAAAAAAGTGATGTATTAAAGCTCTTAGGGAAGATAGTCACTATTTTAGCCAAAATAATTCCTACCCGTCCCTTAGCCTACATTACAACCTTGAAAAGTCCTACTTGATCTTGAGTTTAACGTTCTTATATTAGTGGAGTAGTACACTAAGGGCAAGCCTATGGTTCATCGTATGTTTCATGTGAACTTCTTTGTGAGAGTGAGTGTAATTCTATTTGTACCCATTCATGTGATAAATTATATTCTTGTGAGGGCACATGGTTGATGAAAGATAGGTGAAATGCTTGATTTATTGATTAGGCAAGTTATGGGTGTTTACTATGATCGTAGAGTCAATTCTTGAGGCTAGGAGGTCTTGAAGTAGTTATTTATGAGCTTTAAATGAATGAAACATGTGGTGCTAAGCGCTTGCCATCTAGTCATTTTAGTCTTAGCTTGAGTATTCTTGTATTCAATTGGTGTAGTTTGTAGTAGAGTCTAGGCCATGGGTGCATAGCTTACTCGAGGACGAGCAAGGGTTTAAGTGTGGGGTGTTGATGAGAGGATAAAAGTACTCTTTTATTCGATCATTCGCCTATTATTTGTCCTCTTTTTGATGTCTTCTTGAGTGTAAATGTTATGATTTACACTTATGTGTTGTGTTTTGTTTATGTAGGAGTATCTTGAGGTATTTGGAACTTGTGCAAGCAGTGGCGCAGATTTAAGATGCTTTCTGAACTTGTCCAGCAGTAAAGGCTTGCGCCATACCCTCAAAAGCAAGGGGTGGTAGATTTGAAGGGTTTTCAGAACTTTGAGTTGTGCCTTGCGCCACTGCTCCGCTTTTGGGCAGTGGAGCGAACAAGGCTTCTCCTAGGCCAACTTGAATTGGGTTTCCTTAGTCCTAAGGGTTCCTAAACTCTATAAATACTCCCCTCCCACGTTTTCTATCAACAACAACTAATTTGGGGAAGACAAAACCTACGACAAAGCTCAAGAACAAGGTCTAGTTTTATTTCTTTATTTTATTTTTGATTCTTTTCTTGTAAATTCATGAAATCTCTTCTTCCAAAGAGATTCATGAGTAGCTAAACCTTTAGTATCTAGGGTTGTGGTTAAATACATGAAGGTTGATGCTTAATTATCATATTATTTAGTTCGAATTTCCATTATTGAGTTATTTATCTTCCTTTGCTCTTAATTGTTTGTTAACTTGATCACCTCACTATCTACGGTGCATAAATTAGACTAGGAATAGGGTGTTTATGTATGCAATAAGGGAAGGCAGGTCTTGGTTGTGAACTCTATATGGAAGGGGGAATGATTCGCTAACGTAGATAGGAATATACCTGTTAGCCTTGCCCAGTTGATACGGAAGAGAAATCATATGCCCTTCACTATCGACCGACGTCCATTGGAATATAGGCATTAGGAATAGTCGAGGAGACCTAGAGTTGTTGGAAAAATGCTCAACATGGTTAAAATCAACCTGCAACTAGTAACTCAGGAAATCAACTAAACGTATGGTTTGAAAACTCAACTGGATAGTCAAAATACCATGACCCTGGAACTTTTCTCAAATCTGAATTACAACCTCAAATCAAAGCTTGTCTACAATTTGTTATTTCTTTACTTTCAAAACACATAAATCACTCTTTATTATCGGTTACCTACTGAATAGCTCGTATAAGGATTCAAGCTAGAAATCAATTCGTCAAATCCCTTGGGTATGATATCTGGACTCACATCCTATATTACTTGTACGGCCGCATACACTTGCATGTGCGGAAGGACGCAACAACTAGCTCCTGTGTGCTTATCGTTGAATTCTGTGACTGTTTGTTCCTACTCTGCCTGCTATTGCTCTTTTACTTTATATGTGCCCAGTCAGCCTATGATACCTACTGGGTACCTTATGCTTCGCATTTGGTGCTCACCCTTCCCTCTGCATCTTCTAGTGCATATCCTAGCATGGGCCATCGACGTTAGCGCGTTGGAGACTTGTGCGGGGTGCAGTTTTTGGATCATCCAGGCTGAGGGTGAGCTCTTTGCATTCAGACCTTGACTTAAATTTTCTTTGGTGTATTTTGTACTCTTATAGTTTCGGAGACATTGTGTATATATGACTTTTTGACCTTTGTACTCCTGATGCAGTTTGGCTCTTATACGCTTTGATACTAGGTTTTGGGTTGGTTTAGATTTCGCTTGTTTATATCTCTCTTGTATCTATTTTCTTATCATTATGCCCTTGTTTCCTCTTATGTAACGAATCTTCCGCTTAAACTGTTAGAAGGTAGTGATAAACGCTCAAATCATGCTTCCAAGTAGGAGGTCACGACGATCACGTAGTCAAAACAAAATTTATAACCCAACGGATGTCGGGGTCAAACCCAAGGGGCCTGATTTAGCTCATTAGAGATTGTGTGAAGCTATTCCAAAGAGAGAATGATTGTTCAACAAAACAAAACAATAAAATGGGGGAACTGGGAAAGTTGTCACTTCTAACTCAATTCAAATAAAAGCTATAAAATCGAGATGGGTGTACCAAATTGAACTAGACAACTAGGGGTGCATTTTCGATGGGGAATTTGCTATAGGATAGGGTAATCACTAATTCACTAAAATTCTCACCTATTGACACAGGTAGCATTGGTCATAAGTGTGGAATGCTATCTGTCGATCAATATCCACATATTCGATGATTTCGGTTAGAACATCATTCGGTGTGCTAAATAACCAACCAACATTTGCTTGGGGAGGTCATCCTATTTCTACCTCGGACCCTTAAATGGGAGATTCCACGATTGGAGCTATGTCTAGCCTCCAATCTAAGTGGATTCCCAAGTACCCACTAGCAATTTCACATCCACAACTACAAAATTCTCTCTCGAGCAATTAAATAGCCATGTAAGGTAAATTCATGTTTGCAACCACAAATTATTAGTTTAAAACAAGGTGAAATTACTAGACCCATATCAGATAAGAAATTATAAGAGTGATTTAGCAACACCCACACCCATTAGCTAGGCACTCATCATTAATACACCCCTAGACGAAAGAAATTAGTCACTCATAGAAGGAGAAGAAGATATACTAGCTTGGTACATCAAATTCCCATCCATTGTAGTTGATTCTCAACTTCTAGATTCAAATGAGCACATAAATTTGTTAACCAAAAGATTGGATTGAAAACCCTCTCTCAATGGAGATGGAGAAAAGTGTTTACAAGCCAAAAATATCTCAAAATTCTCTCTAAAATTCTCTACTCTGAATTATATATACAAAACAAGCCTAAGATTGCCTTTTATATGTTACCAAAATCATCACATAAATTTAGGACAAAATTGCCCTCCAGGTGGTGTGCGACGCAGCATGCGGTTCGCACGTCACAGTGTGCATATCGCACACTGACTTCAGGTTGACCAGTGAGTTCAATCGCTTAGGTAGGCCTTGTGCGAAGGGTGATACATTTTGCACCATGAGATGTGCGCATCGCATGGCGACCGCATGCCGTAGAAGAATCTTCAGTCATCTTTGCAACTTCATGCGGAGGAGATGCAAACCTCACCTCAGCTTGTGCGTGTCGCACAACCACCGCACCTCTCGACAGATTCTCCAGCTTTTCTCAACTCTTCACACATAGCTTCTTTTTGGATCTGGGTTCATATACTTGTTTCTCCTCTTCTATCCAAAGTACCTGCATAGACATCAACAAAGGCAATAAGAACATCTAAATCAATTCAAAATGTAGCAATGATTCATGGATATAGGCTCAATAAGTTGGTAGATTACCGACTTGACTTATGAAACCCCCAAACTTAAACTATTTCTTGTCCTCAAGCAAGATACTCATATGGCAAGGAATGAATTATGCTAAGGCTCTATTAAGGAACAAAAACTATTCTACACTAAAAATTAAAGAAAAATAAACAAACATAAGACTCAAACAAAAGACTCAACTACTATGCTTATCTCAATTTGGACTCCCACATGCTCAAGGCAATTGCTCATTTCAAAACTTTTTTTTCAAAGGACATCATGTTTCATTCAAAACTTAAGGGAATTTAAAGCAAGATATTTAAGCTTCTCAAGTCATTGGCATGGACCGTCAAGGTTTGCCTCAAGATTCGCCACACAACATGTCTCATTCATTCCCCTCAATTGAAATAGAGACTATATGCTTCAATTCGAGTGCATGATTCCACTCACCATAAGAGAGAATCCCACTCACAATCATTCAATTCACAAAACAAGGGATATAAGAGAACCAAGAAGACTCTCACTCTCTCAAGGAAGTTCAAGTGCATACGCGTCGAACCATAGGCTTGCCCTTCATATAAATTGCCACTAATGTAGGGTAGCCAAGCTTGGAATCACCAAGAACTTTCAGGTTATAATGTTGGCTAGGGCTAAGGTGAGGATATCATTTGGTTCAAGTGACTACACCTCCCTAATGCTCTTTGTTTGTCATTTCAAATGCCACTCACATTTTTCAATTTCCAACTTCACCTTATTTGTTCCTCACACAACCCAAGATTTCTCCTTTTAACCTCATGATTATTCACACCTTATATAACCTTTACTTGTTGGCACCTATTTTTGCTTTTCAATTTTCTCATTTGGATTGATCTTTTAGAGCAATTTTCAATTCTCAAATCAAGGTGCCACCTTGCACTTGAAGTGCATTTCTTTTCTTCTCCTCGTTTGATCACATGCACCCCAAACTTAGGCATTTGCCTATGTCATCTTTTGTTTCCCCCCAAACTTAGGCTTTTAGCCTATATTACATTTTCAAGAAATTAAGGAGGATGGGTGTCAAAGAATGGTCACAAGCTCAAAGGGGTTCACTAGGTTTTGATGTCATTGGGAGGTCATTTGAGTGAAGTGGCTATCAAAAAGGGCCTAAGGTCATTTTCCAAGCTTGGTTACACCTAGAATTTTGCCTTAAATCACATACGGGTCAAGTTCTAGATGACACTTATGCACAAGAATCAAGGTAAAGCCTCACCGCATAAGCCATCATGCCACAAGACTTCATCCATTAGTCCCACAATCAATTGGGGCAAATGACTTTTGATAAGCTATTCCGAGTTCATTACACACTCGTTTGTGAGTCAATCAAGCCAAAGAGAGAGTGTGCAAGTCATGACAAGAGAATGCTTTTATCTCAAAAATTCATTTCCCTTTCTCTTTTCCTTTCCAAAAAAAACAATTCACCAAGAATTTTTTTTGGTGGGCCCATTTCGAGACAAGCATTTACGGACTCAATTTTAAACTAAACTTGGCATTTTCCCTTAAGAATTCACTTCTCAATCTATCATAGGGAAACACTAACCCGGTTCGACACACAAAAACAAAAGAAAAGAAAAGAAAATAATCAAAAAAAATTCTCCTTGAGAAAGAACCGTGGTAATAAGAAAAGCCTCGGAGATTATTTCTACACTATTATGAATAGGCGATCCACAAATTTCCGCACTCATGAATTAATTAAGAACAAGCCTCGGCGTAGGCATTTAGCGCATTTGTAAGGCACGGGTAGTGGAACAATGGGGCATGTAAGACCAACCTGGAACACCATCGATGAAAATATCAAACCCGGCGAGGGCACAATTAAGCTCAAAGTAAAACGTAAAGCAAAACATAATCTAAAAAAAGGAAATATAAATAGCATCACAATCAATCCAAAATGTGCCCGACAAGGGCAAAATAAAACTAAGCAAACTAATCGACTAGGCCCGACAAGGGCAATAAATTATCTCAAGTCCACTCACGGGCACTAAAGAGCAAGTAAAGAAAGCCACCCCTCCCATGAAAGAAGCATTGTCCTCGATGCTCATAGTGCAATGGGAATGGGTGGAACTCCCTATAGGATCTAATCCTCATCAACACCACCATCCGAAGAAGCTTCTTCTTCAACATTCTTTTGAAACACAGGGTTCTCATCATCTTCTGCTTCCTCCTCCTCATGACTTGGTATCTCCTCGGATGCATATGAATTAAACAAGTTATCCAACGGGTCGTGAATCCTCCTAGGTGGAGGCAATGTGGATAGGTCCTCTTGTATTATCGGTGCTTTATCTTTTTCCTTGGCCATGTCCGACCGAATGGACTTGAGAGACCTCTCGCACGCATCCACTCATTTCTATAGATTGAGAGTACTTTCCACCACTTCTTTCATGGCTACTTCGACTGCCCTCCCAATCAATCCTGGGAGATCATCTGACAGACCCTTCAACTACCTCTTATGATTATATGCTTTGTCAACCATGTCTTGGAGGCTGAGTGGTTCCCTGGGTGCGGTAGCTGGAGGAGTGTGTCCTTGTGAGGCAGTAGGCGAATGAGGATAAGTATGCATGTCTACATCTGAGTCATCATCCTCGGCTTCTACCGATGCTTCAACCCTAGGCTTTCTAAATTGGGGAGCATCACGGTTAGTCTTTTTATCAAGATCCAACACACCAATGGCGGGGGTAGGAATATCACAATCAAAGAAGGGGACACCGACTTGTGCACATAATTTGCTGATCAACACTGGGAAGGGGAATGCATCCTTTTCTCGATGGGATATTCTCTAAATATGGTTGCAATTCCTCCAAAATTCACATGTTCACTTGTCATGATATAAGCAACCAAAATGGCACCCTCTTGCGTTATTTTTTGATCATTTTGAGAGGGAAGGAACCTATTGGGGACTAGATCATACCACAGTCAGGCTTAAAAGTGTAATGTTTTTCTTGGGATATCACCCCCCACAAGGGACCAAGAAGGAACATCTCGAGTAATGATTGGGGCTGTTGCTTGATATGGCTTTGGATCAACCACCAATTTAGCCATGAGGGATAGTGCAGGGTCGATTTCTTGGCCCTAATATATGGCATTGATAGCAGTGGGGGTGGTGCTAACCTTCTTGCCTCTGACTATGACTGAATTCAAGTTGGGGAATTTCTCCGCTGGCCCTTTGTATCCTTTGGAGTCTTGGGTAGCCTGATATGCCGTGAAGAATTCCCGCATCACTTCCTCATAATACCCTTGGGTACATCCTGAAAGGGGTGCCATTCTCGCTCAGCCATCTGTCAGTGCATGTTTGGTAGTTCATCTCTGACCTCTCCCAAGTTAAAGCTTTGCTCCTCATTGAAGCCTCTATCTTTGTCCCGTTTGTAGATAGCTTCATGCCCTCTATTCCGAAGTAGATCCTTGCTTCTTCGGTAGCACTTCTCCTGCTAGAAGACATAGTCTGCATTCAAAGATTGTGAGCCAAAAACAAAACAAATTCTACTAAGGGTGGAATGCAACTTATTAGAAAAACAAAGTAGAGGTCTGTTGTCTTGTGCGGACCACATACGAGACACACTAGGAAGAGTGCATATCGTAAGTGCTGTTGCACAAGCCAACAGAACCTTCAGGAAATTTTTCTCTTGATGCGCGAAACTTGTGCGATCCTCACCATCAGAAGTGCGTGTCGCATCAAGCTTGGCCACTCAAGTAAGTGTTCTGCACTTTTCTTTTCAAGTTGGTGCGATGCTTTGAGCAACCTGCATATCAAGATCTATGCATCGTATGTGAAATTCACAAAGGCACAATTGAAACTTTTGGTTCCTTGTGTTCTTATGAGATACGCATATGATCCATAGAGCAAGATGTGCTCCAGCACTTACCACCATATGCAACCAATTCATAACAACAATGGGGCAAAGGGGATTCATGACCATAACTTCTGGGTACTCAGACTTCCCCGGATTTCCATTAACACATAACCAACAAGAAAGGACTCAACGACTTCCCTTAAGTTGAACGTTACCCCATCTATCATTGGGAACATCAAACCTTCCTTACATTAATGGGCTCCAATAGCATATCAACAATTAACCTCCTCCCCGCACAAGATCATATAACCCAACGAGATTTTCAAATAAGAATCATGGGCCTACAATCAGCAACATTCAACCTCAATTATCAATTATCAATCAAAACCTCATGACTAATGATGACTTGCCCTTAAGAATGACGTCACCCAATCCATCATCGGGCTAAATCAAGCACTAGTCACAAGTGGGTTACTCAGACTTCATCCCATCACAAATATTAAGGCTAAACATTTCTACCAATCAACATGCATAGTCAAGATTTACCATCTACCAAGTTGACATTAAAAGATTTCATCATTACAACTTAAAATTGGGGACCCAAAATTTTCAGATCTCACCCATTATCAACATGGCTAATCTACTAATCATGCTTCATAATATAAGTTCCCAACAATCATAAAAATAACTATTTAATGTCGAGGAACTTACCACAAGTGAAGATTGCGAAGGGAAGAATGAAAATTGAAGCCTTTTTTTGAATTCCAACAATGGTGCCCCACAAGACCTTCCGAAGAATGACAGAGGCGACGTGGATAAGTGGTGGAAAAGATTGGATGAGAAGAGGAGAAGATTTTCGTGGGGAGTTGAGGGGTCTTGGAGAGAATTTTGGTGGAAGATTTTGAGGGTTGTGAGGAAAGATAATGGAATAAGAAGAGAGAGAGGCAGTTTTAAAAGAAAAAGAAGAAGAAGAGTCGGCTGGGTTGTCTCCGGGTCGGGTCGGTCAATGGGTTTGGTCAATTAAAAATTCAAATTTACCTCTTGTGCACCACGATATGCAATTCACACTAGGGAGGGTGCAGACCGCATGGCGTATTGCACATGCCCTTTTTTTCTCCACTGGGTTTGCCCAGGCATCTGTTTCCTTGTGCGATAGAGGTGAGATGTGCAGTTGGGTTGGTGCAATCCGCACAACACGGAGCATGTCACCTCTATTTTTTTTTCAATTTCTTTCCAGGCATTCTATTTTGGTGAGCGATGAGCTATGCGACCCGCACAATTGCTTATGCGGTCTGCACAATCCACTGCAAGGCATTTTTTTGCCTTGTTTTCCCTTGTCCATATTTTCCATTCCATGCATTCCCTACAGAACATCAAAAATAACAAACAATAACCAAAAACAAGGAAAGAAACTTGGGTTGCCTCCCGAGTAGAGCTTGATTTAATGTCGCGGCACGAGAATATTACCTCAATCCTCATTCATTTTTAGGGTTATTGATGGTGTCGCTAGGCAGCGTTCCCTTCATCCGTGGGTTCATTTGTCTTGATAGGTGGGTTCTTTGGGCCTCAAGCTGCTTAATCGAAGCACTATGGGAGCTCACCATTTGGTGAAGCGTAGAGACCTCACTCTTTAGCTCACTCAGTCCCGAGTTTGTAGTGTCCACCTTCTTAAGAACCAAGGATAACATGTCCTCTAACTTGGACTGTGCGGGATTGCTTGTGCCCAGCTGGTATAGAGAATAAGATTTGTTTGGGGGATGTAAAGATTAGAGCTCCGGTGATTGAAGCGATCACCATCCTTATCTCTTTCACGCCAATTGCCCTCCCTCGCTTTGTCTCTAATCCAACCTTGATTCTCTTCTCGTGGGAAATAATACCCTGGGCGAGAACCCTCCGACACATAGCATAGCTTACCATCAACCTCAGTCATAAGCTCAACATTTTTTACCTCAATCTCTAGTGTACTCACTGCATTCACTTTCTTAACACCAGCTCCCATCACATGCTTGGCCATCAAGTCAATTTGTGTCATCATTTTAGCTAAAGCTTCATCTCGCTCCTCATATTTTCTCCTTGCTTCATTTGTCAAGATTATTGAGGGAGTTCCCGAAGTTGACACCTCTGCCTCTCTTGTATGCCAAGCTTAATTGGTCTTGGTCATTCATTCTAATAGAGTCGAGGCAATGTGAAACTCAAGGTCCATAAAGGTGCCACCTCCAAGATTATAGGCCACTGATTTGTTTATGGAGTTCAATGACCGGTAGAAGCTTTATAATAACACATTGCTTGACAATTCATGGTTTGGACACAAGAGAAGCTTCTTCTTGAATCGTAGCCAAACCTCATATAAGGGCTCATCGGGGAGTTGCTTGAAGTTGGTGATCTCATCTCTTAACTTCATCATTCGGGATGGAGGAAAGAATCTCAAGGTCAATGCCTCAACCAACTCGGCACAAGATGTGATGGATTCATCCGACAATTCCTCCAACCACGCCGTGGCTTCCCCCATCGAAGAGAAAGGGAATAGGCGCAATCAGATGGACTCTTGGGAGATATTATGGATCATGAATGGTTGGCAAATCTCCAAGAAGTTCCGAATATGCCGGTTGGCATCCTCATGGGTAGCTCCACTAAATAGCCCCTTCATTTGAATCAAATGGAGCATGGTGCTTGTCACATGGAAGACAATGTTTCCAATTGTGAGAGGTAAGCGGATTGCACCTACACCTCCGTTCATCATTGGCTCAGCAACATTGGCATTGTCAAAGCCGCCAATGCTCTCATTGTCCTCGGCTTCTTCCATAGCTGACCTGCTCAATCAACACTCAAAAACAACAAAAAGTAAAATAAAACAAACTCTCTCAAGTTGACTTCACAACAACAATAAAAAACTAGCTAATACTCAAGTCCCCGACAATGACGCCATTTTTGATAAATGCTTAAATCGTGCTCTCCAAGTAGGAGGTCACGATGATCGTGTAGTCAAAATAAAATTTATAACCCAATGGATGTCGGGGTTGAACCCAAGGGACCTGATTTAGCTTATTAGAGATTGTGTGAAGCGATTTCAAAGAGAGAGTGATTGTTCAACAAAACCAAACAATAAAATGGGGGAATTGAGAAAGTTGTCACTACTAAGTCAATTCAAATAAAAGCTATAAAATCGGGATTGGTGTACCAAATAGAACTAGATGACTAGGGGTGCATTTCTGATGGGGCATTTGCTATAGGATAGGGTAATCACTAGTTCACTCAAATTCTCACCTATTGACACGGGTAGCGTTGGTCATAAGTGTGGAATGATATCTATCGATCAACATCCACATATTCGATGATTTCGATTAGAACATCATTCGGTGTGCTAAATAACCAACCAACATTTTCTTGAGGAGGTCATCCTATTTCTAGCTCAGACCCTTAAATGGGAGATTCTGCGATTGGAGCTATGTCTAGCCTCCAATCTAAGTTGATTCCCAAGTACCCACTAGCAATTTCACATCCACAACTACAAAATTCTCTCTTGAGCAACTAAATAGCCAAGTATGGTAAATTCATATTTGCAACCACAAATTATTAGATTAAAACATGGTAAAATTACTAGACCTATATCAGATAAGCAATTATAAGAGTGATTTAGCAAAACCCACACCCATTAGCTAGGCACCCATCATTAATACACCCCTAGATAGGAGAAATTAGCCACTCATAGAAGGAGAAGAAGATATACCAGGTGGGTACATCAAATTCCCATCCACTGTAGTTGATTCTCAAGTTCTAGAGTCAAATTAGCACACAAATTTATTAACCAAAAGATTGGATTGAAAACCCTCTCTCAATGGAGATGGAGAAAAGTGTTTACAAGCCAAAAATATCTCAAAATTCTCTCTAAAATTCTCTACTCTGAATTGTATATACAAAACAAGCCTAAATTTGCCTTTTATATGTCACTTGGTGATGCTGATGATGAGGACTAGATCCTCCAGGGAGTTTCACCCTTTACCCAATGCACTATGAGCATTGAGGACAATGTTTCTTTCATGGAAGGGGGTGGCTTTACTTGCTTTTTTTTGGCGCCCGTGAGTGTGCTTGAGAAAATTTATTTCCTTTGTCGGGCCTAGTTGATTAGTCTGCTTAGTTTTATTTGTCCCTTGTCGGGCATATTTTGGATTGATTGTGATGCTATTATTTTTCCTTTCTTTAGATTATGTTTTGCTTTACGTTTTACTTTGAGCTTAATTATTCCCTCGCTGGGCTTGATGTTTTCATTGATGGTGTGCCGGGTTGGTCTTACATGCCCCATTGTTCCACTACTCTTGCCTTACAAATGCGCTAAATGCCTACGCCGAGGCTTGTTCTTGATTGATTCATGAGCGCAGAAAATTGTGGATCGCCTTGTTCATAGTAGTGTAGAAATAAACTCCGAAGGTTTTCTTAATACTACGGTTCTTTCCCAAGGAGAAAAAGTTTTGGTTATTTTATTTTTCTTTTCTTTTGTTTTTGTGTGTCGAACCGGGTTGGTGTTTCCCTATGATAGATTGAGAGGCAACTTTCTTAAAGGAAAATGCCAAGTTTTGTTTATAATTTAGTCCATAAATGCTTGTCTCAAAATGGACCCACCGAAATATTTTCTTGGGAATTGTTTTTGGAAAAGGAAAGGAAAAAGGGAAATGAATTTTTGAGGAAAAGCATTCTGTTGTCATGACTTGTAAACTCTCGCTTTGGCTTGATTGACTCACAAACGAGTGTGTAATGAACTCAGAATAACTTGTCAAAAGTCATTTGCCCCAATTGATTGTGGGATTAATGGAAGAAGTCTTATGGCATGATGCCTTGTGCGTTGAGGCTTTACCTTGATTCTTGTGCATAAGTGTCATCTAGAAATTGCCCCGAATATAATTCAAGGCAAAATTCTAGGTGTAACCAACCTTGGAAAATGACCTTAGGCCCTTTTTGATAGCCACTTCACTCAAATGACATCCCAATGACATCAAATCCTAGTGAACCCCTTTGAGCTTGTGACCATTCTTTGACACCTTTGTAACATCATAACCTTTTTGGAATCTCTATCTTTGTACCTATCCTCCCTAATTGCTTGAAAATGAAATATAGGCTAAAAGCCTAAGTTTGGGGGGAAACAAAAGATGACATAGACAAATGCCTAAGTTTGTGGGTGCATGTGATCAAACGAGGAGAAGAAAAGAAATGCACTTCAAGTGCAAGGTAGCACTTTGATTCGAGAATTGAAAATTTCTCCAAAAGATCAATCTAAATGAGAAAATTGAAAAGCAAAAATAGGTGCCACCAAGTAAAGGTGATATAAGGTGTGAATAATCATGATGTTAAAAGGAGAAATCTTGGGTTGTGTGAGAGAGAAATGAGGTGAAGTTGGAAATTGAAAAATATGAGCGGCATTTGAAATGACAAAACAAAGAGCATTAGGGAGGTGTAGTCACTTGAACCAAATGATATCCTCACCTTAGCCCTAGCCAACATTATAACCCGCAAGTCCTTGGTGATTCCGAGCTTGGCTACCCTACATTAGTGGCAATTTATATGAAGGACAAGCCTATGGTTCGACGCGTATGCACTTGAACTTTCTTGAGAGAGTGAGAGTCTTCTTAGTTCTCTTATAATCTCGTATTTTGTGAATTGAATGATTGTTAGTGGGATTCTCTCTTGTGGTGAGTGACATCATGCACTCGAATTAAAGCATAAAGTCTCTATTTCAATAGAGGGGAATGAATGAGAAAAGTTATGTGATGAATCTCGAGGCAAACCTTGACGGTCCATGCCAATGACTTGAGAAGCTTACATGTCTAGCTTTAAATTCTCTTGAGTTTTGAATGAAACATGATGTCCTTTGAACAAAAAAGTTTTGAAATGAGCAATTTCCTTGAGCATGTGGGAGTCCAAATTGAGATAAGCATAGTAGTTGAGTCTTTTGTTTGAGTCTCTTGTTTGTTTATTTTTCTTAAATATTTAGTGTAGAATAGTTTTTGTGCCTTAATTGAGCCTTAGCATAACTCATTCCTTGCCATGTAAGTATCTTGCTTGAGGACAAGCAATAGTTCAAGTTTGTGGGTTTGATAAGTTGGTAACCTACCAACTTATTGAGTCTATATCCATGAATTATTAGTATATTTTGAATTGATTTAGAGGTTCTTATGACCTTTATTGATGTCTATGCATGTACTCTTGATAGAAGAAAAGAAACAAGGATATGGACCCAAAAAGAGCCAAAAAGAAGCTAAGTGTGAAGAGTTGAGAAAAGCTGGAGAATCTACCGAGAGGTGCGGTGGTTGTGCGACACGCACAAGCTGAGGTGTGGTTTGCATCTCCTCCGCATGAAGCTACAAAGATGATTGAAGATTCTGCTACGGCATGCGGTCGCCATGTGATGTACACATCTCATGATGCGAAATGCATCATCCTCCGCACAAGGCCTACCTAAGAGACTGAAGTCACTGGTCAACCTAAAGCCGGTGTGTGAAGCGCACACTGCGACATGCAAATCGCATGCTGCGTCGCACACCACCCAGAGGGCAATTTTGTTCTAAATTTATGTGACGATTTTGGGAACATATAAAAGGCAATTTTAGTTTTGTTTTGTATATACCATTCAGAGTAGAGAATTTCAGTAGAGAATTTTTGAGATATTTTTGGCTTGTAAACACTTTTCTCCATCTCCATTGAGAGAGGGTTTTCAATCCAATCTTTTGGTTAACAAATTTGTGTGCTAATTTGACTCTAGAACTTGAGAATCAACTACAATGGATGGGAATTTCATATACCCAGCTGGTATATCTTCTTCTCCTTCTATGAGTGGCTAATTTCTCTTATCTAGGGGTGTATTAATCAAGCAACTTAAAGCTTTTAACTCAAGAGGCATACAACACAAGTGCAATTGACAATACTTAAGCCAAACAAAACCCATTTCAAGCACTAAACATGACTTCGGTTGGTACTAATGATTAGTCAATCACATGCTAACTTACTCTAAGCACTTTCTTCGATTCAAAACACAAACTCATGCTGCAAAGGAACAATAAGAACAAGCAAGTGACAATAACCAATCCTCAAGGTGTGACTCCAACCACTAGCTTACCAACACATGCTCATTTGAGTCATTTTTGGAGTTTATCAATGTCACCAACTATCCTAATTCGCATGCCCTCACAAGAACAAAAGTCCCAAAAATACACTATGTACAAATTTAATCACAAGGGACAAATACGAACACTCACACTCACAAGGAAGTTTAAGTGCACACATGTCGACCCATAGGCTTGCCCTTCATGTAGATTGCCACTAATGTAGGGTGGCCAAGCTCGGAATCACCAAGGACTTGCGGGTTACTATGTTGGCTAGGGCTAAGGTGAGGATATCATTTGGTTCAAGTGACTACACCTCCCTAATGCTCTTTGTTCTCATTTTGAACACAGCTCACATTTTTTCAATTTTCAACTTCACCTTATTTCTCCCTCACACAACCCAAGATTTCTCCTTTTTAACTCATAATCATTCACTCCTTATATCACCTTCACTTGGTAGCACCTATTTTTACTTTTCAATTTGCTCATTGGATTGATCTTTTGGAGCAATTTTTAATTCGAAATTAAGGTGCTACCTTGCACTTGAAGTGCACTTCTTTTCTTCTCCTCATTTGATCACATGCACCCCCAAAGTTAGGCATTTCCCTATGTTATATTTCATTCCCCCCAAACTTAGGCTTTTAGCCTACATTTCATTTTCAAGCAATTAGGGAGGATGAGTGCCAAGATGGAGGTTCAAAAAAGGTCAAGGTGTTGACGAGGTTCCAAAGAACGGTCACAAGCTCAAAGGGGTTCACTAGGATTTGATGTCATTGGGAAGTCATTTGGGTGAAATGGCTATCAAAAAGGGCCTAAGGTCATCTTCCAAGCTCGGTTACACCTATAATTTTTCCTTGAATCACATTCGGGGCAATTTCTAGACGACACACATGCACAAGAATTATTCAACTAAACCTCACCACACATGGCATGCGAATCATTCAAGAAGGATCAATTTTCAACTTCCTAAACAAGAACAAAGATGAGCTATTGTACATTATCACCACTAATGAGTCAAGAGTCACAAAAAGATTAAAAGAGTTGTCACAAAATCACTCTTTGCCATGCATTTTTCACAATTTTTTTTGGAAGGGTATGCCTATTTCACTTAGCATGCAAGACTACTTTATTGGTACCAAACAATTCAATTTGCAACCAAAGCCTCAAAAGATGATGATTTGCCCTTAAGAATGTCGTCACTCAGTCTATCATTGGGCTAATTCATCTATCTAAATCGGCATGGCTACACAAGGTGGATCAAAACAAGTATCACACTTTCAGAAAACATGCAATTCCCACATGACAAAGTGTGTGTCGCACGTGCAACATACATGCTAACAGTGAGCATGTGCGAAGCTCGTGCAGTTTGCACAATGACCTGTGCGGCCCACATATCTCCTAGCAAGATCTATGTAGCCTAACGGGTACTCAGACTTTCCCCGGCCCACAACAACCACATCCCAACTACAAAATAACAAAAGAAGCTACAAAGTAAAGAAAACTAAAAATAACTAAACCATCAACTTCTTCCACAACAATAGCAAAGCCCGACAGGGGTATAAAACCAAACAAAACAAGCCTGACAAAGGCACCATAATGAGAAGGGTTGGTGTTTATATCTGATGAGTTTCAATTAGCGACGCAATGGAAGAACTTGACAAAATTTATTGTGTGCCAAAAGGAGAGAGAACACCTCTATTTTGAGAAGAAAATGTTTGGATCCTTTTGATTTTTTTTGAACGTTTTAAACTTACCTGAATGGCCTAGAAGCTTCACGTTCGCGGTGGCCCGGTGCATTCGTGAAGGTTTGAAGTTTAACTGGCCTTCACGTTCATGGCCAATCCATATGTTCACGAAGGTCTATCGTGACTTAGTCTTCGCGTTCGCGGCCTGTCCTTCACGTTCGCAAAGAAGGCTGGTTAGACCAGATTTTCATTTTTTCTTCAGCCTACTGCCTACGATGTGTGATGCAACATGTGATGAGCACTATGTGAGGTGCGAGATGCACCATGTTCGCACATGCCAGTGTTTTTGATCAGTCCACTGGTTGCTTGTGCAATGGCATGTGCGATGAGCACTCTTCCAAGTGCGAAAAGCACGTCTTTCAGAGGTATTTTTGGTGCTTCTCAACACTTGGTTCCTCTTCTCATTCCCTTGGGCACCTAAAAACACACCAAAAAGAAACAAAAAGTGAAGTAAAGCATAAAAATGATGGGTTGCCTCCTATTAAGCGCGCCATTTGATGTCGCGGTGCGATGCAATCTACTTTACCATCGAGATTTCCACTTGGATGCTTGAACCTTTGACCCAAATATGAATTGAATTTCTAGTGGCACTCCCGGGGTGAAGGTTTTAGCATGAGAAGGCCATTCTCTTGATTTCACAATCCACACTTTTTGGCCATCAAGTGAGGAAGGACGCTTTGACTTCGTTCCATGACAAACTCAAAACTGGATTAACCTTCGTCCACCCTCCTTCCAAGGTCTTCTAAAAGATTGATTACTTTGACTCTCGTCCATCGAATCAAACTTAAGGTTGAACAAAGGTTGAAGTGGGATTTGTATGTCTCCACCTTCAAGCTTGCCTCGTTCATAACATCCTCACTTAGAGATGTTATGACATCATGGCCCATATTTGGTGTGGTTGGTTGCAACACCAACTTCAATTCATGATCTTCCCTTGTGTTTTCCTCTTCTTTCACCCTTGCGTCCACAAAGCATTGCTTTATGGATTGAACACCCCCTCTTAGGTCTCTAACGATGCCAAGAGGGTTTGGAGCTTACCGTATATTCCTTCCTCGCTTGCGAATTCATGGTCCTTGTCAAGGTCACAAGCACCACTTGCAACATTGTTAGCACAAGAAGGGGGAGGGGGACGATCATCATTGGGGAAATCTCTCCAATGTCCATTACGACCACCACACAAATAACAATTGCACCTATCATAGGAACAAGAGAGAGAATACCTTCCTCTCTTAGGGCCAATTCTACACCTTTGTCTGAGGTGGGGTCCTCCATAATAAACACAATAGTCGGGAATATAAATCAAAATGCAACCATCACCATTTTTAAAATTCAAATAAGCCATGATGCTATCAAAAAGCTACAACTAAACAAAATGAAAAACAATTATTCACAAAAATTAAACTAGAGTAAGTAAACTTAAATCCTAAACTAACTCAATACGCCAAATTGTTCCCCGACAAGGGCACCATTTTTGATAAATGCTCAAATTGTGCTCTCCACTTAAGGAGGTCACGATGATCGCATAGTCAAAACAAAATTTATAATTCCCAAATAATGTCGGGATCGAACCCAAGAGAACAATATAGTCGCAACCAAGCTAATAAAGAATCTAAGCAACTTATTTAAGTTCAATTAACAAAAAGAGAAAATATATCTAAAAAGGGGGGTTTTAACTACAACTAAAAGATAAAGAAAATCAAATAAAAGATAAAGTGATCAATGGCTTTCCTTACTTTCGCCAAGAAAGGACAACAAGGGGGATATGGGCTTGGGAATTCAAATTCATAAGACTTGCACCCGATTGACACTTAGGTAGTCTTGGTCATAAGTGTGGAATGCTATCTCTCGATCAACAACCACATTTCCGAATGATTTCGGTTAGAAGATCATTCGGTGCAATAAACAAGCAACCAATTAACTTGGGTAGGTCATCCTATTTCTAGCTCGGACCCTTAAATGGGAGATTCCATGATTGGACCTATCTCTAGCCTCCAATCTAGATGGATTCCCAAGTTCCCACTATTGAATCTTCCCAAATTTAAGGAAATTCTCTCTTGAGCAATAACCCAAATCAGAAATCTAAGTCAATGTTTGCAACCATTGACCATAAATTCTAGCAATGCAAGATTCAAAAGACCCAAATAATCAAACAAGTACAAATCTAGATTTAGAATAAAAAACCCAACAAGTATTATCTCTAATACAAACCCAAAATCTCAAGTCAACAATACACCAAGTAAATAGCAACTAATAACAAGAGTTGAAGAATAGAATCTAAAGATTTTACAATACAAAGCATCCAAATATTCACTCCTATGGTGTTGGTTGATGAACCTTACTCCCAAGCTTGCTCAAAAGTTCTAAAAATAGCCAAAGACATGATTCAAGATGGATTGGAAGTGTTTTATGTCAATTGGGGTTTCCAAAAATGGGAATTTCCAAATTTGTCCTGCAGCTGATGAATCCTTCATCGCGATCGTGTACATGGCCTTCACGATCACAAGGCTCTTCAATTTCCTTCACCGCGATCACGTGAAACTCAAGGTCCATAAAGGTGCCACTTCCAAGATTATCGGCCATTGATTTATTTACGGAGTTCAATGACTGGTAGAAGCTTTGTAATAAAAAATTGTTTAATAATTCATGGTTTGGACACAAGAGAAGCTTCTTCTTGAATCGTAGCCAAACCTCATGTAAGGGCTCATCGGGGAGTTGCTTGAAGTTTGTGATCTCATCTCTTAACTTCATCATTTGGGATGGAGGAAAGAATCTCAAGGTAAAGGCCTCAACCAACTTGGCCCAAGATGTGATGGATTCATCTGGCAATTCCTCCAACCACTCTATTGATTCCCCCATCAAAGAGAAAGGGAATAGGTGCAATCGTATGGACTCTTGGGAGATATTGTGGATCATGAATGGTTGGCAAATCTCCAAGAAGTTCCGAATATGCCAGTTGGCATCTCATGGGCAGCTCCACTAAATAGCCCATTCATTTGAATCAAATGGAGCATGGTGCTTGTCACATAGAAGAGAACATTTCCAATCGTGGGAGGTAAGCAGATTGCACCTACACCTCCGTGCATCATTGGCTCAGTAACATTGGCATTGTCGAAGCCGCCAATGCTCTCATTGTCCTCGGCTTCTTCCATAGTTGACCTGCTCAATCAACACTCAAAAACAACAAAAAGTAAAATAAAATAAACACTCTCAAGTTGACTTCACAACAACAATCAAAAACTAGATAATACTCAAGTCCCCACGAAAATCTTCTCCTCTTCTCACCCAATCTTCTCCACCACTTCTCCACGTCACCACCATTATTCTCTGGAAGGTCTTGTGGGTCACCATTGTTGGAATTCAAAAAAAAGCTTCAATTTTTGTTCTTCCCTTTGCAATCTTCACTTGTGGTAAGTTCCCCGACGTTAAATAGTTATTTTTATGATTGTTGGGAACTCATATTGTGAAGCATTCTTAGTAGATTATCCATGTTGATAATGGGTGAGATCCAAAAATTTTAGGTCCCTAATTTTAAGTTGTAATGATGAAATCTTTTAATGTCAACTTGGTAGATGGTAAATCTTGACTATGCATGTTGATTGGAAGTAATGTTTAGCCTTAATATCTGTGATGGGGTGAAGTCTGAGTAACCCACTTATGACTAGTACTTGATTTGGCCCGATGATGGATTGGGTGATATCGTTCTTAAGGGCAAGTCGTCGTTAGTCATGAGGTTTTGATTGATAATTGATAATTGAGGTTGAATGTTGCTGATTGTAGGCCTATGATTCTTATTTGAAAATCTAGTTGGGTTATATGATCTTGTGCGGGGAAGGGGTTAATTGTTGATATGCTATTGGTTCCCATTAATTCAAGAAGGGATTGATGTTCCCGGAGTAATGTCCATCTTAAGGGAAGTCGTTGAGTCCTTTCTTGTTGGTTATGTGTTAATGGAAATTTGGGGAAGTCTGAGTACCCGGAAGTTATGGTCATGAATCCCCTTTGCCCCATTGTTATTATGAATTGGTTGCGTGTTATGCTAAGTGCTGAAGCACATCTTGCTCTATGGATCATATGCGTAACTCACAAGAACACAAGGAACCAAAAGTTTCAATTGTGCTTTGTGCATTTCACATGCGATGCATAGATCTTGATATGCGGGTTGCTCAAGTCGTCACACCAAGTTGAAATTAAAAGTGAAGAACACTGACTTGGGGGGCTTAACTTGATGCGACACACACTTCTGATGGTGCGGATCGCACCAGCTTCGCACATCAAGAGAAAAATTTCTTGAATGTTCTGTTGGCTTGTGTGACAGCACTTGCAACACGCACTCTTCCTTGTGCGTCTCACATGTGGTCCATACAAGACAACGTACACCTACTTTGTTTTTCTAATCTGGTGCATTCCACCCTTAGTAGATTTTGTTTTGTTTTTGGCTCATAATCTTTGAATGCAGACTATGTCTTCTAGCAGGTGAAGCATTGTCGAAGAATCAAGGCTCTGCTTCGGAATAGAGGGCATGAAAGATATCTACAAATAGGACAAAGATAGAGGCTTCAATGAGGAGCAAAGATTTAACTTGGGAGAGGTTGGAGATGAACTACCAAACATGCACCAATAGATGGCTGAGCGAGAGTGGCACTCCTTTCAGGATGTACCCGAGGGGTATTATGAGGAAGTGGTACGGGAATTCTTCGTGGCATATCAGGCTACCCAAGACTCCAAAGGATACAAAGGGCCAGCGGAGAAATTCCCTAAATTGAATTTAGTCATAGTCAAAGGAAAGAAGGTTAGCATCACCCCAGCTGCTATCAATGCCATCTATTGGGGCCAAGTAATTGACCCTGCATCATCCCTCATGGCTAAATTGGTGGCCGATCCAAAGCCATATCAAGCAACAGCCCCAATCATTGCTCGAGATGTTCCTTCTTGGTCCCTTATGGGGGGTGATATCCCAAGAAAAACATTACACTTTGAAGCCTGACTGTGGTATGATCTAGTCCCCAATAGGTTCCTCCCCTCTCAAAATGATCATAAAATAACGCAAGAGGGTGACATTTTGGTTGCTGCCATCATGAAAAGTGAACATGTGAATTTTGGAGAAATTGCAGCCATGGTTATTCAGAGAAAATCCCACCGAGAAAAGGATGCATTGCCCTTCCCAGTGTTGATAAACAAGTTGAGTGCCAAGGCGGGAATTCCCTACCTCAGTTGTGACAAAGTCACCCACGCTGTGAGGATGATTGATCTTGATAAGAAAACTGATAAGGATGCACCCCAATTTTAGAGACAAAGGATTGAGGCATCAGTGGCAGCTGCGGGAGGTGACCTTAATGATAGAGTGGATGTTCCATCTCCTTCCCAGGTTACTGCCGAGCCACGTGCCCATGCCACAGTCCCCTCGATGACCAAAAGTAGACTTCAGGATATGGTTGATAAAACTTATAGCCATGAAAACCAGCTTTTTGACTTAGCCACTAAACTATCGGGGATGATCAATAGGGCAGTCAAGAGCGCAGTGAAGGGGGTAGTCGATAGCTTGAACACTCTGTACAAATGGGTTGATGTCATGGGGGGAGAGATCACGACACTCCGGAGAGATATTTGACAAAGCTAAAGGCAAGGCCCCTGTGGTGCAAGAGGATTTGACTACATTTCCACCACCTCGGAAGATTTTTGGACCTTTAGATGACTTGTTTGCCTCTTATGCAGAGGAAGAGCTACCCGAGACCGGAGATAGAGAGATGGAGGATGATCATGATCTTGATTTTCAGAGGGCGCTTCACGACTCCACACTTTCTTCGCACTCCTAAATGGGTGGTGCTGGCCTTAGTTGAGCCAGCTCCTGGTGATGCTGATGATGAGGACTAGATCCTCCATGGAGTTCCACCCTTTACCCATTGCACTATGAGCATTGAGGATAATGTTTCTTTCATGGGAGGGGGTGGCTTTACTTTTTTTTTTTTGGTGCCCGTGAGTGGGCTTGAGACAATTTATTTCCCTTGTCGAGCCTAGTTGATTAGTCTGCTTAATTTTATTTGACCTTTGTCGGGCACATTTTGGATTGATTGTGATGCTATTATTTTTCCTTTCTTTAGATTATGTTTTGCTTTACGTTTTACTTTGAGCTTAATTGTGTCCTCGCCGGGCTTGATATTTTCATCAATGGTGTGCCGGGTTGGTAATACATGCCCCATTGTTACATTACCCATGCCTTACAAATGCGCTAAATGCCTTCGTCGAGGCTTGTTCTTGATGATTCATGAGCATGGAAAATTATGGATCGCCTTGTTCATAGTAGTGTAGAAATAAACTCCGAGGTTTTTTTTAATACCACGGTTCTTTTCCAAGGAGCAAAAGTCTCAAAATGGGCCCATCGAAAATTTTTCTTGGTGAATTGTTTTTTTGGAAAGGAAAAGAGGAAGGGAAATGAATTTTTGAGATAAAAGCATTCTCTTGTCCTGACTTGCACACTCTCGCTTTGGCTTGATTGACTCACAAATGAGTGTGTAATGAACTCAGAATAGATTGTCAAAAGTTATTTTCCCCAATTGATTGTGGGACTAATGGATGAAGTCTTGTGGCATGATGCCTTATGCGGTGAGGCTTTACCTTGATTCTTGTACATAAGTGTCGTCTAGAACTTTCCTCAAATGTGATTCAAGAAAAAATTCTAGATGTAACCAAGCTTGAAAAATGACCTTAGGCCCTTTTTGATAGCCACTTCACTCAAATGACCTCCCAATGACATCAAATCCTAGTGAACCCCTTTGAGCTTGTGACCATTCTTTGACACCTTTGTAACACCTTAACTTTTTTGGAACCTCTATCTTGGAACCCATCCTCCCTAATTGCTTGAAAATGAAATATAGGCTAAAAGCCTAAGTTTGGGGGGGGGGTAGGAAACAAAAGATGACATAGGCAAATGCCTAAGTTTGGGGGTGTATGTGATCAAACAAGGAGAAGAAAAGAAATGCACTTCAAATACAAGGTAGCACCTTGATTCGAGAATTGAAAATTGCTCCAAATGAGCAAATTGAAAAGAAAAAATAGGTGCCACCAAGTAAAGGTGATATAAGGTGTGAATAATCATGAGGTTAAAAGGAGAAATCTTGGGTTGTGTGAGGGAGAAATAAGGTGAAGTTGGAAATTGAAAAATGTGAGCGGCGTTTAAAATGACAAAACAAAGAGCATTAGGGAGGTGTAGTCACTCGAACTAAATGATATCCTCACCTTAGCCCTAGAAAACATTATAACCCACAAGTCCTTGGTGATTAGGAGCTTGGCTACCCTACATTAGTTGCGATTTACATGAAGGGAAAGTCTATGGTTCAACGCGTATGCACTTGAACTTTCTTGAGAGAGTGAGAGTTTTCTTAGTTCTCTTATAATCTCGTATTTTGTGTGTTGAATGATTGTGAGTGGGATTCTCTCTTGTGGTGAGTGACATTATGCATTCAAATTAAAGCATAAAGTCTCTATTTCAATAGAGGGGAATGAATGAGAAAAGTTATGTGATGAATCTCGAGGCAAACCTTGACGGTCCATGCCAATGACTTGAGAAGCTTAATGTCTTGCTTTAAATTCCCTTGAGTTTTGAATGAAACATGATGTCCTTTGAACAAAAAAGTTTTGAAATGAGCAATTGCCTTGAGAATGTGGGAGTCCAAATTGAGATAAGCATAGTAGTTGAGTCTTTTATTTGTTTATTTTTCTTAAATTTTTAGTGTAGAATAGTTTTTTTGCCTTAATTTAGCCTTAGCATAATTTATTCCTTGCCATGTGAGTATCTTGCCTGAGGACAAGCAATAGTTCAAGTTTAGGGGTTTGATAAGTCGGTAATCTACCAACTTATTGAGCCTATATTCATGAATCATTGCTACGTTTTGAATTGATATAGAGGTTCTTATGGCCTTTATTGATGTCTATGCAGGTACTTTGGATAGAAGAAGAGAAACCAATATATGGACCAAAAAAGAGCCAAAAAGAAGCTAAGTGTGAAGAGTTGAGAAAAGCTGGAGAATCTTCCGAGAGGTGTGGTGGCTGTGTGACACGCACAAGCTGAGGTGCGGTTCACATATCCTCTGCATGAAGCTGCAAAGATGACTGAAGATTCTGCTATGGCATGCGGTCGCCATGCGACGCGCACATCTCGTGGTGCGATATGCATCACCCTCCGCAAAAGGCCTACCAAAGCGACTGAAGTCACAGGTCAACCTGAAGCTGGTTTGCGATATGCACACTGCGATATGTGAACCGCACTCCACGTCGCACACCACTCAGAGGGAAATTTTATCCTAAATTTCTGTGACGATTTTGGGAACATATAAAAGGCAATTTTAGGCTTGTTTTGTATATACAATTCGGAGTAGAGAATTTCAGAGAGAATTTTGAGATATTTTTGGCTTGTAAACACTTTTCTCTATCTCCATTGAGAGAGGGGTTTCAATCCAATCTTTTGTTTAACAAATTTGTGTGCTAATTTGACTCTAGAACTTGAGAATCAACTACAATGGATGGGAATTTGATGTACCCAGCTGGTATATCTTCTTCTCCTTCTATGAGTGGCTAATTTCTCTTGTCTCGGGGTGTATCAAATGTTGGTTGGTTATTTAGCACACTAAATGATGTTCAAACCGAAATCATCGAATATGTGTTGATCAAGAGATATCATTCCACACTTATGACCAACGCTACCCATGTCAATAGGTGAGAATTTGAGTGAATTAGTGATTACCATATCCTATAGTAAATGCCCTATCGGAAATGCACCCCTAGTCGTCTAGTTCTATTTGGTACACCTATCTCGATTTTATAGCTTTTATTTGAATTGAGTTAGTAGTGACAACTTTCCCAATTCCCCCATTTTATTGTTTGGTTTTGTTGACCAATCACTCTCTCTTTGAAATCGCTTCACACAATCTCTAATGAGCTAAATCAGGTCCCTTGGGTTTGACCCAGACATCCGTTGGGCTATAAATTTTGTTTTGACTACGCAATCGCCGTGACCTCCTACTTGGAGAGCATGATTTGAGCGTTTATCAAAAATGGCGTTGTTGCCGGGGACTTGCGTATTAGCTAGTTTTTGATTGTGTTGTGAAGTCAATTTGAGAGTGCTTGTTTTCTTTTACTTTTTGTTGTTGTTGGTGGTCAATTTGCAGGCACACATCATTCGAATATAAAGGCAAATACTTCTCATTCGATCCAGCATTTTTGATAAATGCTCAAATCATGCTCTCCAAGTAGGAGGTCATGACGATCGCGTAGTCAAAACAAAATTTCTAACCCAACGGATGTCGGGGTCGAACCCAAGGGACCTGATTTAGCTCATTAGAGATTTTGTGAAGCAATTTCAAAGAGAGAGTGATTGTTCAACATAACCAAACAATAAAATGGGGGAATTGGGAAAGTTGTCACTACTAACTCAATTCAAATAAAAGCTATAAAATCGAGATAGGTGTACCAAATAGAACTAGACGACTAGGGGTGCATTTCCGATGGGGCATTTGATATAGGATAGGGTAATCACAGATTCACTTAAATTCTTACTTATTGGTCCTCCCATTTTGGTCCCCGATATCACGAATGAGGAGTTCAGAAATGCCATCCATTTGCTAGCCCAGACTTTTGCCACTCAGGCCAATTAGCCGGCTCCTGCCCCGGTACACCCTCAAGGTGGGGTAGCGGCTTGAGTTCGTGACTTTATCCGAATGAACCCACCCGAATTTTGGGGTTCAAAAGTGAGTGAGGACCCGCACAACTTTATTGATGAAGTGAAGAAGATCTTTGAAGTTATGCAAGTGGTTGGGGTTGATTGTGTTGAGCTTGCATCCTATCAACTCAAGGACGTAGCTCATATTTGGTTCACACAATGGAAGGAGGCTAGGGTGAAGGACGTGTCCCCACGACATGGGAATGTATTGAGAGGTCCTTCCTTTATAGGTTCTTTCCCTGAGAGTTGAGGCAAGCAGAGGTGGAGGAATTCGTGAACTTGAGACAGGGGTCGATATCGGTTCAAGAGTATAGTCTGAAGTTCACTCAGTTGTCTAGATATGCTCCTTCCATGGTAGCGGACCCGCATGATCAAATAAGCAAGTTTATTTATGGGGTTTTTGATGTGGTGAAGAAAGAGTGTAGGTTTGCCTTATTGTTGAGTGACATGAACATTTCCCGACTCATGACTCATACCCATCAGATTAAGAGTGACAAGCTTAGGGAGATGGCAAGGGAGAACAAAAGAGCTAGATCTGAGGGTTCGGGATTTAGCCATCAGAGGTCCAGAAGTGGACATCGCTCGTTATTCCAAAAGAAGTCATCAGGCCCCGTTCATTCTTCTGCTAGTGCTCCTACCCAAGCCCAGAGGCCTCATCATGATTAGTGTGGTAGAGTATCTGGTTCTTATTCCCAGTCTCAGAGTAGTGTTGCTAAGGGACCTTCCTACCCAGCTTGTGTTAAGTATGGGATGAGTCATTATGATGAGTGTTTGGCTGGTTAAGGTGGTTGCTACGGTTGTGGTCCGGCTAGACATCGCGTTAGAGATTGCCCTTCAGCTATGAAGGGGCAGGAAGGTAGTAGGGCTTAGTCTACCCCAGCAGCTTCAAGAGGTAGGCCAGCCCAGCAGGGCATAGTTTCTAGTTGTGGTGGTCAGCCCCAAAACCTTCTTTATGCTATGTCCTCTAGTCAGGATTATGAGAGTTCTCCAGACGTTGTCACTGGTATGTTGAAAGTCTTCTCTTTCTATGTGTATGCTTTGTTGGACCCCGGTGCCTCCTTATCTTTTGTGACCCCTTATATAGCATGCAAATTCAAAGTATGTCCTATATTATTTTTAGAACCCTTTTGTGTTTCTACTCCTATTTGTGAGTCAGTCTTAGCCAAGAAAATCTAACGAAATTTCCCTATCTCAGTCCTTCATAGAGTCACTTTAGCGGATCTAGTAGAGTTGGAGATGACTGATTTTGACGTCATTCTTGGTATGGATTGATTGTATGCATGTTATGCTTCTGTTGATTGTCGTACTCGAGTTATCAGTTTCAAGTTTCCTAATGAACCCATTTTAGAATGGCAAGGTAGTCCCCCTTCCTCGAAAGGTCACTCCATATCTTATCTTAAGGATATGAAGATAATTTCAAAGGGGTATGTTTATCACATAGTGCGGGTTATGGACACAGAGTCTAAAACCCCATCCCTTCAGTCCGTTCTTATTGTGAAAGAATTCCTAAAAGTGTTTCCCAATGATTTTCTCGGAGTCCCTCCCGAGCGAGAGATAGACTTTGGGATAGATCTTCTCCCAGATACTAATCCATATCTCTATTTCTCCCTATAGAATGGCTCCCGCGGAACTTAAAGAGTTGAAAGATCAGTTGAAGGATCTTCTTGATAAAGGTTTCATCAGGCCTAACATTTCTCTATGGGGTGCCCCAATTTTGTTTGTTCGAAAGAAAGATGGTTCCCTTAGAATGTGTATTGATTACCGTCAGTTGAACAAGGTCACAGTCAAGAATAAGTATCCCATTCCTAGGATTGATGACTTGTTCAATTAGCTTCATGGTGCTAGTTTTTTCTCTAAATTCGACCTTAGATCCGGTTATCATCAGCTTCGTGTCAGAGAGTGTGATATTCCAAAGACAGCCTTCAGGACTTGGTATGGTCATTATGAATTTGTTGTGATGTCTTTTGGTCTAACAAATGCTCCAACAACTTTTATGGATTTGATGAACTGTGTGTTCAAGCAATGTTTGGATATGTTTGTGATTGTTTTCATTGATGATATCCTTATCTACTCTCGGAGTGAGGAAGAGCATGCAGACCACTTGAGGGTTGTGTTTCAAACTCTCAAGGATAGACAATTATTTGCTAAGTTTACCAAGTGTGAGTTCTGAATGCAGTCTGTTGCCTTTTTGGGTCATATTGTGACTAGTGATGGTATTCGAATTGATTCTCAAAAGATTGAGGCAGTAAAGAACTGGCCTAGACCTACTTCCCTGTCTGATATTAGGAGCTTTTTGGGTTTGGCTGGATACTACAGAAGGTTTGTTGAAGGATTTTCTTCCATTGCTGCCCCTTTGACCCGATTAACTTAGAAGAAGGTAAAATTTCAGTGCTCCAACTTGTGTGAGAAGAACTTTCAGAAATTGAAGACTAGATTGACCACAGCTCCAGTGTTAGCTCTACCCGAGGGCCTAGATGATTTTGTTGTGTATTGTGATGCTTCTAGGATTGGTTTGGGTTGTGTTTTGATGCAGCGTGGTAAAGTGATTTCTTATGCTTCGAGACAACTTAATACCCATGAGAAGAACTATCCTACTCATGATCTTGAGTTGGCAGTTGTGGTCTTTGCTTTGAAGATTTGGAGACATTACTTGTATGGTGTGCATATAGATGTATTCACCGATCATAAGAGTCTTCAGTATGTGTTCACTCAAAAGGAATTGAATTTGCGACAAAGAAGATGGCTTGAGCTCCTTAAGGATTATGATATGAATGTGCTTTACCATCCGGGTAAGGCCAATGTCGTGGCGAATGCTTTGAGTAGATTGTCCATGGGAAGTGTGTCTTCCGTTGAGGATGGGAAAAAGGAATTGGTTAAAAAGGTTCATAGGCTAGCTCGGTTGGGAGTTCGCCTTATGGACTCGATAGAAAGTGGTGTGATTGTACAAAATGGTGCTGAATCATCGTTGGTAGCTGAGGTGAAGGCAAAGCAAGACAGGGATCCCATTCTACTTCAGCTTAAGGGTGCAGTTCATCAGCAGCGGGTGGAGGTTTTCTCCCAAGGGGGAGATGGTGTACTTCGTTATCAGGGTCGCTTATGTGTGCCAGATGTAGATGGGATGAGACAACAGATTCTAACTGAGGCTCACAGTTCTAGATATTCCATTCATCCTGGTGCCACAAAGATGTACCATGACCTATGGGAAGTCTTTTGGTGGAATGGTATAAAGAGGGACAAAGCTGGGTTTGTGGCTAAGTGTCCCAACTGTCAACAAGTAAAGGTGGAGCATCAAAGGTCAGGTGGCATGATTCAAGATATTGACCTTCCCACTTGGAAATGGGAAGAAATCAATATAGACTTTATTACTGGTTTGCCTCGTACTCGAAGGCAACATGATTCCATTTGGGTGATTGTCGACCGGATGACCAAGTCATCCCACTTCTTGGCTATTAAGACTACTGACTCAGCAGACGACTATGCCAGACTCTACATCGGGGAGATAGTTCGATTGCATGGTGTTCCCTTGTCTATCATTTCTGACAGAGGTCCTCAGTTTACATCTCAGTTTTAGAGATCATTTCAGAAAGGTCTTGGTACCCAAGTGAAGCTTAGCACAACTTTTCACCCTTAGACAGATGGCCAGGCAGAGCGTACTATTTAGAATTTGGAGGATATGTTAAGAGCTTGTGTGATCAATTTCAAAGGTAATTGGGATAATCACTTACCTCTTATCGAGTTTGCCTACAACAACTACTTTCACTCTAGCATCCAGATGGCTCCATATGAGGCACTTTATGGAAGGAGATGTAGGTCTCCTACTGGTTGGTTTGAGGTAGGTGAGGCAGCCTTGATTGGTCCAGATTTGGTTCATGAGACTATGGAGAAGGTTCAACTTATTAGGGAAAGGTTGAATACTGCTCAGAGTCAACAGAAATCTTATGTGGATGTGAGGAGAAGGGAATTGGAATTTGAAGTTGATGATTGGGTTTTCCTAAAGGTGTCACCTATGAAGGGTGTAATAAGGTTTGGCAAGAAAGGAAAGCTTAGTCCTTATTTTGTAGGTCCTTATCAGATTTTGAGGAGAGTTGGTAGCGTTGCGTATGAGTTGGAGTTGCCAACAGAGTTGGAAGCGGTTCATCCAGTTTTCCAAGTTTCCTTGTTAAAAAAGTGTGTGGGTGATCCGAGCTCGATTGTCCCTTTGGAGGATATGAGTGTGAAGGATAGTCTCACCTATTAGGAGGTTCCCGTGGAGATCCTTGATCCTTAGATTCAGATGTTAAGGAACAAAAAAGTCGCTTCGGTAAAAGTTCTTTGGAGAAATAATCTTGTTGAAAGAGCTACTTGGGAAGCGGAAAAGGCCATGAAGGCCAAATATCCTCATCTCTTTCCTTCCGACTCAGTTCCAGCTTGAGGTACTAGTTTCCTTCTTAGTATATCCCTCTGATTCTATCCCACCAGTTCCTCTTATGATTCTAGCATGCATCCATGTTTTACGAAGTTAGTTTATCATGTTTTCAAGTTGAAAAGTTTAGTTTTTATGTTTACTCTTTGATTTCCATGTTTTGTTGCTGGTTGGGTTGTTTTCTCTTCAGTTTTCCCTTATTTAGTCTTTATTCGAGGATGAATAATCCCAGGGAGGGGATATTGTAATACCCCAAAAATGAAACCAGCTATCTAAGTTAAAATCTTAGAAAAATACCATGTTTTAGGAATGACGGGTCCAAACCACAAACCGTGGTTCAGACCACGGGTCGTGGAATGGAACCGTGAATTCGTTCGGATTGATTCAGTCTATGGTCTGGAACCACAAGTTGGTTCTACGGATCGTGGTTTAAACCACGGGTCCATTCTGTCCACTCATGGAACACAAATCAGAGGGATGGAAAGTCCCCCAGGTTCTATGACTGGGTTCGATGACCCATCATCTAAATGACGACCCGTCATCCTGAGTCGTGGTTTGACCGGAGGTAAACTTACTTCCCAGGAATGACGAGCCCAGTTGATAAACCATCATCAATTCTACAGGTCCGTCCTGTTGACCCATAGAAATGCTTCTGCAGCCTGTTGGGTTTGCCAGAAACCACGGATGGAAACCACGAACCGTGATTTGTTCTACGGTACGTGAAATCCATCCGTGGTCACTGAAAGTAAACTTTTTAATTGCTTTTCTAAATTATTTCCCAGGGGTATTTTAGTCATTACCCATCTTCTTAACTCCTAAGTGAGGTAGTTTTGACTATTTCAAGAAGGGTTTTCACCCTGATTATCCTAAGTCTCTTTTAAATCCTTCATTCACCTCCCAAAAAGGAAAAGAATTCTCCCAAGCTCAAGTTCTCAAGCTTCAAGTTCAAGTCTCCTAAATCTTTCCAATTTATGCGGGTTAGCTCCAATCAAGGTATCTGGGTAATCAACAATGGGTTCCTTTCACCCTTGTGCCCAAAACCCCCAATTCTTATTTTGAATTATGAACTTGTGAAATTAGGGTTTTGATTTAAATTGGGGAAAACTTATGAAAACAGTTTCTATGCATCAATTCATGGTTTCTTATGGTTTATCTATGATTTTATTAAGATTCCTTGAGTGGTTTCAAAAGCCCATGTATTAAAGTTGAATTCTAGCATGAATCCATTGAATTGCATGATTCCAAGTGAAAGTTTACATGTTTAGATAACATGTCCTTATGTATTTATGAAATTGCATGCCTAATTCTTCTAGTATGATTTAAGAAAGAAAAGTATTTTTGAATTATGGCTATGCTAAGCTTCATGAACTTATGATATGAGAATTGCATGATGCCCGATGTTTTTTCATGCTTTTCAAACAAGAGTTGGCATGAGATTGTGCTACTATGAAATTATGAGCTATATGTATATGTTTTGGGAGTAGAATTTAGCACCTAGTGATGAGGGTTCGATTACCCAAGTCCAGAAACTATGTTGCCAGCGTAGGTTATGAAATGAAGTAGCCTATGGGCTTATGAGAGTGGATCCATATCTTGATAATGGTGTCTTGTGTCTTAGCGGGAATTAGGGCAGCTTTGCTAACTAAGGTTATATAGTTGGGGATGGTGAATCATTCCTTGGCAGGGTTCAAGTCAGCTTTGCTAATTAGGGTTATATAGTTAGATTTCATGTAGCTCACATGGTCTATTGTCGGTTAGAAGAAACTCCCGTATGAATGATCTTAAGTTTTCTAAGCTTTATGATAGCTTATGTTGAGGTTTTGACTACGAACTCATGCCTATTACTCAAACTATGATATTTACTTATGACCTCTTCGATTATGTATGAAATTAGTTTTCAATTATGTTTTAAGCATGTTTTCACATTATTTACGCATATCCCGCATACTTAGTACATCCTATAGTACTGACGCATATCTTGCGTTGTATCCTTTGATGATGCAGATTTAGGTGTATCTCCTCAAATTTGTGGCTAGAGTTTCCCGGCCACTCCCAAACAGCTGTTGGTGAGTCCTCTTAGGTCGAGGACTAGTTATGTTTTTTTTTGCTTATGTTAGCTTTTCATTTCCTTACTTCGAGTTAGCTAGGATCTTATCCTAGCAACTCTTTATGTCATGAGTAGAGGCTTTTCAGACATAGACAGTATTTGAGTCCTCTTACGGATCTTGTATTTCCTATTTGACTTGATTCTATATGTATGCTATTCTGACTTTATCTATTATGCTTCCGCTTATCTTTTGTTATGCTTGAGAATGCTATGACCAAGGCTTTGCTTGGGGCACTTGTGGTCCCAAGTGCCGCGTTACCTCTAGGGGGTAACCTCGGGGCATGGCAATTCTTCTGTGATTGACTAATTATTAGTACCAACCGACATCATATCTATGGTGCTTAAGTTGAAAAGTGGTTTATGAATAGGAGAGGATGGACCTTGTGCTTAAAGAAAATGGAATCTTTTTGTGGTGTGATTGCAAATTGCTTGAGGACAAGCAAGAACTTAAGTTGGGGTGTTGATAAGTGGTGGATTTACCACTTATTTATAACTCTTTTCTTATTCTCTTGTGTCTTCTAATGATGATATGAGATCACTTATGGCATGTTTTGATCATATTTCAGGTGATTTGTGTTTCTGTGGATAGTTGGAACAAGTTGAGCAAAAAGGGACAAAAGTTGGAGCAAAAGGGAACTTACTCCACTGAAGTACCAGGTCAGCCGCCCCTGCGGCCAAGGAGGCGCACCTGCCCTCCCACAAGAGTGGATCTAAGGGTGCACCTGCGACCCTTGTGCCAACATGACATGGGTGCACTTGCGCCAAATAGGCTGCCACAGCAACCTCACCCCTGTGCTATAGTTGCCGCCCCTGCGGCTAAAATTCTGCAGGTGTGGCTGCCGAATTCCAGTCAAGGTCCAAGTGGTCATTTCACATCCGTAAAAACCCCAATTCACATAAAACACTCTCAAGCCATCTTGAAACACATCTTTGGCTAATCTTTGGAACTTTTGAGCAAGCTTGGGAGAAAGTTCTTCATCCAACACCATAGAAGTGAAGATTTGGAGGAATTTATTATAAAATCTTTAGTTTCCAATCTTTAATTCTTGTTCTTAATTGCTATTTTATTGGTGTGTTTGTTGACTTGAGATTTTGGGTTTGTATTTGAGATAATACTTGTTTGGGTATTGAATTCATATATAGATTTTTCTCTTGTTTGATTATTTGGGTCTTTTGAATCCTCCATGCTTGAATTTATAGTCGATGGTTGCAAACATTGACTTAGCTTTCTAAATTGGGTTTTTGCTTGAGAGAGGATTTCCCTAATTTGGGAAGATTCAATAGTGGGGATTTGGGATTTCCACTCTAGACCAAGGCTAGCGATAGTTTAGTTTCCGGAAGCTCCCGTCTAAGAGTTGGGGTTAGAGATAACCCAATTCACCCAGGTGAATATTTGGTTATTGTTTACTCGTGGTGATTCGAGAGAACACGTGAGTTGTATGTTGATTGGTCATAAGACGGTCAATTACACCTTTAGCTAAGACTACCCAAGTGTTAATCAGGAGCAAGTCTTGTGAATTGAATCCCCATTCCTGATTCTCCCTTGTTGTCCTTGCTTGGCGAAAGCAAGGTGAAAGCCATTGATCAATCTATCTTTTATTTAATTTTCTTTTATCATTTAGATATTAGTTAAACCCCTCCCTCTTTAGATATCTTTTTCCCCTTTATTTAATTAAACATCAATAAGTTTCCTAGATTCTTTATTAGCTTGATCGCGACTACATTGTTCCCTTGGGTATGACCCCGATACTCGTTGGGAATTATAAATTTTGTTTTGCTCTGACGATCACCGTGACCTCCTACTTGGAGAGCACGATTTGAGCGTTATCAGATCTCATACTCAAAATGGTTATAGAGCCCTACTCTAACCTGGTAAACTCATCCCTCAGTCGCTCCCTCAAACTATGCGGTACATACTTCTCTAAGAAAGCCTCAGAGAACTAAGCCCAGGTCATCGGAGGTGACCCGACTGGCCTCAAGCAATATAAGACCTCCAACACTACTTTGCTATGCCATCTAACTAAAATATGGTGTACTCCGCTCCGTGAGACTCTACCAAGATGAGATTATGCAACCTCTCCTAGCAGCTAGTCAAGAACTCGTGAGCATCCTCCCCTGAAACACCAAAAATCTTTGGAGGATCCAACCGAATAAACCAACCTAGAACCTTCTGCTCCTTAAAAGATATAACTGGTCTAGCTATACAACAGTCAGAATGGGAAATACCTCTAATCGAGGAGCCGCAGTAGCAGGCTGTACTTCTGAACCCTGTTTTGCTGCTTGGGCTGAAGTCTAAGACTTATCTCAAACTTGTGAGCCAATAGAAGTACCAGGTGAAGCCCCAAGCTGTGACATGCCCTTCATAAAACCAAGAATATGAACTAGAGTGTCCTATAAAACTGGTGTAACCATAAAACCTACAGGATGCTAGGCTGGCCCCACACCCTTTGGCTCATGCTGAATATCCTCTATCTCAAATGTTGAGTCTGGTGATGGTACTGTAGTATGGGCCCGAGCTAGCATCGAAGCCCGTGCCTACCTAAGCCTCTGGGTTGACCTCTACCCCATCCCTTAGCTGGGGATCTAATTGCAGGCGCAATGGCCTTATCCTCACCTGCTGGTGATCTCTTCTTAATCATCTGAGAAAGAGTGAAACAAATGACATTTAGAAGTTAATAGAGTCAAGGATGCATGATAAGAAAGAAATAAGATGGAATTTTCCTTAGAATTCCCTATAGCCTCCCACAGATAGGATACAACTTCATTGTACTAATCCGCTAGACTCTACTAGACACTTGCTCTTGTATTGATAAGATCGGTGAACCTAAAGTTCTGATACCATGTTGTCATGACCCAAAATTGGGCCATGATGGCGCCTACCAAAATCCCCAAGTAGGCAAGCCAAACCCAAGAGAAAGACAATATAAAAGCAACTAATACAGGTAAAATAGAAGTAATATAACGATAAGTAAAAAGGCCACTACTATAGAAATATACATAATTGTATAAAATATATAAAAATAGGCCCTGTATAGACCATGAAAGATGACATAAACCAAACTCTAGACCTGATGTCATCGGTACAAGAGCATCTATAGTACGAAGATAATGCTATATAGAGTACTACTATCTACCAAAATACAAAATAAAGATAGTATGAGTAGAAGGAAAGTAGTAAATATCCGGACACCAAGATCTCACCACGATCTAAACAATAGCTGGCCTCAAATGAGTAGAAATCAACAAGGGTGGCTCGTACTAGGTGCTGCATCAGAAAAAAGATGCAGAAATATAGTATGAGTACCAAAACACAAGGTACTCAGTAGGCATCATAGGTTGACCGAACTCAAAAGATAATATATAGTATAAGGAATACGAAGGTAAAACATGAACGAAAGCTAACCTACAATCTTCTACAATATAAGATAAAGGTGAAGATAATAATAATAATGATAAGAATAAATACTTAAATACAAATACATGAAAATGTAATATAGTATGAGATGCTTGATGTAGTATGCAGCCGATGCAGTGAAAGCCTGAAATCTTACCTCGAACACACCTGGAATCTCACATCGAATGTAACAGTACATAAATATTGTCACGCCCCAACTTAGAAGAGGCACGACCGGCACCTAGTGCCTCACTTGATCGAACGAACCAACAAAAAATGAACCAAAAAATAACAGTGAGCCGTTAAGGAAGAGCCAAACAAAGTGATACGCAACAGAAATGAACTTGAATAATACAAAAGTATAATAGAAGGCCGACTAGGCCACAAATGAGTACCAGACCCACAACAGATGTCTACAAGCCTCTAAGATGAAATACTACTAACCACGAGTTGAGACAGGGCCCCAACGTACCCATTACCAATAAAAAGCTAAAGAAGATTCCAGGCTCAAGAACTCCGATAAGAATGAAGCATACAAACCATCAGCTGAACTCGACCACATGCAACGAGGACCACTGTCTACCTGATAACCTACAGGCATGAATGCAGCACCTCCCAGGCAATGGGGACGTCATTATGAAAGAATGTACTAAATATGTAAGGTGACAGAATAACTAAAACATCATAACCAAAACTGAAACCACAATAGGAAAGAGGTTTAAATAGAAATGATACCAATATCCCAGCCACCACAATTATAGACACAACATAAGCCCAATACCACCTTACCTTTCTCTACTCTAGGCCCTACAATAACCATAACCTCAATCATACATCACCTTCAAAACTCAAGATACAACTAACCAGCACAATCATAACATAGAAATGCAATACAAAGTGAATAACACAATACATAGGCTTAACCTATGGAACGAACTCATGCCTTACGAGAGAGAAATACACAAGAAAGACCATGCAAAAAAATAATCACGCCTTACAGATCCTCATAATGCCATGGGCTCAGCCATGCGAAAGGGTCTCATGCCTTATAGGTCCTCGCAAAGCCACAAGCTCAACCATGTGGACAGGTCTCACGCCTTACAGGCTTTCGCAAGCCCTCTAGGCAATCACAATCACAAAATACAATAAAATATGATACAATATGCAATACACACATTATAATGCAATACACCTCCCTAGTACCACAACCATAATACCACGATAATCTCAACCATCATCGTCATCTGATAACTACAAATATACACCACATCCTTCCAACTTAACACTAAACCAAAATTGCTGAATATGAGTTTTTAATAAGAATAACACCAACAACAATATAGAGATATCTAATAATTGACTCTTCGATAACACGCTAGACACGAAGATTTCAAGTCTTAAGGAATTATGCCAAAAAGAAAGAAATAGCCCTTACATACCTAGAATCTGAGGTCGATCTTGAATAACTTGATGTAGATAATTGATTTTCTTTCGAGGATCAAATATCGCGTTAAGTAGTTTTTACCCAAACAAAACCCATGTAAAGTAAATAAGCATATATACACAGATGCCATGAAGTGGAAGTTGTAAAAAAATTGAGATATGAAATTGATTTTGTAAAGAAGTTGAATGCATAAAATGAATGAAAAAATGGCAGATGCTGATGCATATGTATATATTTGGATTCTGCCAAAGGTTCATTAAATACCTATATTACATATAGTAGATAATAGTAGATAAATGATAGTCCCAATTTGACATGTGGTAGCCCCCAAGTAATTGAGAAATATGTTGTCCTCTCCTTCACTTCCACGTGGAAGTGGAGGTGGCACCAAAGATCAATTTTATCCTGTTATATATGCATCCGGATACTACATAGGTTTGTGGTAAAATAAATATAACCTTTTGAATGTTTCACAATCAATAGAAAATCATTTCGAATAAAGCCTATATTATATTACAATAATTTTTCAACATAACTAGACTCACTACCTCTGTTAGAATATTAATAAGCTATAAACTCTTATAAAATAACATAAGCAAATATATGGTAACTAAAGATATTATTTGTCATAAATATTTAAGATATTTTTTAAAAGGCAATAAATATATATATATATATATATATATATATATATATTTTATCAAACTATAATTTAAATCAAATACTCCCAAACACGCGCGGTGTTACTAAAACTCTCAATTTTTAAGCTCGTAAGCCTTTGACATGGGGAAAAAGATAACTTTAAATACTCGGGATGTTACAAATATGAGTTGAAATTTTACCTTGGACGCAAAACATAAATGACATGGAAATGGACTGGAATCTTACATCGTACTGAGTAATAGAAAATAGACCAAAATCTTACATCGAACTGAGTAATAATAATAAAATAGTCTTTCCATCTCGAGAAACTAGTGAGAAAACTATGCAATCATTTTCTAAATCCAAAATAATAAAAATAAAGTAGAAAACCTATTTCAAAAGCCAAAAATCCAGTAATGTCCTCAATACCAAGTCAATTTACATGTTTATGCGTGCATGAATATGTGTATGAGTCATCAGAGGGCCTACAAGAACAACATCCAGGGCAAAGGCACCCTTCAAACAAGTAAAACTAACCTGGAACTCCATCCAACCTCAAGTTATGGCCTTGGGCCCACAGTTACATAGTAAACAGGAAGAAATATGAAAAACTGGTTGACAAAGTAAAATCGATAATAAAAGCCTACTCTATCATGAAATCCTCCTCGAACTTATACTAAAGATTCTATCATATCCACCCTAGAGCGACAACAACCTAAACTAAGGGTAAACATGACATTTTTAGTCTACGATCCTGAAAATGTTCAGTATTCCAAAAGAAGAAGTTTAAGCCTAATTCTACCCTATCACCTACGCTAACATTCATACAATTTATAAAGTATAAAATATAGTCGAGCTAAGTCTAAAGGGTGTAAACTATAACCTACCTCGGGGCCAAACTACAATCACAAACCATCACTCATATGCCATCTCCTTTTGAATAGCCTTAGATTTCTACCACGCTATCATAAATATAATCTAGGTAACAATATGCGAAAAATGATACCCATATTGATACAAGGAATTTTGGGCCAAAAATCAGATCGGAAATCAACTCTCAAGGCCTGCTAACAAAATCAGAAAAAAATTACAATTATGTTACTAACGGGGTCCTAAACCCATGCCCAAAATTTGAGCAAAGATGAAACACATTTTGAGGCCAAAAATAGCCCCAAAAGTTACTTGATTAAGGAACTAATTAAAGAACTAAGCAAGGATTTCTACAGAATAAAGGATAGATATGCGCAAATTCTATGAGAATTTATGAGGAAATAAGCTAAGGAATTACCCAAAAATGATAAAGGTCAAAGAATCCTCAAGAAACTAGCTCCTAAGCTCACCAACAATGGAGTTTTTTGTTTGAATGAAGCAGAAAACAAGGTTGGAATGTCTTATAACTGCTAGGGGTCCTTCATCATGACCGTGAAGGACCCTTCGCGATCATGAGATTGCACTAAGATGACCCATTATTATCGTGATGGTCTTCTCTGTGATCTCGAGAAAAAAATTAGATCGGGTCCTAGTGACCCTTCATCATGAATGTGATGGTTAAAAAGTCATACCATCACAAACATGATGGTCACATCACGATCGTGATGAACAAAAGGTGGTTGCACCAGTAATAACACACCAGTAAAATACCAAGTCTAAAAATTCATGGGATGAACCCTCAAAATTCATTAAAAATCTCGTGAAAACAAATCAAATATGCTACCCAAATGAAGATGGCGTTCTGGACTCAACAGAATCATGAAAATGACCAGCGCATGTCATCTTGATTAAATATTGACCAAAGTCAATACTTTGCTGATTTTGCCTAAAAGTTACCCAAGTGTCCAAAATGAGTCCAGAAGACTCAGGACCCAAACTAAAGGTACTACTAGACCAAAGTTCATATTCCAAAACTAACAATGCTAACAAAATTTTCATCCACATAATTTACTCTAAAAGTTAACCAAAGTCAAACCTTTCAACTTTAAGAGTTCCAAAATAGAAAAACTCTTCTAAAAACTCAACCGAACACCTTGTGAAGTATGACACCCATCCTAGCAAGTCAAACTAACCATGAGGAAGCTATAAGAAGGGTCAAAATGATAAAATATCACAAATATAAGAAAATGACCATGAGGGTTTTATGGCCCTTCCTGTCATTATCGCGTTTTTGCTTTCCTTGTACTGTTAAAGCATTTCTGTAGTGGCCCTAAGTCATTTATGGCTAGCTAGTACTGGTGGTTTAGTTCCCTGGCCATTCGTTTGGTCTTTATGGTCATTTTCCTATTTTAGAGCTTAAACTTAAGAAATCATTGACTTTAGTTAACATTCTTGGTAAACATGCTCGGAATTGAATTCCGACAGTTTCGTTAGCTTTGGAGCATGTATTTTGGTCTAGTTAGACCTTTGGCCAGGGTCTGGGAACTTTTGGTTTGATTTTATCTTATTGTTTGTTTTTTTTGGCTAGTTGAACTTAGAAGTTTGACTTTGGTCAATATTCAAAGAAGATGGCCTCAGATGGAAATTCTGTCAACACTGTTAGCTTCAGAATGTTGACTTTAGGCTAGAGGGACCTTTGGTTTGGGTTCCGAGGCTTTCAGACTAATTTTTGGTCCTTAGGTTCCATTTTGGAAAAGTTGGCCATTTAGGCATGGGGCCCACTTTTCATTAAATTGACCTCTGTTGGGAATTTAGTTAATTCCATTGAGTCCAGAATTCCATTTTTGGTGTGTAGCAAAGTTCATTTGAGCATGTGGGGTCCTAGATGAGCCTCATGGGCCCATCCAGAGACATTTTTGCCTTAAGTTTTATGTTGGTTGTTGTTGTAGGTACAGGCCTCAGGCCTTAAACGCGACTGTGAGGGAGGCCACACAATTGTAATGGTCTTCCTCTTTGGGCATCTCAACCACGAGGCTCTTTTCACACGACTGTGATGTAGGGCCTGTGGACCCATCCCTTTTTGTTCTACGTGATCGCGAGATTCCTTCTTGCGACCATGATAAAGCCCCTGCCCACTTGTTCCTCGCAACTGTATGGCTAGCCATCATGAACGGGATGGCCTAACCAACATGATCATCATGACTACTGTATGGGGTCCCTTCCCGATTGCAAAAAAGGACCCCGGGCAGTATATAAACCTTCCCCCTTTATTTTCTTCACCTCTTAAATTGAATTCTCCATTGATATTGAGCTCTATGCTCCCCCTTTTCTGTGTGGCTTTATTCCAGAAGTGTTGGGGTGATAATTTCTCGCTTGTTATCATTTATCCATCATAATTGTAAGTTTTAATCCGTTTAAATTCCGTAAATTTCTCTTTTGAATTCCCTTTGATTCCCCATTTGTTCTTAAGCTTGTGGGCTGTTTTGGAGCCCTTCCAATGGTTGATTTCTGCTAAAATTCAAAGCATGCGATCCTGGAAGTGTTGGGAACATTGTTGTGTTTTTCATTTCCAGTTTTGGGTTGCGAGACCTATGGGCCTGCTTGTGACCTGAATTTCAACCTAGCTAAACATTTAGCAATTTAGGTATCGTTAGTCTTGTTTTAACGCATAGAATTCATTCTTGATAGTTTGACTGCTGCTCGAAGCTTCTCGCAGCAGTTTAGGCTTGGACAATATCATTCCAGCAGCTTGTCATTGGAAGATAGGTAGGTTATAATTTTCTTGTTTTTAGACTTTGCGTATATATGTTATAATTATACTAGTTAGCATCTTTGGGTTGGGTTTTATTAGTTTGGCACCCCAGACCTTGTCCGCTTTTTTTTCTGTCCATCTTTTTCATATCATCTCATTGTAGTATTCGATTTAGTTGGTAGCATTACCCCTTGTGGCCCTGTGTGGCCTTGTATTTGACTCTGGACCATAGAAGGTAGGTTATTTGGGAATGTCCATGAGTACTGGACATCGGAATTACGATTATAGAACTAGTTATCTATGATGTAGAGCGTCTTTAGCTTGTGTAGGGACGATAGGTTGATTGTGAGCTATTGGGCTACTGATTGTGTTTCACATAACATTATCATCCACATAAAAAGTTTTTTTTGCATTATTTACTACTACTTAGGTTGTGGGCCTACCCATCACCATTTTTTAAACCTTGCATGGCCTCGATGGCCCGTTTTAATTATAAATGATTATAAAAGGGATTTGAAACTGATTTTTATGGATCTTCTTGGGGTAAGAGAGATTAAATGATGATTTATTACTAGGTTTTTCCACTTATACTAGACTCGGCTGAGCCGTAGTGCTAGACATATTTACTAATGATTTAGGACGTTATTAGACTCGATCGTGCCAAGTGCTAGACTTGTTTTTACCATTGTTTTTGACCCAGATACATTTCGAGCACCCTTGAAGGGTATTTTGAGGCTTGATTACTAATTTAGACCCGGATAGACACCATGCACTCATTTCGAGATTCTGACTACTGGTTGAATCTCTTGTACCATGTACTTTTTTGTTATTCAGAGACAACTGTATATATTCTTCTGCCTCCTTTGTACTCTATTTATTTAGTGATGGCTTCTGTACAGTGATACCAGGTCATGGGATGGTTTAGCTTCCTTTATATATATATATTCCAATTGTTATATATTTTTTCTTATCTTTCTTGCTTTCTCCTTTATATTGCTTTTTCAGTATGTTTAACTAGCTAGTAGCACATTAGTAACCGTTCCGAGCTCCGGGGATTGGTATGCCTATAGGGGGATTGCAGGTTCAATTATGACCTAAGAAATTGGTTGTGACAGCTTGGTATCAGAGCCTAGGTTCAGTGGTATCATCCATATAGGAGCCAATGCCTGGTAGAGTCCTGCGGATCGGGATGGAGACATTCGTACTCAATCATCGGGAGGCTACAATGACATCTTAAGAAATGTGACTCTCTTCTTGCTTCTATATCGCGTGTATTATCCTAGATGGTTACCTGGAATCTCATTTGTTCTAGTTCACTCCTCCGTAAATGGCTCGTACGAGGTCTTCGGCAGCTGGCGGAGGCGATCCTTCATCTCCAGCACACCCGACTCTAGCTAGGGGTCAGGGTGGTTGTAGAGGTAAAGGTCGAGAATATGCCCGAGTAACGGCACCAGCTAGAGCTTCTGTGACTGAGTTGATCCCGAGTTAGTCCAAGAGCAGAAGCTCCTGGACCAGGGGACAGTTGAGGTACCACCAGGGCCAGCACTAGCATCCGTATTTGTACCAGCCTCAGCTCCTTTGTTAGATATCCAGGGTTTGCTTCTTCAATTATTGGGGATGATTGAGGGTCAGACTTCAGATGTGGCATAGACATTAGCTCAGGGGGCAGCCCTAGGTGTTCAGAGTTCAAGAGCATAGCCTGCTACTATGGCTCCCCGTGTTGAGGTTCTTCTTGTACCTTATGTTGCTTAGCCTCTTGCTTCTCACCCAGTTATGATAGAGTCAGAGTAGAAGGCTTTGGGAAGGTTTCTGAGATTATCTCTGCCGAGGTTCTCTGGTACTCCTGGTCAGGATCCATATGATTTTATTTCTACTTGTGATGAGATGCTACATTATTTGGGGTTATTGGAGATTCATGGGGTTGGTTATATTGCTTATTAGGTGGAGGTCCTAGATAAGTTGTGGTGGAGGGACCAGGTAGCTTGTCGACTATCTACATCTCCTCAGTTGACTTAGACAGAGTTTTATGATGCCTCTATGGCCAAGTTCTTACCTCAGAGTGATCGTGAGTGTCACAAAGAGAAGTTCACCAGACTGATGCATGGATCTATGTCTGTATCTAAGTATGAGACTCATTTTCACTAGTTGGCTCAATTTGGGGCCATGATCATTCCAACCGAGCCAGACAGAGTTTTCTAGTTTATTTAGGGGTTGTGGAAAGAGCTTAGACAGACTGCTGAGATATTAGTTATTAGTGGGCGACCTTTTTAGACCATAGAAGATCACGTTTATACTATGGAGGATTTGCACTATCATGATCTAGGGGCCAGAGATAAGAGGCCATAACATCAGGGAAGCTACCATGGTTCTCTCTATAGTGGTAGAGGTTCAGGCCAGTGGGTCCGAGGGTATCAGCCACAACAACATCAGGGTCAGTCTAGCCGGCCATTTCAAGCATTGCTTCAGGTGTCAGGTGGGCCTCAGTTTGAGCAGGGTCAGAGCAGTCACCAGGGTTACAGTGTCCAGACTTTAAGGGGAACAACATCTAGGGCATCAGGCTGTGGTGGCCATATCAGTTCAGCTAGTTCATCCTGATCGAGTAGGCCATCAGGGCCTTGATATGAGTGCATTGTTATCGGTCATTATGCCAGAGAGTGGCCCCAGTGGGGTACAGTTCAGCTAGTCGTTCAGCCAGCTCAGCCTCTCAGAGCAATACATCTACCAATTAGAGGGGGTGATGTTCACAGTCGAGGTGGTACCTAGTGTGGCAGGATAGGTGGTAGGGATGATGATCAGTCAGATGGAGGTCAACATCAGTTTTATACAGTCCCTGGTAGACCAAAGGCAGAGGCCTAGGATGCGGTGATCACAGGTACGATTTCAGTATACCACCAGTTAGCTTTAGCTTTGTTTGATCCTGGCTCTACTTGCTCATATGTTTCTGCCTACTTTGTTCCTTGTTTGGGGTTAGCTACTGAGCCATTATCTATTCCTGTATCTGTTTCTACCCCAGTAGGTGATTCTTTAGTAGTGTATCAGATTGTGAGATCCATTTTTGATAGTGGTTGATGATATTAACACTTGGGCTGACTTGCTGATTCTAGATATATTAGATTTTGATGTGATTCTGGGCATGGACAGGTTATGCCCTCACCGAGCGGTTTTGGATTGCAATTCCAAGACCATTACCTTAGCCATGCCCGACATATCCCCAGTTGTATGGCAGGGTTCTGTTAGCCATGCACCATCTGGGATCATCTCTTTCCTTCGTGCTAGGAAGTTGATTTCTTATGGGTGTTTTGCTTATCTAGCATATGTCTGAGATGCTGGCACTGACACTTCTTCTCTTGATTCGATTCCTGTGGTTAAAGATTTTCTAGATGTGTTTCCGAGAGACCTGCCAGGCCTTCCACCTGAGCGAGATATTGATTTTACTATTGAGTTAAACCCGGGTACCAGGACCATTTCTATTACTCCATATCATATGGCTCCAGCTGAGGGTAGGGAGTTTAAGGATTAGCTCCAAAGATTATTAGCTAAGGGTTTTATTAGGTCGAGTATGTCACCTTAGGGTGCACCCGTTCTTTTTGTGAAGAAGAAAGATGGTTGATGCGGATATGTATTGATTATCAGTAGCTAAATAGGGTGACTGTGAAGAATAAGTATCGGATGTCCCATATAGATGACTTGTTTGATCAGCTTCAGGGTTCTGCCATGTTTTCTTAGATAGATTTGAGGTCAGGCTACCACCTGTTGAGGATTAGAGAGGAGGACATCCCTAAGACAGCATTCAGGACACATTATGGCCACTATGAGTTCCTGGTGATGCCTTTTGGGTTGACTAATGTCCCCATAGCTTTCATGGACTTGATACACCAGGTGCTCAAGCCATATTTGGATTTGTTCATGATAGTTTTTATTGATGACATACTGATATACTTGCGGAGTAGATATGATCATGAGCAGTACTTGATTATTATACTCCAGATATTGAGAGATCATCGACTTTATGCCAAGTTCTCAAAGTGTGAGTTTTGGCTTGAGTTAGTAGCATTCCTAGGACACATGGTGTCTCAGTATGGGATTAGAGTGGACCTAAGGAAGATTTTAGTAGTTTGTGATTGGCCGAGACCTACTACTCCTACCGAGGTTCACAACTTTGTTGGGTTGGTAGGATTTTATAGGAGGTTCATTGAGGGATTTTCTTCTATAGTAGCACCTTTGACTAGGCTAAATAGGAAGGATATTCTATTTCAGTGGTCAGATCAGTGCGAGGATAATTTTTAGAGGCTTAAGGCCTTATTGACTTCAACTCTTATGTTGACATTGCCAGTAGAGGGTCAGGGCTTCTCAGTGTATTGTGATGCTTCAACGATTGGTCTTTGTTGTGTATTGATGCAGCAGGGTCATGTGATAGCATATGCATTGAGGCAGCTAAAGTTTCACGAACAAAACTACCCCACTCATTACTTAGAGTTGGCAGCGGTAGTCTTCATGCTCAAGATTTGGAGGCATTACTTATATGCGGTTCACTATGAGATCTTCACCGATCACCATAGTCTTTGGTACATCACGAGTCAGTGAGAGCTAAACTCTAGGCAGCGGAGATGGATTGAGTTAGTGAAGGACTATGACTTCACCATTCTGTACCATTCGGGCAAGGCAAATATGGTAGCGGATGCCTTGAGCTGAAAGATAGTGAGCATGGGCAGTTTAGCTTCTCATTTAGTTTCAGAGCAGTCGTTGGCCTTGGACAACTAGTCCTTGGCTAACTGTCTGGTTAGGCTTGACTTGTCAGATCCCAGCAGAGTCCTTACTAGTATTGAGATCCGTTCTACTTTAGTTGATCAGATTTAAAGTCATTAGTTTGAGGATCAGCAGTTATATGACCTTTGTGATTAGGCTATTTGAGGTGAGGCCATCAGGGCTACTTTAGGTGTTGATGGTGTTGTGAGATTCTATAGTTGCCTTTGTGTTTCGAGAGTTAGGGATTTAATTCAGTTGATTCTCCGTGAGGAATATTATTTAAGATATTTCATCCATCCTGGTGCAACTAAGATGTATAGGGATTTGAAGCAGCTTTACTGGTGGAGTGGTATGAAGCGGGACATACTGGAGTTTGTATCTCAGTGCTTGAATTATTAGCAGGTTAAGTTTGAGCACATGAGACCTGGTAGATTGATCCAGAGACTTCCCATTCTCGAGTAGAAGTGGGAAGGGATTACTATAGACTTCATAGTTTGGCAGCCACGTACTTCTTGGGGTTATGACTCCATTTGGGTGATTGTTGATAGGCTGACTAAGTCTGCACATTTCTTACCTGTTCATTCTTCCCATAGTGTAGAGAGGTTGGCTCAGATTTATCTCCGTGAGGTGGTTTATTTGAATTGGGTCCCAGCTTCTATCATTTCAGATCGCAGCACTCAGTTCATATCTCAGTTTTAGAGGATTGTTCAGTGAGAGTTGGGTACATAGGTTTACCTTAGTACCGTATTCCACCATCAGATAGATGGCCAGTTCGAGAGGATTATTCAAGTCCTGGAGGATATGTTACGGGCCTGTATTGTTCCATTGGAAAAAAATTCTTATAATAAGAGTTATCATTCGAGCACTTGCATGGCACCTTACAACGTGTTGTATGGTAGGCATTGTAGATCGCTAGTGTGTTAGTTTAATGGTTTAGAGTCCAAGCCGCAGAGTACAGATTTACTTTGTGATTCCTTAGACTGAGTCTGAGTGATTCAAGATAGACTTCAGCAGCCAGAGTAGGAAGAAGAGCTATGCAGATCGTAAACTTTGTGCCTTAGAGTTCAGTGTTGGTGACTAGATATTTCTCTGTGTATCGCCTATGAAAGGCATCATGATATTTAGTAGGCGGGGCAAGCTTAGCCCCAGGTATATTGGCTCATTTGAGATCCTTTAGAGGGTTGGTAGTGTTGTTTATCAGTCCAATGTTTTTAGCTACGCACCCAATTTTCCATGTATCGATGTTCAGGCGGTATGTTATAGACGAGTCACATGTGTTACAGTGGGATTTGGTACAATTGGATGACATTTTGGATTTTTTTGTGGAGCCAGTTGTTATTTTGGCCAGAGATTTCAGGAGATTGAGGTCTAGAGAGATTTTTGTAGTTAAGGTTCAGTGGAGGAATCATCCAGTTGAGGAGGCTACCTAGGAGACCGAAAGAGAGATGCGACCTTAGTATCCGTAGTTGTTTGAGCCTTCAGGTACTCCCTTGTTCTTGACTTTTGGGGATGAAATTTTTTTTTTAGTAATAGATGATGTAATGACCCTTTTGGTCATTGTCATATTTTCACTTTCTTTGTACTGTTAGAGCATTCCTGTAGCAGCTTCAAGTCATTTATGGCTTGTTGGGATCGGTGGTTTGGTGCCCTGGCCATTCGTTTGGTCTTTATGGTTGTTTCCCTATTTTAGAGCTTAAACTTAGGAAATCATTGACTTTGGTCAACATTCTTGGTAAACATGCTCGGGATTGAATTCTGATAGTTTCGTTAGCTCAGGAGCATGGATTTTGTTCCAGTTAGACCCTTGGCCGGGGTCTGGGAGCTTTTGGTTTGATTTTATCTTGTTGTTTGTGTTTTTTAGCCAATTGAACTTGGAAGTTTGACTTTGGTCAACATTCAGAGAAGACATCCTCGGATGGAAATTTAGTCATCATTGTTAGCTCTGGAATGTCGACTTTGGGCTAGAGGGACCTTTGGTTCGAGTTCTGAGGCTTTCAAACTCATATTTGACCCTTAGGTTCCATTTTGGAAAAGTTGGCCATTTGGGCATGGGGCCCACTTTTCATTAAATTGACCTCCATTGGGTATTTTGTCAATTCCGTTGAGTCTAAAATGCTATTTTTGGTGCGGTAGCATAGTTTGTTTGAGCACGTGGGGTCCCTGATGAGCCTCAAAGTCCCATTCAGAGAAATTTTTGCCTTAACTTTTATGATGGTTGTTGTTGCAGGTACATGCCTCAGGCCATAAAAGTGATTGCAAGGGAGGCCACATGATCATGATGGTCTTCCTTGTTAGGCATCGCAACCACAAGGCTCCTTTTATGCAACCGCGATGAAGGGCCTGTGGACCCATCCCCCCTTTGTTCTACACGATCGCGAGGTTCTTTCTCGCGACCGCGATGAAGCCTTGCCCCCTTGATCCTTGTGACCACATGGCTATCCATCGCGACTGCTATGGCCTAGACAGCATGGTCATTGTGACCACGTGGGGTCCGTCCATGATCGCAAAGAAAGACCCTTGACAGTATATAAACCTCCCCCCTTCATTTTCTAAACCTCTTAAACCAAATTCTCCATTGATATTGAGCTCCAAGCTTCCCCTTTTCTCTGTGGCTTTATTCTAGAAGTGTAGGGGTGATAATTCCTCGCCTCTGATCGTTTCTATATCGTAATTGTAAGTTCTAATCCGTTTAAATTCTGTAAAAATTTCTCTTTTGAACTCCCTTTGATTCCCCCTTTGTTCTTAAGCTTGTGGGCTATTTTGGAGCCCTTTCAATGGCTGATTTATGCTAATTCTCTAAGCATGCACTCCTGGAAGTGTTGGAAACATTGTTGTGTCTTTCATTTTTAGTTTCAGGTTGGGGGGCCCACGGGCCCGCTTGTGACCCGCATTTCGACCCGGCTAAACTTTGAGCAATTTGGGTATCGTTAGTCTTATTTTAACATGTAGAACTCATTCGTGATAGTTTGACTATTGTTTGGAGATTCTCAAAGCAGTTCAGGCTTGGACAACGTTGTTCCATCAGCTTGTCGTCTGATGATAGGTGGGTTACAGTTTTTTTTGTTTCTAGACTTGCATATATAGGCTATAATTGTACTATTTAGCATCCTTGGATTGGGTTTTATTAGTTAGATACCCTAGACCTTGTCTGCTTTCTTTTTGTCTAGCTTTTTCATATCGTCTCATTGTAGTATTCGATTTAATTGGTAGCATTACCCCTTGTGTCCCCGTGTGGCCTTGTATTTGACTCTGGACCATAGAAAGTGGGTTATTTGGGAATGTCTGTGGGTTCCAGACATCAAAATTATGATTATAGAATTGGTTATCTGTGTTGTAGAGCGACTTGAGCTTGTGCAGGGACGGTAGATTAATTGTGAGCCATTGGGCTACTGATTGTGTTTGGCATACCATTATCATGTACATAAAGAGTTTTTTTGTATTATTTACTCCTACTTGGGTTGCGGGCCTACCCATCACTATTTTCTAAACCTTGCGTGGCCCCGATGGCCTGTTTTAAGTATAAATGATTATAAAAGGGATTTGAAACTGATTTTTATGGATCTTCTTGGGGTAAGAGAGATTAAATAATGATTTATTACTGGTTTTTCGCACTTATACTAGACTCGACTGAGCCGTAGTGCTAGACATATTTACTACTGATTTGAGACGATACTACGCTCGGTTGAGCCAAGTGCTAGACTTGTTTTTACTACTATTTTAGACCCAGATACACTCTGGGCACCCTTTAAGGGAATTTTGAGACTTTATTATTGATTTAGACCTGGATAGACACCTATACTCATATTAAGATTTTGACTACTGGCTTAGACCCAGATACATTTTGGGAGGTTATATTTGATCTTTTGAGGTTTAGATGTGGTCGAGGACATCTATGGACCTTGTCGATCTAGACCAGGGGCTATGTGCTGCGAGTGATAGAGGAGGGTTATATAGTGTAGTGGAGGTATACGAGTGCGTCCTTCCATGGATCCTACCTACTGGGCCTATAGGTGTCGGAGGAGGTACATACATCACTACTATCACACTTGGTTTCACCATAGGATCATATCATGCATTTATGTTTGATTCTATTCTTGTTTACTATTTGTCGTGTGTACGCTCCGCTAGTATGGGATGCCGGAAGATTTGTTTTCACTTGTATGTGTTCCTCAGGTGTATGGGCACCCGTTGGGACTGTATGTAGATTTATTCTTATTATATCCTATTGTAGTACTGGTTCATTCTATAGTTACTTGTGGGTTTTATTTGATCATCCTTACCCTGTGTGATTCACTGCTAGCATGTCTATGTTCAATTACTTTCCTTCCTTCCCTTTTTACTTGAGGTTACCGGTATACCGTCATCCTTCTTAAATTATCTCTTTATATATTATTGTTGCAAGGATCCAGGTTTGTTCTCCTTTCCTTCACCTGTGTTCTGTGTTATATATATATCTTTTGTGGCTAGCATACTTTGATTATATTCTCTGGTATTCTATCTGTGCTAGTTTCCGTGTACTATTCTTTATTTGCCTCCGTGACTGCCTTCTTTCATTATGCTATTTACTATTTTTATATCTTATATGCGCTCAGTCGACCTATGAAGCCTACAGGGTACCTGTTGCTTTGCAATTGGTGCTCATACTACACTTTTGCATCTTCTTGGTGCAGATCCTATTGTGAGCTCTCACCATTGATAGTGTGTAGACTCGTGCAACCTTCCAGACATCCGAGACTGAGGGTGAGCTCCTGGCAGCCGGGGATTAGCTTTTATCTCCTCTCTTATACCATGTACTCTTTTGTTATTAAGAGATAGTTGTATATATTCTTTTGCCCTTTTTGTACTTTGTTTATATAGTGATGTCTTCTATACTGTGATAGTTGTGGGATTGTTTAGCTTCTTTTATATATATATTCTAGTTGTTATATCTCCTTTCTTATCTTTCTTGCTTCTGCCTTTATATTGCTTCTTCCGTAATGTTTAGCTAGCTAGTAGCCCATTACTATTCGTTTCATGCTACAGAGATTGGTACACCTACAGGGGATTATAGATTCCATTATGACCTTAGAAATCAATCTTGACAGAGGGTCATTACAGATTTACTTACTGGTTTGTGGAGACTTAATTGCTAACTCTCAGAGGCTTACTTAATAGTTAAGTGAGACTTACTTATGTGTTTTATGAACTATTTATTTGTATGTTATCTGTATACTAGATAATTCACTTACAGGCTATATGCTATATGAATCCTCATTGAGATGTTATACTTTTTATAAAGAATGTGTTTATATGTTACGTGTTTTATAGAATAAAGACTCGCATACTGCATGGTTCACGGATTATTTTCTTATATATTACTTGCTCCACAGAACACTTGACCACAAATTAAGTGCATATGCGTTAGAGGTTATATGCTCACCTATTATAGGTTATTTGTTCACATGTTATAGACCTTTAAAATCACACGTTCATATAACACAGGTCCCGTAGGCCATCTATTTAAATGCTATACGTCTCCTAATTTGCATGTGAGTAGTGCTTTAAAGTTTGAACCACTTATATGATGTATGATTAACTTCTTGTAATATGTAAGTGTATCTGCTTATAGCTCAGTAATTTCATGTTTTACGCCCTTAAGTATTATCTACTTATACTCACTTGTATCATAAATCATCTGCCCATGACACTCATATTACATAGAACACATCGTTAAGTGATACATATTTTTCATAGAAATTGTAATGACCGTTCTGGTCATTCCTGCATTTATGCTTCCCTTGTACTACTAGAGCTTGCCTGTAGCGGCTCCAAGTCATTTATGGCTTGCTGGAACTGGTGGTTCAGTGCCCTGGCCGTTCATTTAGTCGCTATGGCCATTTTCCTGTTTTAAAGCCTTAACTTAGGATATCATTGTCTTCGGTCAACATTCTTGGTAAACGTACTCAGAATCAAATTTCGACAGTTTCGTTAGCTATGGAGCATGGATTTTGGTCTAGATGGACCCTTGATTGGGGCCTGGGAGCTTTTGGTTTGGTTTTGTGTTGGTTTTTGTGTTTTCTAGCCAGTTGAACTTGAAGGTTTGACTTTGGTCAACATTCAGAGAAAACAGCCTCAGATGGGGAGTCTGACAGCGCTGTTAGCTCTGGAATGTCAACTTTGGGCTAGGGGGACTTTTGGTTTGGGTACCGAGGCTTTCAGACTCATTTTAGACCTTGGTGTTCCATTTTGGAAAAGTTGGCCTAAAGTTAGTTTTAGGCATGGGGCCCACTTTATATTCTATCGACCTCCATTGGCATTTTTGTTGATTTCGTTGAGTCCAAAATACCATTTTTAGTTAAGTAGCATAGTTCGTTTATGTCTGTGGGACCCCGGATAAATCCCGAGGGTCCATCAGAAAAGCCTCTACACATAACATAAGGAGTTGCTAGAACAAGACCCTAGCTAACTCAAAGTATGGAAGTAAGTAACCATAAACTAGCTAAGATCGTAACTAGCCCTCGGACAATGAGGAGTCACCAATAGCAGACTAGGAATGGCCTGAACTCTCTAGCCACGTGTCTGAGGGAAGGAGCCTGAATTTGCATCAGCAAGAGGATGCAACACAAAATATGCGTCAGTACTATAGGATGTACCCAGTATGTGAGACATGCATAATCATGATGAAAACATGCTGAAAACGTGCTTAAAACTGAGTTCATGCATAAAAAGGATATCATAAGTAAATATCATAACTTGAATGGTAAACGTGAGATAAGAGTCTTTCAAAATAGATTTCATAAGCTTAAACAAATCAAAACATTCGTAAGGGAGTTTCTTATAACCGATAATAGACCATGCGAGCTACATGGAATCTAACTATATAACCCTAGTTAGCTAAGTTGACTTGAACTGTGCCAAGGAACGAGTCACCATATCCAACTATATCACCCTAGTTGGCAAAGCTGTCCTAATGCCCGCTAAGCACAGGAAACCATAATTAATATGTGGTACCACTCTCATAAGCCCATAGGGCACTCTATTTCATAACCTACATTGGCAACGTAGTTTTGGACTTGGGTAATCGAACCTTCGTCGCTTGGTGCTAAATAATAGTCCCAAAACATATACATATAGCTCATAATTTCATAGTGGAACAATCTCATGCCAAATCTTATTGAAAAGCATGAAAACACATCGGGCATCATGCAATTCTCATATCATAAGTTCATGAAGCTTAGCATAGCCATAATTCAAAACATACTTTTCTTTCTTAAATCATACTTGAAAAATTAGGCATGCAATTTCGTAAATACATAAGGACATATTATCTAAACATGTAAACTTTCACTTGAAATCATGCAATTCAATTGAATCATGCTAGAAATAAGTTTTGATGTATGGGATTTTGAAACCAATTAAGGAATCTTGATCAAAGGAATCTTGATCAAAGCATCAATAAACCATAAGAAACCATGAATTGATACATAGAAACTGATTTCATAAGTTTTTCCCAATTTAGATCAAAACCCTATTTTCACAAGTTCATAATTCAAAATAAGAATTGGGGGTTTTGGGCACAAGGGCGAAAGGAACCCATTTTTGAATACCCACACACCTTGATTGAAGTTAACCCACTTGAAATTGAAAAGAAAGGAGACTTGATCTTGAAGCTTGAGACTTGGAGCTTGAAGGAGTTCTTTCTCTTCTTGGGAGATGAATGAAGATTTTAGAAGGGACTTAGGCTAATGAGGGTGAAAACCCTTCTAGAAATAGTCAAAATGACATCATTTAGGAGTTAAAAGGGTGGGTAATGACTAAAATACCCCTGGGACGTAATTAGGAAAAAGCTGGAAAAAGTTAACTTTCAGGGACCACGGATGGGTTCCATGGGTCGTAGACCAAACCACGGCTCATGATTTCCATCCATCATTCCTGGCCAAAAGAACAAGCTGCAGAAGGCGGTCTACGGGTCAACAGGATGGACCCATAGAAAGAATCACAGGTCGTAGACCCAAGTCATAGTTCCTGGGGAACTTATCAACCCTCTGATCTGATTCCAATGGTTGATAGGACGGACCGTAGTTAGAACCACGGTCCGTCAAACCAATTTGTGGTTATCAGACTAGAGGCTGAACTAGCAGAAGGCAACCACGGTTCCATTTCACGACCCATGGTTTAAACCATGGTCCGTGGTTTGGACCCATAATTCCTGGGAACATAAAAATTTCAAAGTTTCAAACTTAAAAGGAAGGTTCAAATTCCGGGGTGTTACAATATCTCCCTCTTGGGATAAGTCGTCCTTGAATGAAGACTAAACAAGGGAAACTGAAGAGAAAATAACCCAACCAGTAAAAAAAACATGGAAATCAAGGAATAAACATGAAAACTGAGCTTTTCAACTTAAAACATGATTGAATCAACTTCGAAAACATGAGTGCATGCTAGGATCATAAGAGAAACTAATGGAATAGGATCGGAGGAACATACTAAGAAGGAAACTATTACCTCACGCCGAAGAAGAATCAGAAGGAAAGAGATGAGGGTACTTAGCTTTCATGGCTGATTCTGCTTCCCAAGTAGCTCCCTCAACTAGTTGGTTCCTCCAAAGGACCTTTACCGAAGCGACTTCTTTGTTTCTCAATATCTGAATCTGATGATCAAGGATCTCCAGGGGAACCTCCTCATAAGTGATACTATCCTTCACACCCACATCCTCCAAAGGGACAATCAAGGTCGAGTCACCAACACACTTCTTCAATAAGGAAATATGGAAAACCGGATGAACCACTTCTAAATCCGATGGAAAATCCAACTCATAAGCAATGCTACCAACACTCCTCAGAAGCCGATAAGGACCTATAAAATGGGGACTAAGCTTCCCTTTCTTGCCAAATCTCATCACACCCTTCATGGGTGACACCTTCATAAAAACCTAATCATCGACTTCAAATTCCAACTCCCTCCTTCTCACATCCGCATATGATTTCTGTCGAATCTGAGCGGTTTTCAATCTTTCCCTAATCAGCTGAACCTTCTCCATAGCCTAATGAACCGAATCGGGACCAATCAAATCTGCCTTACCTATCTCAAACCAAACAATAAGAGATCTACACCTTTGTCCATAAACTGCCTCATAAGGAGCCATCTGGATGCTAGAGTGAAAGTTGTTACTGTAGGCAAACTCGATAAGAGGTATGTGATCATCCCAATTACCTTTGAAGTCAATCACACAAGCTCTCAATATATCCTCCAAAGTTTGAATGGTACGCTCTGCCTGGCCATCTGTCTTAGGGTGAAAAGTTGTGCTAAGCTTCACCTGAATACCAAGACCTCTCTGAAACAATCTCTAATACTATGAAGTAAACTGAGTACCTCTATCTGAAATGATGGACAATGGGACATCATGCAATCAGACTATCTCCCGGATGTAGAGTCTAGCATAATCATCCGCTGAATCCATAGGCTTAATAGCCAAGAAGTGGGATGACTTTGTCATTCGGTCGACAATCACCCAAATGGAATCATGTTACCTTCGAGTACCAGGAAAACCTATAATGAAGTCCATATTGATCGCTTACCACTTCTAAGCAGGAAGGTCAATATCCTGAGTCATGCCACCCGATCGCTGATGCTCTACCTTTACTTACTGACAGTTGGGACACTTAGCCATAAAACTGGCTATGTCCCTCTTCATACCATTCCACCAATAGACTTCCCGTAGATCATGGTACATCTTGGTGGCACCAGGGTGAATGGAATATCTGGAACTATGAGCCTCAGTCAAAATCTATTGTCTCAAGCCATCTACATCTGGCACACACAGTCGACCCTGATAATGAAGCACATCATCTCCCCCTTGGGAGAAAACCTCAACCCTCTACTGATGGACTGCACCCTTTAGCTGAAGCAAAATGGGATCGCTATCTTGCTTTGCCTTCACTTCTGCTACCAAGGATGATTCGGAACCATTCTACACAATAACCCCACCTTCGGTCGAGTCCATAAGGTGAACTCCCAAGGGGCAAGCCTATGAACCTCCTTAACCAATTCATTCTTTCTGTCTTCAATAGAAGACACACTACCCATGGACAATCTTCTAAGCGCATCTGCCACAACATTTGCCTTACCCGGATGGTAAAGCACACTCATGTCATAGTCCTTAAGAAGCTCAAGTCATCTCTTTTGTCGCAAATTCAATTCCTTCTAGTGAACACATACTGAAGACTCTTATGATCGGTAAATACATCCACGTGCACCCCATTGAAGTAATGCCTCCAAATCTTCAAAGAAAAAACCACGACTGCTAGCTCAAGATCATGAGTAGGGTAGTTCTTCTCATGAACCTTAAGTTTTCTAGATGCATAAGCAATCACTTTACCACGCTGCATCCAAACACAGCCCAAACCAATCCTAGAAGCATCACAATACACAACAAAGTCATCTAGCCCCTCGAGTAGAGCCAACACTGGGGATATGGTCAATCTGGTCTGCAATTCCTAAAAGTTCTTCTCACATAGATCTGACCACTGAAATTTTACCTTCTTTTGAGTCAACCAAGTCAAAGGGGCAGCAATGGAAGAAAATCCTTTCTCAAATCTCCTGTAGTAACCAGCCAAACCCAAAAAGCTCCTACTATCGGATAGGGAAGTGGGTCTAGGCCAATTATTTACTACCTCAATCTTTTGAGAATCAACTTGAATACCATCACGAGACATGATGTGTCCCAGAAAAGCAATGAACTGCATTCAGAACTCACACTTGGTAAACTTAGCAAACAACTGACTATCCTTGAGAGTCTGCAACACAACCCTTAATTGGTCTACATGCTCCTTCTCACTCCGAGAGTAGATAAGGATATCATCAATGAAAACAATCACAAACATATCCAAATACTGCTTGAACACACGGTTCATCAAATCTATGAAAGATGCAGGAGCATTCGTTAGACAAAAGGATATCACAATAAATTCATAATGACCATACCGAGTCCTGAAGGCTATCTTTGGAATATCTCACTCTCTAACACGAAGTTGATGATAACCAGATCTAAGGTCAATTTTGGAGAAGAAACTAGCACCCTGAAGCTGATTGAACAAGTCATCAATCCTAGGATGGGATACTTATTCTTGTTTGTGACCTTGTTTAACTGATGGTAGTTGATACACATTCTAAGAGAACCGTCTTTCTTCTGAACAAACAAAATCAGGGCACCCCATAGAGAAATGCTAGGCCTGATGAAACCCTTATCAAGAAGATCCTTCAACTGATCCTTCAATTTCTTAAGTTCCACGGGAGCCATTCTATAGGGAGGGATAGAGATAGGATTCGTATATGGAAGAAGATCTATTCCAAAGTCGATCTCCCACTCGGGAGGGACTCTGGGCAAATCCTCGGGAAACACTTCTGGGAACTCATTCACAACAGGAACAGACTGAAGGGGTAGGATTCCAAACTTTGTGTCCACAACCCAAACTATATGATAAGCATAATCCTTATAAATTATCTTCCTAGCCTAAAGATAGGATATAAAAATGACCTTTCGAGAATAAGGGACTACCTTGCCATTCTAAGATAGGTTCATTTGGAAACTTGAAACTGACAACCCGAGTACGATAATCAACCAAAGCATAACAAGCATACAACCAATCCATACCAAGAATAACATCAAAATCAATCATCTCTAACTCTACTAAATCTGTTGAAGTGACTCTGTGAAGGACTGAGATAGGGCAATTTTGGTATATTCTTTTGGCTAGGACTGACTCACCAACAGGAGTAGACACACAAAAGGGTTCTAAAAGCAATTCAGGATAAATTTCAAATTTGCATGCTACATAAGAGGTCACAAAAGATAGAGAGGCTCCGGGGTCCAACAAAGCATACATATCAAGAGAGAAGACTTTTAACATACCAGTGACAACATCAAGCGAGTTCTCCTGGTCCTGGCGAGAGGACATAGCTAAAGGAGGTTCTGGTGCTGACCACCAAAACTAGAAGTTGTGCCCTGCTGGGCTGGTCGACCTCCTGGGGCTGCTAGAGCAGACTGAGCCCTACTACCTCCATGTCCCTTCTTAGCTGAAGGGCAATCCTTAATCTTGTGGCCAACTTTACCACATCCAAATAAACCACCTGATCCAGCTAAACACTCACCGGGATGATTCTTTCTACACTTGGTACAAACGGGGAAAGAGGGCACCTTTGCTCCACTACCCTAAGAATAAGAGCCTGCACCTCTACCGGACTGATCATGAAGGGGCCTGGAGGCCTGGGAAGGAGTACTGGCTAAAGAATGCATGGGTCCTGATGACCTCTTTTGAAAGGAAGAGCGATGTCTGCCTCCAGACTTCTGATGGCTAAACCCCGAACCCTCATATCTGACTCTTTTGTTCCCTCTAGCCATCTCTCTAAGCTTGTCTCCCTTGATCTGGTGAGCATGAGTCATAAGCCTGGAAATATTCATATCACTCAACAGCATAGCAGACCTATACTCTTTCTTCACCATATCTGAAACCCCATAGATAAACTTACTCATTTGGTCATGCGGGTCAGCTACCATAGAAGGGGCATACCTAGACAACTGAGTGAACTTCAAACTGTACACTTTGACTGACATCGACCCCTGTCTCAAGTTCATAAACTCCTCAGCCTTCCCTTTCTCAACTCTCAGGGAAAAAATTGGTCAAGAAAGGCTCTCTCGAAACACCCCTAAGTCATAGGGACCACGTCCCTAGCTCTAACTTCCTTCCATTGAGTGAACCATATATGAGCTACATCCTTGAGTTGATAGGACGTGAGCTCCACACAATTAACATCATCCACTTGCATCACATCAAAGATCTTCCTTGCCTCATCAATAAAGCTAAGTGGGTATTCACCCATCTTTGAACCCCAAAATATAGGTGGGGTCATTTAGACAAAATCACACACCCGGGCCGCTACACCCCCTTGAGGGTGGACGAGGATAGGAGCCGGGTGGTTGGCCTGAGCGGCCATAGTCTGGGCTAGAAAATGGATGGCATTCCTGAACTTCTCAACCATGACCTCGGGAGCTGGAATTGGAGGAGCAGCATTTCGAGTGGCTCAGTGAGGAATAGCATGTCGACGCATAATCTAAAATGTACAAGGTAAGGATTTCATGAACACTAGAGTTAAACTCTATCGCACGATATGATCATGAAAGAAGAGAAGTTTTCTAAGACATATCATAGCTTCCCTCTCATATGTGTGGCGTGCTTCACACATATGAAGGAGACTCTATTCGATGCGGATTTCAGACATCCTAAGACTCTTGAACCTGAGGCTCTGATACTAAGTTTGGCATGCCCTAAAGCTACCCCCTAGACGTAACACGGTATTGGAGCATAAGTTCTCTAGATTAACCCTTGGTCATAGCGTACTCAAGAAAAATAATAGATAAGCGGAAGCATATTAAGAAGATTCAAAATCAAACATATAGATAACCGAGTCAAAATACATACAACTCCAAGGAAGAGACTCAAATATTGTCTATGTCTGAAAAGCCTCTACACATAACATAAGGAGTTGCTAGGACAAGACCCTAGCTAACTCAAAGTATGGAAGTAAATAACCATAAACTAGTTAAGATCGTAACTAGCCCTCAGACCATGAGGACTCACCAACAGCGGACTGGGAATGGCCTAAAATCTCTAGCCACGTGTCTGACGAAAGGAGCCTGAATCTGCATCATCAATAGGATGCAGCGCAAAATATGCATCAGTACTATAGGATGTATCGAGTCTTTGAGACATGCATAATCATGATGAAAACATGCTGAAAACATGCTTAAAACTGAGTTCATGCATAAAAGGGATATCATAAGTAAATATCATAACTTAAATGGTAAACATGAGATAAGTGTCAAAACTTCAAAATAGATTTCATAAGCTTAAACAAATCAAAACATTCGTAAGGGAGTTTCTTATAATCGATAATAGACCATGCGAGCTACATGAAATCTAACTATATAACCCTAGTTAGCAAAGCTGACTTGAACCATGCCAAGGAATGAGTCACCATATCCAACTATATCACCCTAGTTGGCAAAGCTGTCCTAATGCCCGCTAAGCACAGGACACCATGATCAATATGTGGTACCACTCTCATAAGACTATAGGGCACTCTATTTCATAACCTACACTGGCAACGTAGTTTTGGACTTCAGTAATCGAACCCTCATTGCTCGGTGCTAAATACTACTCCCAAAACATATACATATAGCTCATAATTTTATAGTGGAACAATCTCACGCCAAATCTTATTGAAAAGCATGAAAATACATCGGGCATCATGCAATTCTCATATCATAAGTTCATGAAGCTTAGCATAGACATAATTCAAAACATACTTTTCTTTCTTAAATCATACTTGAAGAATTAGGCATGCAATTTCGTAAATACATAAGGACATGTTATCTAAACATGTAAACTTTCACTTGAAATCATGAAATTCAATGGAGTCATTCCAGAAATAAGTTTTGATGTATGGGCTTTTGAAACCAATTAAGGAATCTTGATCAAATAATCAATAAACCATAAGAAACCATGAATTGATACATAGAAACTGATTTCATAAGTTTTTCCCAATTTAGATCAAAACCCTATTTTCACAAGTTCATAATTCAAAATAAGAATTGGAGGTTTTGGGCACAAGGGTGAAAGGAACCCATTATTGAATACCCACATACTTTGATTGAAGTTAACCCACTTGAAATTAAAATGAAAAGAGGCTTGATCTTGAAGCTTGAGACTTGGAGTTTGAAGGAGTTCTTTATCTTCTTGGGAGATGAATGAATATTTTAGAAGGGAATTAGGCTAATGAGTGTGAAAACCCTTCTAGAAATAGTCAAAATGACATCATTTAGGAGTTAAAAGGGTGGGTAATGACTAAAATACCCCTGGGACATAATTAGAAAAAAGCTGGAAAAAGTTGACTTTCAGGGACCACAGATGGGTTCCACAGGTCGTAGACCAAACCACGGCTCATGGTTTCCATCCATCATTGCTAGCCAAAAGAACTAGCTACAGAAGGCATTCTACGGGTCAACAGGATGGACCCGTAAAAAGAATCACGGGTCGTAGACCCAAGTCATAGTTCCTGGGGAACTTATCAACCCTCTGATCTGAATCCACAAGTTGACAGGATGTACCATAGTCAGAACCACGGTCCATAGAACCAATTCGTGGTTCTCAAACCAGAGGCTGAACCAACAGAAGGTAACCACAGTTCCATTTCACGACCCGTGGTTCAAACCACAGTCCGTGGTTTGGACCCATAATTCCTGAGAATATGAAATTTTTAGAGTTTCAAACTTAGAAAGTTGGTTCAAATTCTAGGGTGTTACATGTACTGAGTATGCGAGATATGCAAAATATGAAGTAAACATGCTATAGGTACTTTAAAACTGAAATCATACTATGATAGTAAAAATTGAAATGCAAAGGACTCGATGCAATATCATAAGCAAGATACACTTGAAAACTGTAAGTAATAGTAAAAGTCCTGAAATCTAAAAGAAAAAGTCAATGCATTTAAATAAGCTGAAACTGTTTCTGTGGGAGGTTCTCTAATCGACATAGACCATGTGAGCTATATGGAATCCGATGTATACGCCCTATCGATAGGACCCAATATACCTTGGCAGGGTATAAAGGCATGACTGTGGCATGATCACTAGTTCTAATGCCCAACAAAGGGGATAATCAACCTACGGAGGCACGTCGTTCTGGGACTAAGGGTACGCTTACCCTGTCCAACTCGGTTCTAAATACTACTCCCAAAATATACTATAGCTCATGTATATACTGGGCATATTTGATGCTAAAACTGATCATAAATAATGACATATCTGATGCCAAATCAGTTTGAAATCATAAGGACATTTTTGTTGTCTTGCAATTCAAAATCATAAGTCTTAAAGCTTAGCATAGCCATAATTCCAAAAATATACTTTTCTTTCTAAATTCATAACTTGAAGAATTAGGCATGCAATTTCATAATACATAAGGTCATGTTATCTAAACATGCTAATTTTCACTTAAAAATATGAAAATTGATGGAATTATTTTAGAAATCATCTTTAACGCATGGGCTTTTGAAATCAATTAAGGAACCTCAAATAGATCATAGATAAGTAATGATAAACCACAAATTGATGCTTTAAAAACAAGACCCATAACTTTTCCCCAATTTGGGTAAGAACCCTAATTTCAGAATTTGATAATTCAAAGTAAAGACATGGTGCTTTGGGCATAAAAGTTAAAGGAATCCCTTATTGAATACCCACATACCTTATTGAAGCTTACTTGATCTAAGATGAAAAGAACTGGAGATTTGAACTTGGAGCTTGAGACTTGGAGTTGATGAAGTTCTTTTCCTCTTTTGGTAGATGAATGAGGAGTAATGAAAGATTAAGGCTAATAGGAGTAGAAACCCTACTAAAGTGGCAAAAATGACCTCACTTAAGAGTTAAAAGGGTGGGTAGTTATAAAAATACCCCTGGGATTTAATTAGAGAAAAGATATTAAAAACCTCAGCTTCAAGTTCCACGGGTTCTTTCCACGAACTGTAGAAGTAACCACGATTCATAGATTGGAGTCGTGGTTTTTGAGCCAAAATATAGGCTGCGGATGACATTCCATGAGATAACAGGATGACTTGTGGAAACTTTCACGGGTCGTAGAAACCTCTCGTGGTTTCTGGGGGATTTGACTACCCTCAGTCTGAGTTCCAAGGTTAGTTCCACAACTTGTGGAACCATCCACGGACTATGAACCTGACTGGTGGTTCTTAGACCTGAGGTTGATCTACAGGACTGGATTCACGAGTCACTTCCATGACTCATGGTTCTAACCACAGCTCGTGAACTTGACTCGTGATTCCTGGAAGTTCTGACTTTTTTTTAGAGTTTCTAAGTTTAAAAGCTTAATTGAATTCCGGGGTGTTAAAATATCTCCCCCTTGGGATCATTCGTCCTCGAATGTAGACTAAGCAAGGAAATACTGGAGAGAAAACAGCCCAACCCACCAACAAACATCAAACTCAAGGATGAACATGAAAACTGAGCCTTTTAACTTAAAACATGATTAAATTAACTTCAGAAAACATGAATGCATGTTAGGATCATGAGAGAAACTGATGGAATAGAATCTGAGGGACATACTAAGGAGGAAACTATTACCTCAAGCTGAAACTGAATTGGAAGGAAAGAGATGAGGGTACTTGGCTTTCATGGATGCTTCTGCTTCCCAAGTAGCTCCCTCAACTGGTTGATTTCTCCAAAGGACCTTAACCAAAGCGACTTCTTTATTTCTCAACCTCTGAATCTGATGATCAAGAATCTCCACAGGAACTTCCTCATAAGTAAGGCTATCCTTCACACTCACATCCTCCAAAGAAACAATCAAGGTCGGGTCACCAACACACTTCTTCAACAAGGAAACATGGAAAACCAGATGAACCGCTTCTAAATCTGTTGGCAATGCCAACTCATAAGCAACACTACCAACTCTCTTCAGAATCTGATAAGGACCTACATAGAGGGGACTAAGCTTCCCTTTGTTGCCAAATCTCATCACACCCTTCATAGGTGACACCTTCAAAAATACCCAATCATCAACCTCAAACTCCAACTCTCTTCTCCTCACATCTGCATATGATTTCTGTCGACTCTGAGCGGTCTTCAACCATTCCCTAATGATTTAAACCTTTTCCATAGTCTCATGAACTCAATCTGGACCAATCAAAGTTGCCTCACCTACCTCAAATCAACCAATAGGAGATCTACACCTCCGCCCATAAAGTGCCTCATAAGGAGCCATCGGGATGCTAGAATGAAAGTTGTTGTTGTAGGCAAACTCGATAAAAGGTAAGTGATCATCCCAATTACCTTTGAAATTAATCACACAACTCTGAACATATCTTCCAAAGTCTTAATAGTATGCTCTGCCTGGCAATTTTTCTGTGGGTGAAAAGTTGTCCTAAGCTTAACCTGAGTACCAAGACCTTTCTGAAATAACCTCCAAAACTGGGATGTAAACTTACCTTTCTGAAATGACCTCCAAAACTGGGATGTAAACTTAGTACCCCTATCTGAAATAATGGACAATAGAACACCATGCAATCTGACTATCTCCCGAATTTAGAGTGGCATAGTCCTCTACTGATTCTGTAGTCTTAACAGCCAAGAAGTGGGATAACTTAGTCATTCGGTCGACAATCACCCAAATAGAATCATGTTGCCTTTAAGTATAGGGCAAACATGTAATGGAATCCATATCGATCGCTTCCCATTTCCAAGTAGGAAGATCAATATCCAAATTCATACCACCCGGTCGCTGATGCTCTACTTTTACTTGTTGACAGTTGGGACACTTAGCGATGAAACCTGCTATATCCCTCTTCATGCCATTCTACCAATAGACTTCTCGTAGGTCACGGTACGTCTTGGTAGCACCGGGGTGAGTAGAATACCTAGAGCTATGAGCCTTTGTCAAAATCCATTGTCTCAACCCATCTATGTCAGGAACACATAATCGACCCTGATATCAAAGCACACCATCTCCCCCCTGGGAGAAAACCTCTACCCTTTGTTGATGGACTACACCCTTCAACTGGTGCAAAATAGGATCACTGTATTTCTTTTCTTTCACTTCAGCTACAAAAGATGATTCAGAACCATTCTGAAAAATAACACCACCTTCTGTCGAATCCATAAGGCATACTCCTAATCGAGCAAGTCGATGAACATCCTTGGCCAATTCCTTATTTCCCTCCTCAACCGAAGACACACTACCCTTGGAAAACCTACTAAGTATATCTGCCACGACATTGGCCTTACCCGAATGGTAAAGCATACTCATATCATAATCCTTAAGAAGCTCAAGCCATCTCCTTTGACGAAGATTCAATTCCTTTTGAGTGAACACATACTGAAGACTCTTATGATCGGTGAATACATCCACATGAACACCATACAAATAGTATCTCCATATCTTCAAATCAAAAACCATGGCCGCTAACTCAAAATAATGAGTAGGGTAGTTATTCTCATGAATCTTAAGTTGTCTCGAAGCATAAGCAATCAGCTTACCATGTTGCTGCATCAACACATAACCCAAGCCAATCCTAGAAGCATCACAATACACAACAAAGTCATCTAGGCCCTCGGGTAGAGCCAACACTGTGGATGTGGTCAATCTAGTCTTCAATTCCTGAAAGTTCTTCTCACATAGATCAGACCACTGAAATTTGATCTTCTTCTGAGTCAACCGAGTCAATGGGGCAGCAATGGAATAAAACTCTTCCACAAATCTCCTGTAGTAACCAGCCAAACCCAAAAAACTCCTAATACCAGATGGGGAAGTGGGTCTAGGCCAGTTCTTTACTGCCTTGATCTTTTCAGAATCAACTCGAATACCATCTCTAGTCATAATATGACCCAGAAAAACAACAGACTACATCCAAAACTCAAACTTGCTAAACTTAGCAAATAACTGTCGATCCTTGAGAGTTCACAACACCACTCTCAAATGGTCCGTATGCTCCTCCTTACTCTGAGAATAGATAAGAATATTATTAATGAACACAATCACAAACATATCAAAATACTGTTTGAACACATAGTTCATCAAATCCATAAAAGTTGTGGGAGCATTTGTTAGACCAAAAGACATAGACACAAATTCATAATGACCATACCGAGTTCTGAAGGCTATCTTCGGGATGTCACACTCTTTAACTCTGAGCTGATGATAACTGGATCTAAGGTTAATCTTGGAGAAGTAACTAGAACCCTGAAGCTGATCGAACAAGTCATCAATCCTAGGAATGGGATGCTTATTCTTGATTGTGACCTTGTTCAACTGACGGTAGTCGATACACATTATAAGGGAACCATCTTTCTTTCACACGAATAAGACTGCAGAACCCCATGGAGAAATGCTGGGTCGAATAAAACCCTTATCAAGGAGGTCTTTCAATTGATCCTTTAATTCCTTAAGCTCCACGGGAGCCATTCTATAAGGAGGACTAGAGATAGGATGCATATCTGGAAGAAGATTTATTCCAATGTTGATCTCCCATTCAGGAGAGACTCCAGGCAAATCTTTGGGAAACACTTATGGAAACTCATTCACAATAGGAACTGACTAGAGAGATGAGGTTTCAGACTCCGTGTCCATAACCCAAACTATATAATAGACATAACCTTTAGAAATCATCTTCCTAGCCTTAAGATAAGATATGAAATTACCCTTTGAGGATGGAGGATTACCTTGCCACTCTAAGACAAGTTCATTTGGAAACTTGAAACTGATGAGTTGGGTACGACAATCAACCGAGGCATAACATGCATACAACCAATCCATACCAAGAATAAAATAAAAATCAGTCATCTCCAACTCTACTAGATCCGCTGAAGTGATTCTATGAAGGACTGAGATAGGGCAATTTCGAAAAATTCTTTTGGCTAGGACTGACTCACCAACAAAAGTAGAAACACAAAAGGATTCTAAGAGCTGATCAGGACTAATCTTGAACTTGCAAGCAACATAATGGGTCACAAAATATTAGGAGGCACCGGGGTTCAGTAAAGCATACACATCGAGAGAAAAGACTTTCAACATACCAGTAACAATGTCTGGTGAACTCTCCTGGTCCTGGCAAGAGGACGTGGCATAAAGGTAGTTTTGGCACTAATCACCAGAACTAGAAGTAGTGCCTTATTGGGACGGTCGACCTCCTAGAGCTTCTAGGGCAGACTGAGTTCTTCTACCTCTCTGTCCCTTCTTAGCTGAAGGGCAATTCTTAATCTAATGTCCAACTTGACCACACACAAAACATCTCTCTCTACCATCTAGACACTCACCGGGGTGACTTCTACTACATTTGTTGCAGGTGAGGTAGGAATTTCTCTTTGCAACACTTCCCTACGAATAGGAACCTGCTCCTCTACCTGTCTGATCATAACGAGGCCTGGGGGCTTGGTAAAGAGCACTAGCTAAAAAATGAATGGGTCCTGATGATTTCTTCTGAAACAAAGAGCAATGTTCTCCTCCATACCTCTGATGGCTAAAACCTGAACTCTTTGACCTAACCCTCTTGTTCTCCTTTACCATTTCCCTTAACTTGTCTCCCTCAATATGATGGGAATGAGTCATAAGTCGAGAAATATACATGTCACCCAAAAGCATAGTGGACCTGCACTCTTTCTTTACCAAGTCTGATACTCCATAATGTACTTACACAGCTCATCTCTCGGGCCAGCCACCAGAGAGGGAGCATACCTAGAAAGCTGGGTGAACATCAACCCATACTCATGAACTGACATAGAACCTTGCCTCAAATTCATGAACTCTTTGTCCATAGCCTCCCTCAGCTCCCTATGAAAGAACCGATCAAGAAAACCCCTCTCAAAGCATTCCCAAGTCATAGGGACCACATCCCTAGCACTAGCATCTTTCCACTGAGTGTACCAAATATGAGCTACATCCTTAAGCTAATACAAAGCTAGCTCAATACCATCAATACCAATCACATGCATCACACCAAAGATCTTCTTCACCTTATCCATGAAATTTTATGGATCCTCACTAACTTTCAAACCCCAGAACTCAGGTGGGTTCATGCGAATGAAGTATCAAACTCAGGCTGCAACTCCACCTTGGGAGTGGATGGGGATAGGATCCTGCTGATTGGCCTGAGCAGCCATATTCTAAGCTAACATATGAATAGCTTTTTTGAACTTTACATTTGTGACATCGGGGTCTAGAATCAGAGGGTAAACATTTCAGAATGCTCTGCGAGGCATGGCATGGCAAGGAGGCATAATCTAAAATGCATAAAGAATGGATTAGAGGAGTAATAGATTTAAACTCTATCGCACGATATTGATCATGAAATAAATGAAGTTTTTCCTAAGACACCTCATAGCTTCCCTCTCATAAGTGTGGCGTGCTTCACATACATGAAAGAGGCTCTACTCGCTGCAGCTTTCAGACACCCTAGGACACTTGAACATGGGACCTGTAGGTTATGGGATCTGATACTAAGTTTTTCACATCCGAGGCTACCCCTTAGACATAATACGGGACCTGGGACAACAAGTGCCCGTAGTTAACCCTTGATCATAGCATAACTCAGATAATCATAAGGAAACATAGCAGAAGCATAAATAGAAATCTAGGCAACACGATCCATAAATGATAAAGTTAAGATAAAACATAATCCAAAAGAGGGACTCGAATATTGTCTATGTCTGAAAAGCCTCAACATATAACATAAGAAGTTACTGGGACAAGACCCCAGCTAACTCTAAATGCTGAAAGGATGATAATAAGCTAAACTCAAGACTGGTCCTCAAAAGATAAGGACTTACCAATGCTAGTTGGATGGCCTGTAATCTCTAGCCACATGTCTGTGGAAGGAAACCTAAATCTGCATCATCAAGAGGATGCAGCGCAAAATATGCATCAATACTATAGGATGTATTGAGTATGTAAGATATGCAAAATCTGAAGTAAACATGATATAAGTACTTTAAAACTTAAATCATACTATAATAGTAAAAGCTGAAATACAAAGGACTTGATGCAATAGCATAAGCAAGATACACTTGAAAACTGTAAGTAATAGTAAAAGTCTTGAAATCTGAAATCAAAAGTCAATGCATTTAAATAAACTGAAACTATTTCTGTGGGAGGTTCTCAAACTGACATAAACTATGACAGCTATATGGAATCCGATGTATACGCCCCATTGAAAGGACCCAATATATCTTTTCAGGGTATAAAGGCATGACTGTGGTGTGATCACTAGTTCTAATGCCCAACAAAAATTAACCTATGGAGGCATATAGTTCTGGGACTAAGGGTACGCTCACCCTGTCTAACTCAGTGTTAAATACTACACCCAAAAGATATTATAGCTCGTGTATATACTGGGGCATATCTGATGCTAAAACTGATCATAACTAATGTCATATTTGATGCCAAATCTGTTTGAAAGCATAAAGACATTTCTGATGTCATACAATACAAATCATAAGTCTTAAAGCTTAGCATAGCCATAATTCCAAAACATACTTTTCTTTCTAAATTCATAACTTGAAGAATTAGGTATGCAATTTCATAATACATAAGGTCATGTTATCTAAACATGCTAATTTTAACTTAAAAATATGAAAATTGATGGAATCATGCTAGAAATCATCTTTAATGCATGAGATTTTGAAATCAATTAAGGAACCTCAAATAGATCATAGATAACTAATGAGAAGCCATGAATTTATGTTTTAAAAAGAAGAACCATAACTTTTCCCCAATTTGGATAAGAACCCTAATTTCACAATTTGATAATTCAAAGTAAAGACATAGGGATTTGGGCATAAGGGTAAAAGGAATCCCTTATTGAATACCCACATACCTTATTAAAGTTGCTTGATTTAAGATGAAAAGAACTGGATACTTGAACTTGGAGCTTGAGACTTGGAGTTGATGAAGTACTTTTCTTCTTTTGGTAGATGAATGAGGAGTAATAAAAGATTTAGGCTAATAGTAGTAGAAACCCTACTAAAAGTTGCCAAAATGACCTTACTTAAGAGTTAAAAGGGTGGGTAGTTATAAAAATACCCCTGGGATTTAATTAGAGAAAAGATATTAAAAACTTCGGCTTCAGGTTCAACGGGTTCTTTCCATGAATCGTAGAAGTAACCATGATTCATAGATTGGAGTCATGGTTTCTGAACCAAAATATAGGCTGCGGATGACATTCCACGAGATAACAGGATGACTCGTGGAAACTTTCACGGGTCGTAGAAACCTCTCGTGGTTTCTAGGGAATTTGAATACCCTTAGTCTGAGTTCCACGGGTTGGTTCCATGAATCGTGGAACCATCCATGGACTGTGAACCTGACTCATTGTTCTAAAACCATAGGTTGATCTGTAGGACTGGATTCATGAGTCACTTCCATGACTCATGGTTCTAACCACGGCTCGTGAACTTGACTCGTGATTCCTGGAAGTTCTGAATTTTTTTAGAGTTTCTAAGTTTAAAAGTTGAATCAAATTTTGGGTATTACATTTAGTATGTGGTCTAGGACCTCCATGGACCTTGACTATCCAGACCAGGGGATACGTGCTGAGTGTGACGGGGGAGGGGTATACGGTGTAGTTGAGGTATACAGTTAGTGTCCTTCCATGGATCCTACATGTTGGGCCCATAGGCGTCAGAGAAGGTACATACAGAGTTACTGTTCAACCTGGTTTTCATTATTTCATCATATCATTCATTTGTGTGAGATTACACCCTTGTTTTCCATTTACTGATTGTATGCTCCGGTAGTATGGGATGCCAGAGGGTTTGTCTTCACTTGTATGCGTTCCTCGAGTGAATGGGCGCCGATTGGGACTGTAGGTAGATTTGTTGTTATTTTCTCATGATATTGATCCTTATTATGGTTACATTCAATGATTGGTAATTGAGAGTTTTATTATATATGTTGGTTCTCTTGATGGTTATACTTGGGCTATCGGTTGATTATTCCTGACTTTAGAATGATATTACTAGTTTGACTGGGTTATTAGTCTTGTTTTCGAGCATGATTAGTGTTATTTCCTTTCCTTCTTCCCTTTTTACTTGAGGTTACTAGTATACTGCCTTCTTCTTAAACTTTCTTTTTATACTATTATTGCAAGGACCCCAGGTGCGTTCTTTCTTCCTTCACCTATGTTCTGTGATGTATATTTCTATTAGCTAGCCTAGTATGTTGTTTCTTCTTGTATCCTTTTGTGTTAGCTTCTGTGTACCTATTCATTGCTTCTGTGACTATTTGCTTATTTTCTACTATATTACTGCTCTTCTATCTTATATGAGCCCAGTCTTCCTATAGTACCTACTGGGTACTCATTGCTTAGCAATTGATGCTCATACTACACTCTGCATCTTTCTAGTGCAGATCCTAGTGTTATCCATCGTTGTTGATGTTACGCCCCGAGGATACCCCCTAGATTTAACACGGGACTTGGGACTGCAAGTACCCCAAGCTAACCCCTTGGTCATAACATACTCAAGCATAACAAAGATAAGTGGAAGCATAATAGATAAATCCAGAATCACGTAAATAGGTAATCAAGTCAAATAAGATACACAATCTGGAAGGAGACTCAAACACTGTCTATGTCTGAAAAGCCTCTACATGACATAAGCAGTTTCTAGGACAAGACCCTAGCTAACTCAAAGTATGGAAATAAGAAATCAACATAACTAAAACATATCTAGTCCTTGACCTAAGAGGACTCACCAACAACTGACAGAAAAGTGTCCTGGAAGCTCTAGCCACATGTTTGGAAAGGAACACCTGAATCTGCATCATCAAAGAATGCAGTGCAAGATATGCGTCAGTACTATAGGATGTACCGAGTATGATAGTGATGCATGAATCATGATAAAAATAGTTTAAACATGCTTAAGAATAAACTTGTTACTTAAAGAAGGACCATGAATAAATATCAAGGTATAAGGCCTAAAACATGAAATAAAGCTTAAGTTTCATAGTATAGAATCATATAACTTCATAGCTTGAAAATAAACATGTGGGATTTTCTTTTAACTGACATACATCATGTTGAGATACATGGAGTCCGATGTATCTGCCCCATCAAAAGGACTCAATATACCTTGCCAGGGTATAGAGGCATGACATGTGGTGTGATCACTAAATCTGATGCCCAACGGAAGGGACTTAGAACCTATGGGGGCACGTAGCTCTGGGACCCTGGGTACTCTCACCGGGTCCAACTCGGTGCTAAATACTACTCTCAAAACATATATATATATATATATATAGCATGAGTCTCACATACATGTGACATATCTGATGCCAAACTTGTTCATAACTTGTTCATACCCCGGATCATCATACTACTCATGAGTTTTAATTTAGAAAATGGCTCATGAGCATTGATGGAACATCGGGTGTCTTGTCTTGCATAATACTTCATAACATGGAAAAACTTGCACACTTCATGACTTGTAAAATTTGCATGGCTCTAGTTCAATTTCATAAAACATATACTTTCATAGAACATAGGAACTAGGCATGCACATGCTTGAAAATCCATAAGGAACATGCTATAAAAATCCAATTTGCTTAAATCAACTTCATGCATGTAAAAATTTTCATGGTTAAACTTCAATTCATGAAATAAGAGTTAACATGTAAAAACCCATGTAAAATCATGCAATTTAATAGTAATTTCATAATCAAATCATGAGAAGATCATATTTAGCAAAACCCATAAGAATTGGATAAGAACCATAATTTGAAGATCATGAAATCAAAATTTGAATTAGGGATTTTGGGCACAAGGGTGAAAGGAACCCATTGTTGATTACCGACATACCTTGGTTAAAGATAACCCACTTGAATTGAAAAGACTTAGGAGACTTGAACTTGGAGCTTGAAACCCTAACTTGAAGTTTGAGAAGATGGAACTCCTTTTATCCTTTTGGAAGTTGATTGAAAGAATGGGAGAGAACTTAGGCTAAGTGGGAATAAAAATCCTCCTAAATAGGCTTAAAAAGACTTAGTATAGGAGTTAAAAGAGTGAGAAATTACAAAAATATCCCTGAACTTAAACTTGGAAAATGTCAGCTTCAGAGACCACGGGTCAGTGTATGGACCGTCAAAGTGAATGACGGACCGTCATTTGGTCGGTGATTTTAGAAATCACTTTTGAGAGTCTGCTGGAACTACATTACACAAGTTACAGGATGGTCCGTTGTTTAAAATGATGACCCGTCAAGTCACTCATGGAATCTAGGGAAGAAAAGCTAAATTTTTACAAACCACGGGTCACTCTACGGACCGTGGTTTTGGTCTACGGGTCGTGAACCAACTAGTGGTTTTAAAGATGAAAATTTTAAGTTTCAGTTCATCAATGATGAGTGACAGTACGGACCTTGGTTCAGAACCACGGTTCGTCATCCGATCCGTCATCACTGATAGCACTACTGTAAACTGCCCATAACTTTTTATTTCGAACTCAGATTAAAGCGCGGTCAGTGGCGTTGGAAAGAAGACTCAAAAACCTTTAATTTAATGAGTATTAGGCCATTTAACTCTTTATATTTTAGGAGTAATGATCGATTGAAGTTGACCCTAGTTTAGTCTTACATGAAAACTTACTTGGGTGAGGTGCTTGCGACTTAACTTAATGATAGGAGTTTCTTATGAACATGATTCGCATCCAAAGCACTCACCACACTAGGAAAATAATCATTACACTCATGGAAAAAGTTTGTATATTAGCTTAGGATTTTTGGGGTGTTACAGTTGATCCATTGGAGACTCGTGCGGGCTGATATTTTGGACTATCCAAGGCTGAGGGTGAGCTCTTGAAGGCCGGGCTTAGCTTTTAGCTTATCTTTTGTATTATGTACTCTTTTACTATTCGGATACATATGTATATATTATTTTGGATCCTTTTGTACTATGTATACTTAGTTTTGGCTCTTATACTATGATACCAGGTTTTGGGTGTGTTTTAGCTTCCATTTATGCATTCCTGTTGCTTATTTATTTATCTTGTTCCCTTGCTTCTGCTTATTTACTGTTCTTCCACATGCTTGTTAGCTAGTAGCCCATTACTAACCATTTGGGGCTACAGGGATTGGTTCGCCTACTAGAGGGTGTAGGTGTCATCATGACCAAAAAATTAGGTCATGATAGCTTGGTATCAGAGCCTAGATTCACCAGTGTCATATGCATAGGAATCAATGTCTAGTAGAGTCCTGTGGATCAGGGCAGAAACGTATGTACTCAATTATTGGGAGGCTACAGTGACATCTTAGGAAATATAGACCTTTTCTTACTTTTATCTCGTGCTAGTATCCTTGAAAGTTTCTTGAAATCTCACTTGTTCTAGTTTGTTCTCCCATAGATGGTTCGTACAAGATCGTCGACATCAGGTGGGTGTGAGCCTGCGACAGTAGCACCCCTGACTCCAGCTAGAGACTGGAGAGGTCATAGAGGTAGGGGTCGAGGACGTGCCCGAGCAGCGGTGCCTGCTAGAGCTCCTAGGGTCAAGGTTGAGCCCAAGTATGAGCTCAAGATTATTCTAGAGTAGTAGCTTGTGGATTAGGGGATAGCCCTAGTACCACAAGTGCCAGCACTAGTTTCTGTGCCAGCTTCAGCCCCAGCTCCTTCGTCAAATATTTGGGGTTTACTTTTACAGTTGTTGGGCATGATTGAGGGTCAGCCTTCTGAGGTAGACATCCGCTCAAGGGGAAGCCCTGGGTATTCAAAGTTCTGGAGTGCAGCCTTCTACTACGTCTCCCCATGCCAAGATTCTTCTGGTTCTATTTGTTGTATAGCCACTTGCCCCTCGCTTAGATATGATAGAGATAGAGCACAAGGCTCTAGGAAAATTTCTGAGATTGGCTCCACCTTGATTTTCTGGTACTCTTGGTTAAGATCCGCATGATTTTATCACTACTTTTGAGGAGATGCTACACCATTTGGGTTTGTTGGAGATCACAGAGTTGGGTATACTACTTATCAGCTGGAGGGCCTAGCTAAGTTATGGTGGAGGGCCCAAGTTGCTTGCAGACTATCTTCATCACCTCTATTACCTTGGTCAGAGTTTTATGAGGCCTTTATGGCCAAGTTCTTACCACAGAGTGATAGAGATCATCGTAGGGAGTAGTTCACTAGGATTATGTAGGGTTCTATGATCATATCTGAGTATGAGACTCGCTTTTATTATCTTGCTCCACTTAGGGCTATGATTATCCCCACCGAGCCCGACAGAGTTTGCAGATTCATTTGGGGTTTTAGACTAGAGTTCAGACAGTCAGCTAAGGTGTTAGTTGCTAGCGGGCAATCCTTCCAGGCTATTGTGGATCATGTTCATACTATGGAGGACTTGTACCACTATGATCTTGGGTCTAGAGATAAGAGGCCTCGACATCAAGGCAGCTACAGTGATCCCCATCACAGTAGTAGAAGTTCAGGCTAGTGGGGCTGACATTATCAGCTACAACAGCACCTAGGTCAGTCTAGTTGACTAGTTCAGGCTGCTGGTAGTTCTCAATTTGAGCAGGGTCAGAATAGCCAGCAGGGTTATAGTGGTCAGACTCCAAGGGGTTCAATTTTTGGGGCATCAGGCCATGGTATCCATAATGGAGCTGCTAGTTCATGAAGACAGGGTAGGCTGTCAGGGCCTTGTTATGAGTGTGGGATCATCGATCACTATGCTAGAGTTGCCCCTAGCGGGGTACAGTTCAGCCAATTCCTTAGCTGGCTCAGCCTATTCGTGCAGTTCAGCCATCAGTTAGAGGAAGTGGCTGTCAGCGTAGAAGTAGTGCCCCAGATGGCAGGATAGTTGATAGGGATGGCGATCAGTCAGGTGGTGGTCATCGTTAATTTTATGCGGTCCCTGGGAGACCAAAAGTAGAGGCCTCGGATATTGTGATCATAGGTATGATTTTTGTATGCCGTCAATTAACTTGGATTTATTTGATCCTGCGTCTACTTGCTCGTTTTTGCCTACTATTTGCCTTGTTTAGGGTTGTCTAGTAAGTCATTATCTATGCATGTATATGTTTCAACCCCAGTAGGAAATTCTTTTATAGTGGATCGGATTATGAGATCATGTATGGTTTTGGTTAGACATATTGAGACTTGGGGTGATTTGATGATTCTTGATATGTTAGACTTTGATATGATTTTGGGTATGGACTGGTTATCCCCTCATCATGTGGTTTTGGATTGTTATGCCAAGACCATTACCATATCCATGCCCGGCATATCCCCTATTGTGTGGCAGGGTTCTATCAGTTATGCACCATCTGGGATCATCTCTTGTCTTTGAGCTAGGAAATTTATTTCTCATGGGTGTTTATCTAATCTAGCATATGTCTGAGATGCTAGTGCCTACACTTTTTCTCCTGAGTTGGTTCCTATAGTTAGAGATTTCCTAGATGCATTCCCTACCGACCTACAAGGCCTCCCACCTGAGAGAGATATTGACTTTGCCATCGAGTTAGAGCCAGGCACCAGGCCCATTTCTATTTCTCCTTACCATATGGATCCAACTGAGTTGAGAGAGCTTAAGGAGTAGCTCCAAGACTTGTTATCTAAGGGTTTTATTAGGCTGGGTGTATTGCCTTGGGGTGCTCCAATTCTATTTATGAAGAATAAATATGGGTCGATGCAGATGTGTATTAATTATAGGAAGCTGAATAAAGTGACTATGAAGAATAGGTATCCGATGCCGTGAATAGATGACTTGTTTGATTAGCTTTAGGGTTCAGCCATGTTTTCAAAGATTGATTTAAGTTCAGGCTACCACACGTTGAGTATTAGGGTGGAGGACATCCCTAAGACAGCATTCAAGACACGTTATGGCCACTATGAGTTCCTGGTGCTGTCTTTTGGGTTGACTAATGCCCCCGTAACTTTCATGGACTTGATGCACATGGTGCTTATCCCCTATTTGCACTCATTTGTGATAGTTTTCATAGACGACATCTTGATATACTCGCGGGTTAGAGATGAGCACGGGCACTACTTGAAAGTTATTCTCCAAACTTTGAGAGATCATTGGTTTTATGTCAAGTTCTCAAAGTGTGAGTTTTGGCTTGAGGCTGTTGCATTCCTAGGACATGTGGTGTCTAAGAATGGGATTATAGTGGAGCCGCAGAAGATATCATCAGTTCGTGATTGGCCTAGACTTATTACTACTACTGAAGTTCACAACTTTATTGGGTTAGCAGGGTACTACAGGAAGTTTGTCGAGTATTTTCTTCCATAGCAGCACCTTTGACTATGCTGACTAGGAAGAATGTTCCATTTCATTGATTGGATCAATGCAAGGATAGCTTTCAGAGGCTTAAGGCCTTATTTACTTCAGCTCAAGTGTTGACTTTGCTAGTTGAGGGTTAGAGTTTCTCCATGTATTGTGATGCTTTTGGGGTTGTTTGTTGATGCAGCAGGGTTGAGTTATAGCATATGCGTTGAGACAACTGAAGTTTCACAAGCACAACTACCCCACTCATGACTTGGAGTTGATGGCGGTAGTCTTCGCGCTCAAGATTTTGAGGCACTACATATATGGGGTTCACTGCGAGATAATCACCGATCACCGTAGTATTTAGTACATCATGAGTCAGCACGAGATTAACTCGAGACAGAGGAGATGGATCGAGCTACTAAAGGACTATGACTCCTCCACTCTGTATCATCCGGGCAAGGCAAACGTGGTAGAGGATTCCTTGAGTCAGAATGGGCAGCCTAGCTTTACTTTTAGTTTCTGAGCGACCATTTGCCTTGGACATCCAGTCCTTGGTAATTTTTTGTTAGGCTTGAGATGTCGAACCTAGCAGAGTTCTCGCCAGTGTTGCGATTCATTCTACCTTGGTTGATCAGATTCAGAGCCGACAGTTTGAGGATAATTAATTGTGTGACCTTCGTGATCAGGTTGTCTGAGGTGAGGCCAGCTGGCTACTCTAGATTCAGATGAGGTTCTGAGGTTTGATAGTCAACTTTGTGTTCTAAGAGTTTGGGATTTGATTCAGTTGATTCTCCATAAGGCACATTGTTCTTGATATTCCATCCATCCTGGCACAGCCAAGATACACAGATATTTGAGACAACTTTACTGGTGGAGTGGTATGAAGCGATACATGGCAGCGTTTGTATATTGGTGCTTGAACTATCAGCAGGTGATGTTCGAGCACATGAGACCTGGTGGTGTGATGCAGCGACTTCCCATTCCTGAGTGGAAGTGGGAAGGGATTACTATGGATTTCATAGTTTGATTGCCACGTACTTCTAAGCATTTCAATTCTATTTGGGTGATTGTTGATTGGCTGACTAAGTCGGCGCACTTATTACCAGTTTAGACTACTTACAGTATAGAGAGGTTAGCTCAGATTTATCTTCGTGAGATTATTCGGTTGCATGGGGTCCCAGCTTCTATCATTTCAGACCGCGGCACCTAGTTCACATCTCAGTTTTTGAGGTCTATCTAATGAGATTTGGGTACAGAGGTTCAGCTTAGTACCGCATTCCACCCTCAGACAGATGGCCAGTCTGAGAGGACCACTCAGGTCCTGGAAGACATTCTTCGTGCCTGTGTTCTTGACTTTGGAGGTTCTTGGGATTAGTTTGTGCCTTTCGCTGAGTTTTCTTATAATAATAGTTTTCATTCGAGCATTGGCACCTTTCGAGGCTTTATATGGTAGGTGTTGCAGATCGCCGATGGGTTAGTTTGATGGTTTGGAGTCTAAGCCTCAGAGTACAGAATTGCTTCATGATTTCTTAGACAAATCTGAGTGATTCAGGACAGACGTTGGGCAGCCCAGAATAGGCAGAAGAGCTAAGCTGATTGTAGACTTCGTGCCTTGGAGTTCAGTGTTGGTGATTTGGTGTTTCTCCGTGTATCACCCATAAAAGGGCGTGATGAGATTTGGTCAGCGGGGAAAGCATAGCCCCAGGTACATTGGGTCATTTGAGATTCTTTAGAGGGTTGGTAGTGTTGCCTACATGTTAGCTTTGTCTCTGATGTTTTCAGCTAAGCACCCAGATTTCCATGTATCAATGTTGTGATGGTATGTTCTAGATAAGTCTCATGTGTTACAGTGGGATATAGTTCAGTTGGATGAGAGTTTAGCCTTTGTTGAGAAGTCGGTAGCTATTTTGGCTAGTGATGTCAAGAGACTGAGATCTAGAGAGATTTTGGTTGTTAAGGTTCAGTGGAGACACCATCCAGTTAAGGATTCTACCTGGGAGATCGAGAGGGAGATGCGGGCTCAGCATCTGCAGCTGTTTGAGCCTGTAGGTACTTCCTTGTTTTTGACTTTAAGGACAAAAGTCCTTTTTTAGTAGTGGATGATGTAATGACCCTTCCAGACATTCCCATATTTATGCTTTTATTGTACTGTTAGAGCTTGCATATAGTGTCCCCAAGTTATTTATGGCTGGGATTGGTGGTTCAATGCCCTGGCTATTTTTTTGGTCGTTATGGTTGTTTCCCTATTTTAGAGCCTTAACTTAGGATATCATTGACTTTGGTCAGCTTTCTTGGTAAATACACTCGAAATTAAATTTTGACAGTTATGTTAGCTCTGCAACGTGGATTTTAGTCTAAATGGATCCTTGATCAGGACCTGGGAGCTTTCAGTTTGGTTTTGTGTTGGTTTTTGTATTTTCTAGCTAGTTGAACTTGAAGGTTTGACTTTGGTCAACATTTGGAAAAGACAGCCTCGGATGAAAATTTTGACAGTGTTGTTAGCTTCGGCATATCGACTTTGGGCTAGGGGGACCTTTGGTTCAGGTCTCGAGGCTTCCAGACTCGTTTTAGACCTTGGTGTTCCGTTTTGGAAAAGTTGGCCTAAAGTTAGTTTGGGCACGGGGCCCACTTTTTTATATCGACCTCAGTTGGGATTTTTGTCAATTTTGTTGAGTCCGGAATCTCATTTTTTTAGTAGCATAGTTCGTTTGTGTCCATGGGACCCCAGATGAATCCTGAGGGTCCATCCGAAGTTTTTAAACCTAGCTGGTTTTACTGAGTCTGGTGTGACCACATTTGTGATCATTTGGCCGCATTTGCGAATACTGCATTTGTGGATATTTTACCGCATTTACGGAAATGCCATATTTACGGTCATTTTTCCACATTTGTGGCTACCACATTTGTGATGAATTGTTCACATATGCGGAAATCGCTGGCAGTATAACATCAAGCTCCTCCTTCATTTGGTTAAATTCCCTACTTCGTTCCACCATTGAAACAAGCTCCAAAAACACCAATTCTCCACCCTTGCTCATCCAAATTCTTGGAGTAAGATTATCATTGCTTCGTGACCATTTTTCTGGCCTTAATTCGGTAAGTTCCTCGCTAATTTCTGATTAAATTCCTTTTTGTTCTTTTTGGTTTGGGTGGGCTGTTCTAGTCCAATTCTTCTAATTCTTTGAGTATGCACTCATTGGATACTTGCGATCATTTTGCACTCGTTCATTTCTGGCTTTGAGTTGTGGGACCCAAGAACCCATCGGTGACCTAAATTTTGACCCAGCTATAATTATAGCAATATGAGTGTCGTTAGTCTAGTTTTGATGTGTAGTGTACATTTATGATAGTTTGATTGCATTTTGGAGCTTTTCAGAGTGGTTCAGGCTCGGACATCGTCATTCCAGCAGCTTATTGTCGGATGACAGGTAGGTTACGATTTAACTCTTTTAGACTTTGCATATATAGGATATAATTATACTAATTAGCATCCTTGAGTTGGGTTTATTAGCTTGGTACCCCAGACCTTGTCCGCTTCTTCATGTTCAACTTATTTTTACTCCGATGATTGGAGTATTCATTGTAGTTGTTTGTATCACCCTTATGGTCCTGTGTGGCCTTGTACTTGACTCTGGACCATAAATGGTGGGTTATTTGGGAATTTTCGTGAGTCCCAGACATCATTATTTGGTTACTGAGCTGGTTATATGTGTTGTAGAGCGATTGGAGCCTATGCAGGGCCGATAGGTTGATTCTGAGCCATTGGGCTACTGGTTGTGTTTGAGCATGCCATTATCATGCATATAAGGAGATTTCTACATGATTTTACTATGGTTTTTGCTTCGGGACGACTATTGATGGTTTTTTAAATCCTGTATGTCCCTGATGGCCCGTTTTTGGTAAAAATGGTTATAAAAGGGTTGGAATTGTTTTCATGGATCTTCTTGGGGTAAGAGGGTCAAAAGGATGATTTTATCACTATTTTCATACTTATACTAGACTCGGCTAGGTTGTAGTGCTAGACTTGATTTCCTAGCATTTCGTGATGATGTTAGACTCGGTAAGGTCAAGCATCGGACCTGATTTACTACTATTTTAGACCCGGTTATGCTCGGGCATCCTTATTAGGGATTTTAGACTTATTTCACTGATTTAGACCCGGAGAGACTCCGGGCATACACTTTCGAGATCTGGTTACTAGTTTGGATCCGGTTGCATTCTGGAGTGTTATATTAAGACTTGAGATTTAGTATATGGTCTAGGACCTCCATGGACCTTGCCAATCTGGACTATGGTCTATGTGTTGAGTGTGCCAAAGGAGGGGCATACGGTGTAGTTGAGGTATACGGGTTGTGTCCTTCCAAGGATCCTACCTGTTGGGCTCGTAGGCATCGGAGGAGGTACATACGGAGTTACTGTTCCACCTGGTTTTCACTATTGCATCATATCATTCATTTGTGTGAGATTCCATCCTTTTTTACTGATTGTACGCTCCGGTAGTATGGGATGCCGGAGGGTTTATCTTCACTTGTTTGTGTTCCTCAAGTTTATGGTGCCTGTTGGGACTGTAGGTAGATTTATTTTTATTTTCTTGCGATATTGATCCTTATTATGGTTACATTCGATGATTGTTAATTGAGAGTTGTATTATATTCATTAGTTATCTTGATGGTTATACTTGGGCTATCGGTTGATTATCCCAGACTTGAGAATGGTATTACTAGTATGACTAGGTTATTAGTCTTGTTTTCGAGCATGATTAGTGTTATTTCCTTTCCTTCTTCCATTTTTACTTGAGGTTACCAGTATACCGCTTTTTTCTTAAACTCACTTTTTATACTATTATTGCAAGGACCCCAGGTGCATTCTTTCTTCCTTTACATGTGTTCTGTGATGTATATTTCTATTAGCTATCCTAGTATGTTGTTTCTTCTTGTATCCTTTTGTCCTAGCTTCCGTGTACCTATTTATTGCTTTTGTGACTACTTTTTTCTTTTCTGCTATATTCTTGCTCTTATATCTTATATGCGCCCAGTCGTCCTATGGTACCTATTGGATACCCATTGCTTAGCAATTGTTGCTCATACTACACTCTGCATCTTTCTGGTGCAGATCCTAGTGTGGGCCATCATTGTTGATCCGTTGGAGACTCGTGCGGCCTGATCTTTTGGACTATCCAAGGCTGAGGGTGAGCTCTTGACGGTCGGGCTTAGCTTTTAGCTCATCTTTTGTATTATGTACTCTTTTACTATTCGGAGACATAGGTATATATTATTTTGGATCCTTTTGTACTCTGTATACTTAGTTCTAGCTCTTATACTATGATACTAGGTTTTGGGTGTGTTTTAGCTTCTGCTTATATATTCATGTTGCTTATTTATTTATCATGTCCCTTTGCTTCTGCCTATTTACTGTTCTTCCGCATGCTTGTTAGCTAGTAGTCCTTTACTAACCGTTCCGGGCTACGGAGATTGGTCCACCTACTAGAGGGTTGTAGGTGTCATCATGATCGAGAAATCGAATCGTGACAGAAATGTGTTAATATGCTACATATCTCATCAAATGTTAGCCCACATGATATACGTTTCATTGACTAATTTTTTACATGTTACATATATACGCGCTAGAAGTTAGTCATCCACCTATTTTAGGTCATTTGTTCATATATTATAGACAGTATAAATTAGTTATTTATGTTACCCAGGCCCCGAAGATTATTTGTATAAATATTATATGTTTCCCAAGTTCATTCATCTAGAACATCATAATATAACCACTCGTATGAAATATATTTAAATGTCCAAAAATGACAAGTGCATTTGTGGGAAGGCTATAGTGTATATTCTCGTAGGATTTCCATAACTTAATAGTTACACATCACTGTCCTTTAGAGATTATTCACGTGTATGCCACTTGAACCATAAATTGTTTGTACATGAGGTTCATATTACCTAGATCAATTACATATGTGCTACGTGTTTTATAGAAGACATGTTTATACGTTATATGTTCTAAAGAATATTATCCCATATGTTATGCGCTTTATGGATTAATTGTCCACATGTTATTTACGTGTTCATATGTTATATGCTTATGCATCAGAAATTAACTGTTGACATGTTAAAAGTATCTTGAATTATTTGCTCTCATGTTATGAGTATTATAAGTCATATGCACATAGGTTATATGTATTAAAGATTATTATCCAGTAATACCTCATAACTGCGTGTATATTTACGGCTAAGTTAATATTGATAAAATTACTTGAACTTGAAAATTTTGGAATGCATTTGGTCCTAAAAGACTAAGTTCACAAGTGAAGTAAAGCCAAATCTGGAAGTTTCATCGATTGGGCACAATAGTAAGTGACCATGTTTATGATCCGACTTTGAACGAACATATTTGCCAGTTCATGAATAGTTAAAGGATGTGCTACCTATCAAATTGAATGTCTCTAAGTCTAGATTCTAATGGTTCAAATTGTTTGTCATTTGGATGTATTTTTTTGATACACATAGTTATGGATTATTTTTTTTGATGAAAAGGTTGAAAAAGAATTAAGGGTTGTGATTGATATATTAATTTGGTGGTCAGTAACTTGTGGCTTCCTTTGCAAAAAAAAAAACAACACGTCACCTGCTACTTGTTAAATTTGGTGACCAACTAATTAATTAAGTTATGTTATTATATATATTATACACATATGGGACACATAATGTCAAGCCTTCAGTGACTAAAAAGAAGTGGCATCAAAGGATACATATTACCTTTAGGAGAACATTTTGGTCATTTTTTGGGGAAGAAATGAAGCAGCTCTCCATTTTGGCTACTGTAACAAAGAGATTCGAGAAAGGAAAAAATCAATGAGGTGGATGGATCAAGAACTGGTAAATTTATGTTCAACAACCACAAAAAGACCAAATTACCATTAGCTCTATTTCAAGAAAGCTCAAGAATACTCTTACATGGAAATTTTCAAGGATGTTCTTCAAATATAATTTTGTGACTTAATCTTTATGTATTGATTATAAATGGGTGTGTAGGAAATGATTTAATGTAGAAATCATGAATTAATTTAGGTATTGGTTGAACCCTAGAAGTGGGACTTGTGACAAAGGCAATGAATCGTATTGAGTAATATTGGATTTTTTGTGGAGCATGTTTTGATAGAAATTGAATATCTTGGTGTAGATATTACTTGATCACATCGGAGAACTGTGCTAATTTTGGAATGTTGTAGAATAGTTGGAGCTTGAAACTGAGACAAAGTTTCTTATCCCTCTTCATCTATGAGCTTGTAGGAGTATTCTATACGTGTTTTAGTAAAGACCTCATGGGACGGTGATCAAAAGCTGAGAGTTCAAAGTTATATATATATTTGATTGGGTTTTTAAAGGTTGTATATTGTGAAGTTGGGCGGAGAGAGTAACCTTGACCTCGTGAAGGGGTCATGTGTTCAATTGGGAGGCGAAAAAGGAGGGTATGGTGATAAATCACTTGTTCATAGGATTTGTCGAGCTTGTTTCTTGTGAATTATTATTATGTTATCAGTTAAGCCATTATTCTTGGTTAGCTGCTTAGTGTCCTCCATATTGTTATCTAATATTGATCTTTATTATAGAATGAAATGCAAAATTAGCATGCCATTGAAATGGGGCGAGTCTAGAATGAAAGGAAAAATTGGTACGCCATTGAAATAGAGCAAGACTCGAGGTATATAAAGTTAAAACCTCCTTCCCCATTAAGGCATGACCTATAGTCACTTGTTTCTTCTAAAATAGTTAATATAGTCTACTTGATATATATGAACAAAACTTTCACTTTCTATATGTCTAACACATTACTACTTCCTAATATGGCCACAATATGTACACGCCCTTTCCATTTGAAATTACTTGTCTTCACATTTAATGCGTCTATTTATTGGAGTCACAGTATTCATATTACTCTTGTCGGTCAAGTATCTATAAGTTTATACATGATTGTGTTCGTACTCATTAGAAATTCTTATAAGTCACATGGTATATCTATCACATGCTATAAATTATAATAAAAGGCCATAGTATAGTCGCATTTGTATATTTGATCACATAATGACATAGTCATTATATGATATAAAGAACTAGTGTTTAAATAGCTAGGTACCATTAAGAAAGTTAGTTATATATGGAAAGCACTACTTAAATGATTGAACAATATTAATCATAATTTACTTGTATAGACCTTTAAGATATTAGGTTATAAAGGTTGCCCTTAATGTTGGGAGGGTATTCATAGGTTTTACTGGATACATTTGCGTGATGTGACTTTGTGCACAGGATTGAGACCATCTAGACTAGTTTAGTAACCCTAAATATTGTGGCATACCCACTTTTGTGGTATCATTTATATTTGGAGTCAGCTGGAATATCATGCATTGGTTCCCCTCACTCAAGCGAATATATGGCACACATGGCCTGCGGGCAAGACCCTCATAGCGAGCCCATGAAGGACCTACTCTGTATCAATTTGAGATTATAGTTACATGTTTAAAGTCATAGTAAAGAGTACTTGGGCAACATATGCCATACATTTGATACAGACCACCTTTGGTAGGCTATCTTATGATCATTTGTATTTGATATAGGTATAAGATATCACCTAGACAAATTTCTAGGTGTCTTATAATAAAGAATAGCTTTAGGACACATACGTAAGCTAATAATGTTAGTTATATCATACTAGAGTTCTACTCATCTCTGTCCACAGTTGCTCATCTTTAATACTTGAAGTATGATACGCCAATAAGACTAGTGTATAGGTCATCGTTTCATATTGTATTTCTGTTACTTGTATTCTCATAGGTCCTTCATCTTGATATATGATTCATATGAGCATCTATTCTTGTTTACTTATTATTTTATCTGATTTATATACCAGTACATGTTTTATATGCATTAACGTCCCTACGTTTGGAGGTACTGCATTTGTGTAAATGGAGGATCAGGTATACTTGTTAGTAGATTTCCATACTAGGCACTTGTTTCATATTCAACAAAGCTGTTGGTAAGCTTCTCTCTCATTCGGAGCTAATATATGGCTAGTACTCTTTATTCATATTTATAGATATAGTTCAGGTATGTCGGGGTCCTGTCCTGACCATCTTTCATTGTACAATTACAGATTCTATTGGAGACTTCATAGATAGTGTAAAGTTATCATATGTAGTCATAGTTTCAATGTCTATATTAGTAGTGTATCCAATGGGTTAGTATTTTTTTATATACATAGTATGTTATTATTGTTTATGGTTAGTAACTCTTCCACTTAGTATAGGTTAGTTGTATAGCACACGCTCATATGGTTCAGGTCCGCCATGTCCACGCTTGGGGTGTGACAAAAGTAGTATCAGAGCACTAGGTTCAAGTATCCTAGAGAGTTTATAAAGTTGTGTCTGGCAGAGTTTCACTTATGGATGTGTTTTTCACCACATTCATAATGGGGGTGCTGCTTGGGAATTTAGGAATTTTGAACTTCTTTGATGATTTAGATCGTGCAACAGGGTTAAGTCATAAGAAGTTACTTCCAATTCATACTCTAGTTAATCGTCATACACCTTTTGCCTATCCGAAAGGAACCTCATATTAGGTTAAGAGCTAATACTATCATTGCTAAAATGGGAAGCTTCTAGCAGTTAACCTTTAAACTATCAATCACTTAAGGACTCTAACTTGAGCTCAAAATAACTTGGTGAGTCTGACCCTTTTGATTCAGAGTTGCTTACAGAAGAAATACGTGCAGAGGTTCATGAGCCCTCTACCATTATAGTTGCACTTATGTTACCTACTATCTTGTCTAAGTAGGACCCAATAGGGGGATTACTTATATGATTATACAATTAAGGGTGGGTTATCTACAGAGACAAGAAGCAGTATATCTCTATATACCTTTTGTAGAAAGATTCAGTCGACTCCTAAGTCTGAAAGCTTCTATGTATGATCCCTCCATTGCTCATAGGATTTAAGCCTATGAAGGATATTCAATATTTTTTCCTTGGTGATATACCCAAAATCTTTAGGATAAGATTTAAGTAAAGAATTGATACGGTCAAGTCATCTCCTTACAAGTTGAAGATGATAGTAGCCTGGATTGTTAGGAAAAGGTTTCACACTGGTGTTATATCCTAGTTTGCCGACAAGGCCTAGATGCTTTATTAGTCATTATTTTCAGGTGAGCACATAGATAATTTCTATAGACTGTGTGCATTACAATACCCCGATTAGGCAATGACCTATATAAATTCTTCTATGGTAGCAAGCTCGTGGATAAGTGTTTCAATTAACTTATAGAAATATATGTATAGGAACATCTCATTATGGTTTATGTTAGAGTTAATAAGGTTTGTATGTGGAAAAAGGTTAGGGTCTAAGAATATTGTGGGGTTAGACATAAGTTAAGATTTATCAGAGTGCTCAGAGTAGCAGAAGACGTAGTATCAGTTAATTATTTATAAGAATGTAGTTGTTACATTTGAGGTATAGTAGAATGTTATCTGAATATCCTAGACTAAGTATATATGTAAAATAGAGCTCCTAGTTAGAGTGCGACTCTTATGAGGGTTATAAAAAATTATAGAGATGATTATATAGCTTCAGCAGCTAGTGATGCCATATTACGATAATTGGTGTTGGTATCGATGTGAGTTCCAAATACCCATAGGATTAAGTTACTATAAATCCATATATGTAAAATATTATAGATTACTTGCTTATAGAATTATACGTGGTACATGTCTTATAGCCTAATTATTAACATGTTACTTAAAGCTTATTGATCCAATGTTATAATTTTTATGAACTATTTTATTATGTGTTATTTATACTTTAGATCATTTACTTATAGAACATATGCTATATGAATCATTGTTTATATGTTACGTGTTTTATAAAGGAGATCTTTATATGTTATATGTCAATCCACTTGATTATATGTTTTATAAAATACTTGTCTAGATGTTATTTGTTTCATGAAATATTTAATCATATATTACGTGCATATGCCTTAGAGATGATTTTTTGTTCACATGTCATATGTTAATTGTTTTCATGTCATAGACATCATAGATAACTCATTTTTCTGTTATGTGCCCTATAGTTAATTTGTTTAAGTGTTATGCATTTCACAAGCTCATATGATTAGAATGAAAAAAATATTTCAATTGTTTTGTAGGTTATAGGCATATTTGTTTAAAGGTTATAGTTCACATGTTCACATATCCTAACCAAGTTATCATTATGCTATATGATTCCCTAAATAAAGGCTTAAGTATTAAGTACCTTCTTAGTTTTCTTGTCTATACGGTTGCATGCTAAGTTCATGTAATAGTTCACTTATCCATATGTTATATGCATCACAAACTATTGTCTATAGATTATAGGCTTTATAGATTACTTTCTTATATATCACCCTATTTATGACATAGTTGTTTAAGTATTATATGTTTTACCACTTATATGTTTAGGAATGTCAAAAGTTTATTTGATTTATATGATATATGTTTATATTTTGATAGAGCGTATGTTTATCTGTTTAAGTATTATAATTAACACGTTCATGTGTTGTGAGTAGCTCGCTGCATGTTACTGTCATGACTCAAAATCAAACTATGATGGCATTTACTATAACCCTCCAGTAGGTAAGCCGAAACCCAAGACAGATACTGAAAGTAAAGGCTAATATAAATAGAATGAGAAGCAAAAATGAGACAAACGGGCCATCATGCATAGATATATACATAACAGGTACAAAATATACAATCATGGGCCCTGAAGAAACAGAGAAAAGCCAAAATATACAAGATACCAATCTCGGACTTAGTGTCACCGGTACAAGAGCCTCTAAAGGTACAAGAGTAGGACTATACAATACATAACTATCTGGAAAATACAAAATAAGATAGTAGATAACAGATGGAAAGTAGTAAGCCTACGGACGCTAAGATCTCACCGCGGTTTGATCAATAAAGATCCACCAACAAGAAGGATATTAGCGAGAGTAACTCATACCCTGCATCAGAAGAGATGCAGAAGTGTAGTATGAGTACTAAAACACAAGGTACTCAGTAGGCATCATAGGCCAACCGAGCTCAGAGGATAATATATAATATAAAATACATGAAAGAAAACTATACGTCGAAGGCTAACCTAGAAATCTCAAATATAATAGGAAGAAAGTGAAGAATATAATAATAATAATACATGCAATATAAGAATACATGAAGAATGTCATGCAATATGGGATGATACGATGCAGTATGTGGCCAATGCAGAAAAGCAAAATCCAGAATTATCCCTCGAGCCGCCCTTAGGCTCATTAATATATGCATAAAGTAAAGAAACCTAGAATTTATCTCTCGGGCCACTCAGAATCGTACCTCAGGCTCATCAATAGAAAAGTAAATGGAGAAAGGGTTCGAAAACATCCCTAGGACCGAGTGCAAAATTGGTACAGCCTTTCCAAATCAGAAACAAGTGATAAAGATGACAAAAATCCTTTTGCAACCCAAAATCCTTAGTAAGATGATACAAATTTCCTCTTTAAATCTGAAAACCAGTATTTTCCTCCGAATTATACCACAATCTAGGTCTATGTATGTATAAGTGTATGCATGACAATACAAGTATATATATATGTGTATGTATATGTACCCACCAAACAGGGTTAAAACAACACTCCATATCAAAATGACACTAACCTAGAGTTCGGCCAGTCTAAAACCATGGCTTCAGGCCCACAATCCTATAATGGAAGGTAACTACAGAAAATAAAAGTGATATCAATAAGAACAGATATAAAAGCTATTCTACCACAAGAATCCCTCCCTAAGATTATAGTAAGGATCCCTAATCTAACCACAATACAGTAGTAAGCAATCTAGACTAAGGCTCGAGAAGAAATACTACTCTAAGGATCCTCGAAATCGGCCATAAGTTCAAAATTCGATGTAAACCTAGTCCTACCAATCAAATCCCCTAAGCGATATGAAATTTATAAGATATACTATATAACTGAGATAAGTCTAAAGAAAGAAAATTGTAACCTACCTCACAACTAAATGACAACTATGAACTATCACATGAAAGCCTTCCCCTTTTGTAAAGTCTTGAATCACTGCCATGCTATCAGATAAATGATTTACAAATACAAAACTAACGATACCCGTATCGATAATTTACAATTCGGGCTAAAAATCGGGTCGAAAATTGAAGGGTCATCTACAAAATCAAAAATAAATTTCACAATTATCTTCCTCGTAGGGTACGAAACCCATGACCAAATCAGCCCGGAAGTCCCATGATCATAAGAGGGATTTTTAAGGAAATTTGGAGGTCAATGCACAAGTTAAACATGGAAACAAAGCTAGAATTAGTTGTAGAACATAAACGGGGGAGAATTTACTTACTAATTCGAGAAAATGCCAAGAAATGGTGAAGATCACCTCTTTTCGAGTTCTCAACAATGGTGAAAAAGAGTTTGCATGAAATGAAATAAGAGAAGTAAGTTGGCCTTTAAAGACACTGCGATCCTTTCCTGTGGCAAAGTCATTCTCGCCGTGGCGAGCCTCGCGTCACCATAGCAACCAAATGGTCATCGTAGCGGTTGCCTAGCACCAGCTGCATTAGCAGTTCTCGAACCACACTGTAACACTCCGATGGACTATTGGGATTCATTCAGACTCCCATGAACACAAACCAAACATGCTGCCCAACTAGAAATGGCATTTTGGACTCAATGGAATCGATAAAATGATCAATGGAGGTCGTCTAGACAAAATATTGACCGAATTCAACACTTTAACCAAAAATAAATAAAAATCACCCAAGCACCCAAAATGAGTCTGAAAGCCTCGGGATGCAAAGCAAAAGTCCTACTATACTAAAATGCACGTTCCAAAGCTAATGGCATTGACAAAATTCCCATATGAGCCAATTTACTAAGAATATTGACCGGAGTCAAACATTTCAACTTCAGAGCTCTAAAATAAGAAAAACTTTCTAAAACCCGCTTGAACACCTCGAGAATTGTACCATCTATCCTATCAAGTCACAAAAGTAATGTGGAAGTTACGGGAAGGGTCAAAATGGTAAAGATGCATGAAAATAAGGAAATGACCAGGAGGGTGATTACAACATCCACTACTAAAAGAACTTTCATCCTCAAAAGTTAAAGAATTGGAAGTACCTAAAGGAACAAAAAGTGAGGATATCTAGTTCGTATATCTAGCTCGATCTCCCAAGTAGCATCCTCGATTGGATGATGCCTCTACTACACCTTAACCGATGGAATCTCCTTAGATCTCAACTTCTTAATCTATTTGTCTAGAATAGCAAACGGCTCCTTCTCAAAAGCCAAAGTCTTATTGATGTGCCGCCATTTTACGGCACTTTGTTGCCGGGGAATACGGTTGATTATTAAGTCCGGTGTGTTTATTTGACTCTTAGTCATAATTTCCTGCTTTTACGTTTATTTGTTGTTTTTGTTATTGACAGGGTACATAGTTGTGCATGCCAAGTACCCGGAGCTCGGGTGAATCAGTATTACCTTACGATCCCGAGCTTGCTAGAACATTGAGGCGAAATATGGCCGCACAACTAGAGGCAGCAAGGCTCGCTGCAGAACTGCAGGCCCAAAAAAATCTGAATGCTGGTGGTCTGCAGGATGAGATCGCACGGAATGATGAGGATCTCGACTTAGATGGAGCTGGCGCTACGGGCGCCATTGTTGTTCCATCGCTACCGCCCAGAGCTAAGTTCAACATCACTAGCATGATGATTCAGCTGTTGAACTTGAGAGGAGTATTCCGTGGAGCAGCTGGTGACGATCCAAACCGTCACTTAATGAACTTTGTGGGTATCTGCAAGTCGTTTGAACTGCCGGGCGTGAGTCAGACAGCGATCAGGCTCAGGTTGTTTTCGTTGTCTCTGTCTGATGAGGCAGCGTTATGGTTGACAAAACTGACCCCCGACTCTATCGCAACTTGGGGAGAGTTGAAAGGAGCTTTCCTAGAAAGGTTCTTTCCTCCCTCTAGGATGATACAGTTGAGGGACGAGATTAGCAATTTCAGGAAGCAACCTCACGAAGCATTGCACGAGACCTGGCTGCGATTCAAGAAGAAGCTAACGCAATGCCCGAACCATCAGTTGAACGATGAGTTTTTGATCCAGACATTCTACAGGGCACTCAATTCGGCTACCAAGCCGACGTTGGACAATGCAGCAGGTGGAGCGTTTATGGGTCGCACTTTTGCCGATGCCACAGCTATTTTGGACAGGCTCACCAAAACCAACAGAGCCTGGCATACACGAGATTCAGAGGTGGCAGCTAGTACTTACGTAGTTGGTGTGTCAGCAGAGCAGCGCAGAAAAGAGGAGGAACGCGACCAAGACATGGCGCATCTGAAAACGCAAATGGACCTCTTGACCAAGCACTTGATGTCAGGGAGTATTGAGAAAGTGAAAGCCGTGGGTTCGCAAGGTAGAGCAGCAGGGGTTGAATCTGATGAGGAGGCCAACTATTTGGGGGGTTTCCAGGCCAACGGCCAGGGAAACCAAGGTCAGAACTATCAGAGAGACAACCACTATGAGAAAGATGGTTACAGAGATCGCGACCAGGGAAATTGGAGGAATAACACTGATAGAGGTGGGTTGTATGTACCACCTGGTAACCGGGACAGAGCCAACACTGAGACAGGGATGGCCAAGCTAGAGAGCATGATGGCAAAGATGCTACTGAAGGTGGAATCGACTGACTCTGGGGTAAAGGAGATGAGGAATGAGTTATCAACATTGAGTCAGGTAGTGGAGTCACACTCCACCGCGATCAAGCAATTAGAACAGCAAGTGGGTCACATCTCGGCATCTCTAAACCCAAGGAAGACAGGTACCTTTCCGAGCGACACCACTCATCCGAGGAATGACACAAGCTGTATGGCGATCACCACAAGAAGTGGAAAAATATTACCGGGAATCACATCCGGTAATTCAGACTCAAGGTGATGTTGCGGATGATGAAGAGGCGGTAGAGGAGGAAACACCAAAACCCGTGGATAAAAGCAAGGAGGCCGAAAAGCCTCCAACATGATGCCTCGGCCACCACCTCCTTTCCCACAGCGTTTGAAGAAGAAAGCTGACGATGGTAAGTTCCTGAACTTCATGACCATGCTGAAGCAGATTTCTATAAACATACCATTGGTGGAAGCGCTGGAACAAATGCCCAGTTATGCCAATTCATGAAGGACTTGATTACAAAGAAGAGGTCGGTAAGTTTTGAACCGGAAGACAACCTCCACCACTGCAGCGCTATTTCTTCAAGGTCGTTAGTCGAAAAGAAGGAAGATCCAGGTGCTTTCACTGTTCCTTGTACTATCGGGAAGCTCAACTTTGGAAGAGCATTATGTGATCTTGGTGCTAGTATCAACTTGATGCCGCTAGTAGTGTACAAACAATTGGGTTTGGGAGCTCCTAAACCGACATCCATGAGAGTGATGATGGATGACCGTTCGGTCAAGCGACCGGTGGGAATCTTATCTGATGTGCTGGTCAAGATTGGTAAGCTTATATTCCCGGCCGACTTTGTGATCTTGGATTGCGAAGTAGATTTTGAAGTTCCCATAATCTTGGGACGACCATTGTTAGCCACAGCAAGAGCACTGGTCGACATGGAGAGAAACGAACTAACCTTCCGATTGAACAATGAAGTGGTCAAGTTCGATGTGTCCAAATTGATGAAGCAACCAAGTGACATGAGGGTGGTCGCGGTTATCAAGGCTATTGAGGAAGCCCCTGTGGATGTGTATCTTGAGGAGAAGGGTTGTGTTGAAACCCGAGTTGTTATGAGAGTAAGGTCGCGATCGCAAGAGGACGAGCAGGCAAAGGAAAGCGGTGAAGATAGATCAAGAAAACGAAAACACCGCAAGAGAATCTGCAAAGAAAGAGCAAAGAAATTGTCGCGACTAGCGATGGAGCCCAAAAAGGAAGCTGGAACGCCACACTCCATCAAGTTCTCCTGTTTTGGAGACCCTGGCGGTCTCCAACATCGTTCCAGAATCTGAGTCATATCGACTTCACAGGTATTCCTTTATTCTCACAGTGTTTAGTTTGCATATGTATGCATTGGGGACAATGCATGAGTCTAAGTTGAGGGTGTGGGGAAACCTGTGAGTCACCACCGAGGGTTTTTGTTGCCGAGTTCTTTTCCCTTCGGTGTGCTATCTAGTAGAACCGGCATGTTTAGGTTGATATTTTTTTTAATTTTTTTTAGTGTCTATAGCAAGCATGGCATTTTTTTTTGTTTAAAAACGAGGCCCCTTTAAAAATTTTCTGGTTTTGAGCTTATGTTGAAACGATTGACTGTCTGGATCCTTGTATGTCATTGTGTGATTATGAGTAGAATGAGTATGCTTAAGCCAAGCGGTTGTTTGATAGTTGGTAGCGGTATAGTTTCTTGGTGCCAAGAGTGTGTGAGATTATTGTCATAAATTCTTACTCTGTGTATGCATCTAGAACTTGCCCGGTCTATTTTGTTAAGTTCGAAGTTTGGTTGCTTACGAAAGGATCACAGGCCCTTTTTGTGTGCAGTCCACTTAACCTAAAAGACCGTCCAAATATAAATAATCCCTTGATCCCTGTTCGATCCATAATTGACCTTATTCTTTCAATAACCTGTCACCGTTCCTGTTTAACTTTGAATCCCTATTTTGGCCCTGGTCCTGCCATGGACATCGTGCACCTCAACGCAGGCAATCAGCCTAAGTTGAGGGTGGCTACTATAGAGGTAAACCCTGTTTTGGCCCTGGTCCTGCCATGGACATTGTGCACCTCAACGCAGGCAATCAGCTTAAGTTGAGGGTGGCTACTACAGAGGTGAATGATAAGAAAAAGAGGATGGAGAAGATTGGTTGTGAATAGAATGAAAATTCGGGTGTGTGCCTAAGAAAAGAAAAATAAAAAGAAGTGAAAAAGATCGAAAAAGTAACAAAAAGAATTCTCAAAATAAAGAGGCCGCACCTGTAGCTAGAGAGAAGGAAATAAAAAGGTGAATAAGGATGGACAAAGTAAAGTATGTGGTAAGAAGACGTCGGTAGTTCCAAGGAGGGCTTAGTCACTAACCCCTAAATGTATCCTACCTGCACCTGAAGCCTCATTACAAGCCAAAACAAGTCCTGTAGTGATCCTGAGCGGCTTTCTGAAGAACCGAAATAGAATAGTAAGGGCAAGCCTATGGTATCGCATGTGCATTGTTTGAAATCGTTTGTGAGTGTGAGCGCTTACCTAGTCCCAAATCTTGTGTGTGGGATTTCTTTGTGGTGAGGGCACCAAGATGTCTGTATTGTCTATTGATTGTTAGGATAGCTGCGCGTGTGTATGCATAATATTCTATCATATCGGAATGACATGTTTGGATCCTTGCAAGTTAGTGTTTCATACATTTGTGTGCTACGAGGGAGCTTGATTGAAAAAGATGTTGAATGACCATGAGTTGCTAGAGACACGAGTTTGTTTTCTTAGTTGAGTCGTATTATTGTTTTGTGTCATGTTGCTTGAGGACAAGCGAACGTCTTAAGTTGAGGGTGTTGATGTGCCGCCATTTTACGGCACTTTCGACTCCTTTAAACTAAGAACAATCGTACGTTTTCAAGCAACTGTTGTCGTTTTTGATGTTTTTATGTTGTATTTTCAGGAAATGGAGACAAACATGGAAACGGAAGGAAATACGCGAAAAACGACATTCTGCCTAAGAGTGACGGCCTGAGTGACGGCCCATCACACATGTGACGGTCCGTCACAGTGACCGTCACACCAAGGCAGCACCACTGCCTAGTGGTGATGGCCCAGGCGACGGTCCGTCAAGCCAGTGACGGTCCGTCAGCCTGGCCGTCACACCTGGGCAGTCCGCTACGCGGAATCCGGACGATTTTGGGATTTGTTTCCTAGACTCCTATAAATACCCTATGTTAGGTTTATTTTCATTATGCAAGTTTATTTGTTAAGCTTTTTAATATAGTTTTCCCAATAGTTTTAGGAGAGAATTGGAGAGCAAGAAACACGGTTTCCTTGTCTTGGAAACGCGTTCTTGATTTGTTCTTGAGTTGTTCTTGAGTTCTTGGTTTCTTGTTCTTGGAATACTTGAAGATTGTTTTCGTTATATTGTAAGGATCTTTTCTCTCTATTATGATTATGACTTTCTTCTCTTCTTCTTCAAACATGATTAACTAAAACTCTCACAACTAGGGTTGTGGGAGCCATGGCAAACGTAGCAAGATAGATTCCGGGTAGCGACGGGTTCAATATATGTGTTGTCACGTTGTTAATCATACATTATTTAATGTTTTCTAGTGGTTGCAAACATTAGAACATGCCTAGGTTTAATTTGCTTGAGTAAAGAGATTAAAACCGGGAAACTTGATTAACGACGAGGATTCGAGACTACTAACTCTCGTCTTATGATTAATGCTGTAACTAGATTAATCTACTTGATGTTTAGGATTGAAATCTAAAAGCACACCTTTTCAAGTTCGAGAGAATTGAAAAGTAAATTTGTCTATTTGGTTGAGAAACGTTTAGACGATACAATTTATTCAATCACATCGTGACACGCTTATAGAAAGAACCCGGTTAAGCTTAGGATCGACATCGTTACCAATGCCATGGTAAACACTTCCCTAGTTCATTCTCCTACTGATTATTTCTCATACATCATTACTTGTTTTCGTTTACGATTTGTTCACACAAACCTCCCCTTAGTTACCGGAAACTATTGACGACTAGTCACGTAATTCACTAAAGACTTAACTTTCACCATATTCTCTGTGGGATTCGACCCCAACCTTTGTTGGGTTCTATATTTGACGACGACCGCTTACGCTTCGTTAATTTGAGGTGTAGTTTGGGCGTTATCACTTATCAAGCTGAATTGAATCCCACTGAAGCTCGTGAGACTTATCGAAAATATACCACCTCAACAGGGATACATGGAAAATAGGGTAAACATTCGAAAGAGCTGGAGGCAAGACTAACTCATAAGATACCTCCCCAACATGTTGTAAGATATTTAATGGCCTGATGAACCTAGGGCTAAGCTTGCCCTTTCTACCGAACCTTATCATGCCCTTCATGGGCAACACACGAAGGAACACTCTATCTTTGACCATAAAATCCCAATCACAAACCCTCTGATTGGCATAGCTCTTCTACATGCTCTGAGTTGTACGGAGCCTCTCTTGAATCACCCTCACTTTATCCATGGAATCACACAATAAGTTAGTACCCCACGACTAACTTTGAAAGCATCAAACTTACCCATCGGGGACCTGCACCTCATACTATACAACACCTCAAATGAGTCGATCTAAATATTTGAATGGTAGCTATTATTATATGTGAACTCTGTCAAAGCCAACAACTAGTCCTACTGCCCTCTAAAATCAATGACACATGCCTGGAGCATATCCTTTAGGACCTGAATAGTCCGCTCAGACTAACCATCAATTTATGGATGGAAGTTATGCTAAACTCAACTCGGGTACCCAACTCTTTTTGAATTGACCTCCAAAAACACAATATAAATGGAGTACCACAGCCAAAAATGATAGAAAAAGGCACCCCATGCAAATGGACAATCTCCCATATGTAAATCTGAGCCAACAAATCTAAACTGTACAAAGTCTAAACTGGCAGAAAGTGAGAAGACATGGTCAACCTATCAATAATAACTCAAATAACACCTAATCTCCAATAAAATACATGGCAAGCCTACCAGAAGTCCATAGCTATCCGCTCACACTTCTACTCAGAAATGGGCAGCCTCTGTGTCAAACCACATCGCCTCTGGTGCTCATACTTCACCTGCTAACACTTCAAACACCTAGACATAAACTCTGAGATATCCTACTTTATCCCATACCACCAGTAATGCTGCCTCAAGTAACGCTACATCTTCGCTGCCCCTGGATGGATAGAATATCTAAAACAGTCATGCCCTGAGCCTACACCCTGTACGTAACATGGGACCTGAGACCACAAGTGATCCCAAGCTAACCCTTTTTACTGGCATAATTCAGGAGTAACTAAATAGAAACAGATAACTGAAAAATATTATGCGGAGGATGAAACATATGCTAAGCTCTTGAAGAGTACTGTAACAAACTAAGGTTTTATAAAGTGAAATACAACTCATTTGAAAAATGATACAACGGACTAACTGACTATCTATGAAGCCTCTACTAATATTGACTATGGTTAACCGAGACATGACCCCCAACTATCTTTAATCAATGTATAACAACTTAAATAACCGCTATAATTGCTAACTAACTGGAGTTCTCGAAAAAGAAGAAATTGTTCCTTGCTGACTAGAAGTTGCGATCTATCTGACCATGATCCTGGAAGCTAGCACTAAAACCTACATCATCTAAAGGATGCAGCACAAGAAGGTATGTGATCAGTACTTTAAATGTACTGAACATGTGAGATATACACTAACTTTAAATCATGAGAAAACATATATATACTGAAAGTGTGGCTAAAACCTGGACTAAGTATAAACATCTGAGAATGTATAATTCAACACCCTAAAAGATATGCTCTTTTACTAAGTGTCATGCCCCGAGGTTAACCCTAGACGTAACACAGGACTTGGGACCACAAGTGCCCCAAGCTAACCCTTAGTCATAGCATTCTCAAGCATGAAAAATGATAAGCGGAAGCATAATACGGAAACCCAATAAGGAAACATCAATAAGGGTCTAAGGGCCACATAACATACAATATCAAAAAGAGGAACTCGAATACAAACTATGTCCGAAAGCCTCTAGTCATAACATAAGAATTGCTAGGACAAGACCCTAGCTAACTCAGAGTATAGAAGTAAAGCTAACATAAGGAAAAGCATAACTAGTCCTCGAACCATGAGGACTCACCACAGCTGACTAAGAAAGTGGCCTAAGACTCTAGCCACGAAGCTGAGAAGTGGCACCTGAGTCTGTATCATAAAAAGATGCAGCGCAATATGCGTTAGTACTATGGAATGTACTAAGTATGTGAGCGATGCATAAGTAAGGAAAACATGCTTTAAAAGGATACTTAAACAAAATTCATACATAGTAGAGTATCATGAAAAGATATCAACATGAAAAGCTAAATCATAAGGCAAAAGCCAACTTCAAGATGATGTTTTATAAGAAGGTTCATAAAGCTTAGAAAACATGAAAACATAACATACGGGAGTTTCTTATAACCGACATGATACCACGTGAGCTACATGGAATCTAACTGTATAACCCCAGTTAGCAAAGCTGGCTTTGAACCCTGCCAAGGAACAAGTCACCATACCCAACTATATAACCCTAGTTGGCAAAGCTGTCCTATGCCCCGCTAAGGCAAGCACACCATACATAAAGACGTGGATCCACTCTTATAAGCCTTTAAGGCACATATCATATCATATCATGACCTACACTGGCAACGTAGTTTATGGGACTAAGGGTACTCTCACCCCGTCCTCACGGTGATAAATACTACTCCCAAAACATGCATACATATGGCTCATAATCATGAAGGCATACTCTCATGCCAAATCTTATTCATAAGGGCATACTCTCACGCCAAATCTTATACATAAAGCATGAAAACACATCGGGTATCATGCAACTTTCATATCATAGTCCATAAGCTTAGCATAGCCATAATTCAAAAACATACTTTTCTTTCTACTTGAAGAATTTGGCATGCAATTTCATAAATACATAAAGGCCATGATGTCTAATCATGCCAAGTTTCTCTTGAAAACATACAATTTCATAGTTTCATGCTAAAAATCAACTTTCATGCTTGGGCTTTTAAAACCAACAAGAGAATCATACTTAAATCATGATTAATAAAGAGGAAACCATGAATTTAAACATAGAAACTGATTTCATAAATTTTCCCCTATTTAGATCAAAACCCTAATTTCATAAGTTCATATTTCAACATAAGAATTGGGGATTTTGGGCATAAGGGTGAAATGAACCCTTTGTTAAAAACCCACATACCTTGGTGGAAGATTACTCACTTGATTGGAAAAGAATAAGGAGACTTGACTTGGAGCTTGGAGACTTGAGCTTGAGAGCAACTTTCCTTTTTGAGTGAAGAATGATGAACTTAAGAGGGACTTAGGGTTATATGGGTGAAAACCCTTCTAAAAGTAGTCAAAACGACTTCAGTTAATACATAATAGGGTGGGAAATGACCAAAATTCCCCTGGACTTAATTAAGAAAAACTGGAAAAATTGTCGAAGTCAGTGACCATGGGTTGGATGATGGTCCATCGTCCAGAAGGATGGAACGTCGAAGGGAATGATGACCCATCATCCAGAAGGACGGGCCATCCTTCGACTCATCATTTCTGGCACTTGGAAGATAGGTTTCTGAACTTAGGACGACGAGTACTAGGAAAGCTCAGAAGACGGTCCATCGTCCAGAAGGACGGGCCATTCTTGGACTCGTCATTTCTGGGACACTCTGAGGGGTCTTCTGGAGATGAGACGACGGGAGCACAGGACGGGCCCGTGCTTCCAAATGATGGATCATCGTCTGAGCTGTCGTCTTTGGAAACTTTAAATTTTCTGAGATTTTTAACTTAGATAGTTGGATACGTGTACAGGGTGTTACAATATCTCCTCCTTGGGATCATTCATCCTCGAATAAAGTCTAAACAAGGGAAACTAAGGAAAATCAGCCCAACCAACATCATAACATAGAAATCAAGGGGTAATCATAAAACCACAACTTTTCAACTTGAAAACATGATAAACTAACTTCGTAAAACATGGATGCATGCTAAAATCATGAAAGGGACTGACGGAGTAGAATTGGAGGGACATATTAAGGAGGAAACTAGTACCTCAAGCTGGAACTGAATCGGAAGGAAAGAGATGAGGATATTTGTCCTTCATGGACTCTTCTGCTTCCCAAGTAGAACCTTCAACAAGTTGATTCCTCCAAAGGACTTTTACCGAAGCGACTTCTTTGTTCTGTAACCTCTGAATATGACGATCAAGAATCTCCAAGGGAACCTCCTCATAAGCGAGACTATCCTTCACACCCAAATCTTCCAAAGGAATAATCAAGCTCGAGTCACCAACACACTTCTTCAACAAGGAAACATGGAAAACTGGGTGAACCTCTTCCAACTCCGCTGGCAACTCCAACTCATAAGCAACACTACCAACTCTCCTCGAAATCTGATAAACAGGGACTGAGATTTCCTTTCTTGCCAAACCTCATCACACTATTCATGGGTGACACCTTAAGGAAAACCCAATCATCAACTTCAAATTCTAACTCCCTTGTCCTCACATCCGCATAAGATTTATGTTGACCCTGAGCGGTCTTCAACCTTTCTCGAATAAGCTGAACTTTCTCCATGGTCTTGTGCATAGAATCTGGATCAATCAAGGCTGCCTCACCAACCTCGAACTAACCAATAGGAGACCTACACCTCCATCCATAAAGTTCCTCATATGGAGCCATCTGGATGCTAGAGTGGAAACTGTTATTTTAGGCAAACTTTATAAAAGGTAAGTGATCATCCTAATTTCCTTTGAAGTCAATAACACAAGCCCTCAAACATATCCTCCAAAGTCTGAATAGTACGCTCGGCCTGGCCATCCGTCTGAGGGTGAAAAGTTGTGCTAAGATTCACCTTAGTACCAAGACCTTTCTAAAACGACCTCCAAAACTGAGATGTAAATTGGGAACCTCTATCCAAAATGATAGACAAGGGGACACCATGAAATCAGACTATCTCCCGAATATAGAGTCCGGCATAATCATCCACTATATCTATAGTCTTAACAGCCAAGAAATGGGATGACGTGGTCATTCAGTTGACAATCACCCAAATGGAATCATGCTGCCTTCGAGTACGAGGCAAACCCGTAATAAAGTCCATATTGATTGCTTCCCATTTCTAAGTGGGAAGATCAACATTCTGAAGCATACCACCTGGCCTTTGATGTTCCACCTTTACCTGTTGACAGTTGGGACACTTAGCCACAAACCCGGCTATGTCCTTCTTCATACCATTCCATCAAAAGACTTCTCGTAGATCACGGTACATCTTAGTGGCACCCGGATGAATGGAGTATCTAGAATTGTGAGCCTCGGACAAAATTTGCTGCCTCAATCCATATACATCTGGCACACATAACCGACCCTGGTAATGAAGCACACCATCTCCCCCTTGGGAGAAAACCTCAACCTTTTGCTGACTCACTGCACCCTTAAGCTTAAGTAGAACGGGATCTTGGTCTTGCTTGGCTTTTACCTCAGCCATATAGGATGATTTGGCACCATTAGTCACAATCACACCACCTTCGGTCGAGTCCATAAGGCGAACTCCCAACCGAGCAAGCCTATGAACTTCTTTAACCAATTCCTTCTTTCCATATTCAATTAAGGCCACACTACCCATGGACAATCTACTCAAAGCATCCGCCACAACATTGGCTTTACCCGGGTGGTAAAGCACACTTATATCATAATCCTTAAGGAGCTCAAGCCATCTCCTTTGTTTTAAATTCAACTCCTTTTGAGTGAAAACATATTGAAGACTCTTATGATCGATGAAAACATCCACATGCACACCATACAAATAATGTCTCCAAATCTTCAAAGCAAAAACCACGGCCGCTAGCTCAAGATCATGAGTAGGGTAGTTCTTCTCATGCACCTTAAGCTGTCTCGAGGCATAAGCAATCACCTTGCCCCATTGCATCAAAACGCAACCCAAACCAATTTTGGAGGCATCACAATACACAACAAAATCATCAAGGCCCTCGGGTAGAGCCAATATCGGAGTTGTAGTCAATCGATTCTTCAATTCCTAAAAACTTTTCTCATAAGAGTAAGACCACTGAAACTTAACCTTTTTCTGAGTCAATCAGGTCAATGGGAAAGCAAGAGAGAAAAACCCTTCCACAAATCTCCTATAGTAACCAGCCAAACCCAAGAAACTCCTAATATCGGATGGGGAAGTGGGTCTAGGCTAGTTCTTTATCACCTCGATCTTTTGAGAGTCAACCCGAATACCATCTTTAGTTACAATATGACCCAAAAAAGTGACAGACTGCATCCAAAACTCGCACTTGCTAAACTTTGCAAACAACTGTCTATCCTTGACATTTTGCAACACAACCTTCAAGTGATTCGCATGTTCCTCCTCACTCTGAGAGTAGATGAGGATATCATCAATGAAAACAATCACAAACATATCCAAATACTATTTGAACACACGGTTCATCAAATCCATAAAAGTTGCAGGAGCATTCATTAGACCAAAGGACATGACGGCAAACTCATAATGACCATACCGAGTCCTGAAGGCTATCTTCGAGATATCACATTCTTGAACCCGAAGCTGATGATAACCGGATCTAAGGTCGATTTTGGAGAAGAAACTAGCACCCTGAAGATGATCGAACAAGTCATCAATCCTAGGAATGAGATACTTATTCTTGATTGTAACCTTGTTCAATTGATGGTAGTCAATACACATTCTAAGAGAACCATCTTTCTTCCGAACAAACAACACTGGGGCACCCCAAGGTGAAATACTAGGCCTGATGAAACCCTTATCAAGCAAGTCTTTTAGCTGATCTTTCAACTCCCTGAGTTCCGCGGGGGCCATTCTATAGGGAGGAATAGAGATAGGATTCGTATTCGGCAAAAGATCTATCCCAAAGTCAATTTCTCGCTAGGGAAGGACTCCGGGCAAATCATCGAGGAACACTTCTAGGAATTCATTTACAATAGGAACAAACTGAATAGTCGGGGTGTCAGACTCCGTGTCCATAACCCAAACTATATGATAGACATAACCCTTAGAAATCATCTTCCAAGCCTCAAGATAAGATATGAAACGACCCTTCGAAGAAGAGGAATTTCCTTTCCGTTCTAGGATAGGTTCATTAGGAAACTTGAAACTAACCACATGAGTTCGGCAATCAACTGAGGCATAACATGCATACAACCAATCCATACCGAGAGTGACATCAAAATCAGTTATCTCCAACTCTACTAAATCCGCTAAAGTGACTCTATGAAGGACTGAGATAGGGAAATTTCGATAGACTCTTTTGGCTAGGACTGACTCACCAACAGGAGTAGAAACATGAAAGGATTCTAAAAGTAATTCAGGACGGATCTCGAACTTACAAGCCATATAAGGGGTTATAAAAGATAAGGATGCACAGGGATCTAACAAGGCATACACATCAAGATAGAAGACTTTTAACATACCGGTAACCACATCTAGTGAACTCTCCTAGTCCTAATGGAAAGACATAGCATAAAGACGGTTCTGGCGCTGACCACCAGAACTAGAAGCTGCACCCTGCGGGGATGGTCTACCACCTCCCTACCCCTTCCTAACTGAAGGGCAATCCTTGATACAATGCCCAGCCTGACCATAACCAAATCAACCACCTTAACCGGCCAAACACTCACAAAAAATTATTCTTCCCATACTTAGCACAAGATGGGTAGGAGGGTCCCTTAGTAACACTACCCTGAGACTGGGAATAAGAACCATACCCTCTACTACCCTAATCATGATGAGGCTTCTGAGCCTGGGTAGGAGCACTAGCAGAAGAGTGAACCAGACCTAATGACTTCTTCTGGAAAGAAGAGCGATGTCCACCTCCGAACCTGTGATGACCAAAAACTAATCCCTCGGATCTAACCCTCTTGTTCTCCCTAGCCATCTCCTTAAGCTTATCACCCTCAATCTGATGGGCATGAGTCATGAGACGAGAGATGTTCATGTCACTCAACAACAAGGTAGACCTACACTCCTTCTTCACTATATCAAAAACACCATAGATGAACTTGCTCATTTGATCATGTGGGTCTGCTACCATGGAGGGGGCATATCTAGACAACTGAGTGAACTTCAAACTATACTCTTTCACCGACATCGAACCTTGCCTCAAGTTCACAAATTCTTTCACCTTCGCTTGCCTCAATTCATGGGGAAAGAACCTATCAAGAAAGGCTCTCTCAAAACACTCCCAAGTCGTGGGGGTCGCATCCCTCACTCTAGCCTCCTTCCATTGCATGAACCAAATATGAGCCACATCCTTGAGTTGATAGGATGGAATCTCAACACAATCAACACCCGCTACTTGCATCACCTCAAAGATCTTCTTTACTTCATCAACAAAGTTGAGTGGGTCCACTTCCACTTTCAAACCCCAAAACTCCGGTTGGTTCATACGGATAAATTAACGAACTCGGGCCACTACCCCATCTTGAGAATGAGCGGGGGAAGGAGCCTGTTGATTTGCCATAGTCTGAGCTAGTAGGTGAATAGCATTCCTAAACTCATCATTCGTGACATCAGGAACCGGAACTTGAGGAGCGTAATTTTGAGAGGCTCGGGGAGGCATAGCACGTCGAGGAAGCATAATCTTAAACGCATAAGATAAGGATTAGAGGAATATTAGACTTAAGCTCTATCGCACGATGTGATCATGAAAGAAGTGAAGTTTTTCTAAGACACCTCATAGCTTCCTCTTCATACGTGTGGAGCGCTTCATACACATGAGAAGGACTCTACTCGATGCGGCTTTCAGACATCCTAGGACTCTTGAACCTGAGGCTCTGATACCAAGTTTGTCACACCCCGAGGTTACCCCTTAGACGTAACACGGGACTTGGGACCACAATTGCCCCAAGCTAACCCTTGGTCATAGTGTTCTCAAGCATAACAAATGATCAGCGGAAGCATAATACGGAAACCCAATAAGGAAACATCAATAAGGGTCTAAGGGCCACATAACATACAATATCAAAAAGGGTAACTTGAATACAAATTATGTCTGAAAGCCTCTAGTCATAACATAAGAGTTGCTAGGACAAGACCCTAGCTAACTCAGAGTATAGAAGTAAAGCTAACATAAGGAAAAGTATAACTAGTCCTCGAACCATGAGGACTTACCACAGCTGACTAAGGAAGTGGCCTGAGACTCTGGCCACGAAGCTGAGAAGGGGTACCTGAGTCTGCATCATAAAAAGATGCAGCGCAATATGCATTAGTACTATGGAATGTAATAAGTATGTAAGTGATGCATAAGTAAGGAAAGCATGCTTTAAAAGGGTACTTAAACATAATTCATACGTAGTAGAGTATCATGAAAAGATATCAACATGAAAAGCTAAATTATAAGGCAAAAGCCAACTTCAAGATAATGTTTCATAAGAAGGTTCATAAAGCTTAGAAAACTTGAAAACATAACACACGGGAGTTTCTTATAATCGACATGAGATCATGTGAGCTACATGGAATCTAACTGTATAACCCCTGTTAGCAAAGCTGACTTTGAACCCTGCCAAGGAAAAAGTCACCATACCCAACTATATAACCCTAGTTGGCAAAGCTGTCCTATGTCCCTCTAAGGCAAGGACACCATACATAAAGATGTGGATCCACTCTTATAAGCCTTTAAGGCACATATCATATCATATCATGACCTACGCTAGCAACGTAGTTTATGGGTCTAAGGGTACTCTCACCCCATCCTCTCGGTGATAAATACTACTCCCAAAACATGCATACATATGGCTCATAATCATGAAGGCATACTCTCATGCCAAATCTTATTCATAAGGGCATACTCTCATGCCAAATCTTATACATAAAGCATGAAAACACATCGGGTATCATGCAACTTTCATATCATAGTTCATAAGCTTAGCATAGCCATAATTCAAAAATATGATTTTCTTTCTAAATTCATACTTGAAGAATTTTGCATGCAATTTTATAAATATATAAAGGCCATGATGTCTAATCATGCCAAGTTTCTCTTGAAAACATGCAATTTCATAGTTTCATGCTAAAAATCAACTTTCATGCTTGGGCTTTTAAAACCAACAAGAGAATCATACTTAAATCATAAGTAATCAAGAGAAAACCATGAATTTAAACATAGAAACTGATTTCATAAATTTTCCCCAATTTAGATCAAAACCCTAATTTCATAAGTTCATATTTCAACATAAGAATTGGGGATTTTGGACACAAGGGTGAAAGGAACCCTTTGTTAAAAACCCACATACCTTGGTGGAAGATTACCCACTTGATTGGAAAAGAATAAGGAGACTTTACTTGGAGCTTGGAGACTTGAGCTTGAGAGTAACTTTCCTTTTTGAGTGAAGAATGATGAACTTAAGAGGGACTTAGGGTAATATGGGTGAAAACCCTTCTAAAATTAGTCAAAACGACTTCACTTAATACATAATAGGGTGGGAAATAACCAAAATGCCCCTGGTCTTAATTTAAGAAAAGCTGGAAAAATTGTCAAAGTCAGTGACCACGGGTTGGACGATGGTCCATCATCCAGAAGGACGGACCGTCTAAGGGAACCGTGGCTTTACTGAAAGAGTCTGGGGCTACTGGACCTTAGGGATTATGGTTGGAATGATGACCCATCATCCAGAAGAATGGGCCGTCCTTTGACTCATCGTTTCTGGCACTTCAAAGATAGGTTTCTGAACTTAGGACGACGAGTACCAGGAAAGCTGAGAAAATGGTCTGTCGTCCAGAAGGATGGACCATTCTTGGACTCATCATTTCTGGGACACTCTGAGGGATCTTCTGGAGATGGTACAATGGGAGCACAGGATGAGCCCGTGCTTCCAAATGATGGATCATCATTTGAGCTGTCGTCTCTAGAAACTTGAAATTTTCTAAAATTTTTAACTTAGATCGCTGGATACGTGTACGGGGTGTTACACTAAGGAGGTTATAAAACATATTTTTGAGTTGTAACTGCAAGAATATAAACTATAAGATAAGTTAAGCATGTTGAAAATACTGATATACTATGTTAAATGCAAATTGAGTGCAAGGAACTGGACTGTAGTACTATGACCCAATCATAAAGACTAAATATGATTAATAAGAAAGATGATATAAAGTAAGAAGCATTATAAATATGTAACTGAACTGGACTAAGGGTCATGTACCATCTACTAAAACTGAATCTGTGGGAGAGCCTGTTAACCCACATAAACCACGTGAGCTAAACATGGAGTCTGATGTATACGCCCCATAGAAAGGACCCAATATACCTTGCCAGTGTATAATGGAATAATTGGCGTGATCACTAGTTCTGAGGCCCAACTGAGGGGCTAAATAACCTATGGTGGCACGTAGTTCATGGACTGTAGGGTACGCTGAACCCTAGTCCAACTCGATGCTAAGTACTACTCCCAAACTGAATTTCAATAGCTCTTAAAACTAGAGTTCTGGAATGATGCATCAAAGCTTAACTAAACTGAATGATAACTGAAACCTATTCATAAAGCAGGTGGACATATCTAGATGTCATACTAATCATGAAGCTTACAGAGTTCGTAATTATTGATGGCATATCTGGATACCATGCTAATCACTAAACCTACTAAGTTCATCATCATTGATTGCATATCTTGAAAGTCCATATTTAAAATATATTCTTGTAAAACATACTGAAGGTAGGGCAAAGCCTGCTAAAGCATGAGAGGTTTTGAAGAAAATATGTAGACTGAAAACTGGCTAATTTGCTTAAAATTGAATGCTAGTAATCTAGGTCAAATTTCTGAAGATGCTCAATTCTCATGAAAATACTATAATTTCAGACTAAATTTTTGATTTCTTAAAGTTCTTGTAAAATCTAATGTAAGTCATTGAAAACATGGTGCAAATCTTCTAAAATAGGATATAAATCATGCAAAAATCATAAGGACTAAATTCTATAAATTTTGCATGATTGGGTAAGAACCCTAGTTTCTAAAACCATTAATTTCAATGCAAAGTCTGAGATTTTGGGCATAAGGGAGAACTAAACCCTTACTGAATACCCACATACTTGGTAGAAGAGGTTTCTTGAATTAGTGAAGGAGTTCTGAAGCTTTGGAGAAGGAAGCCCTAGGTTGAACTTGGAGAAGAATGCTCTTTTTTCTTCTTCTTGAAACTGACTTGAGAGAAAACTAACTTGTTTAAAGAAAATTGCTAAAAAAACAAAGTGAAAATACCCCAGAGGTCCTATTTATAGGCAATTCCAAATTAAAATCTGGATTGGTCTAGGAAAGGAAAGACGCGTCAGAAAAATGGACACCAAAACAATCTGTTTTGGTCACAAATGGACGGTTTTCTTAAGCATTTTAACTCCCTGAATTTTACGAGCTTCTGGTCCTAGAAACGGTTGGGAAGATGGACCGTTGTCCCTGAAAATGGACCATTTTCCCTTCTGTTTTAACTTCCAAAATTTGATGGACTTCTGGTTAGACAGACATCTTCTTAGTAAACTAATCATAACTTTTTACTCTGGGCTCGGATTAATGTACGGTCATTGGCATTAGAAAGAAGACTCGAAGACCTTTAATTTGGTAGGTAATAGGCCACCTAACTCTTTATATTCTAGGAGCAGAGATTGTTTGAAGATGACCCAAGTTTAGTCTTGCATGGAAACTTCTTTAGTTGGGGTGCTTTCAACCTAACTTGTTGATAGAAGTTTCTTATGAACATGATTTGCATCAAAAGAACTCACCAAACTATGGAAATGATCATTACCCTCATTAAAATGGTTTGGGTCTTAGCTTAGAATCTTCAGGGTGTTACAATATTTCCCCCTTGGGATCATTCGTTCTCGAATGAAGACTAACTAGGCTGGGGTTCTGGGGAAAGGGCTAGAATTCCACCGACTGAGTTCTAAAAGCTGGAATACTAACATGGTAACTTATTTCTGACTGAAATATGGATTGAGATGGATTCATGAGACTTGTGTGCACATTAAGAGAATAATAACACTGATGGAATATGAAACTAAATATCCAACATGATAACTGGTCTGTGTTGGGAGTAGGGACTCAGCTGTAACTTATTGAGAATAAATGCCTTATTAGAATTCATAATAAATGAAAGGAACATAAAACTGAGAGGAGTTGCTATATGAGAAAACTATCCTCTTCTAAACTAAACTTTCTACTATGGACTGAACTTAATGTAAGGCATTCTGGCCTTAGGAATGACTACTGGCAGGTTTAAACTGATCTGATATGAGGGGTATACTATCTTGCTAGCTGAAGCTACTGGACATAAGGTATGAACACCTTTGGCACGAAGTAAGAACAATACTATTTCTTCCTTAAACAATGCAGTTGACCATCTTTAAGCTTAGCAACACCTTTTTAACTACACTAAACTAAAATTCTCACTTGTGCACATATAGATGCCGAGGTCTAAGTCTAACCACCTTCTTTCACCATGTTCAAGCCTATCTCGACTGAATCTATTGCATCTAGAGTTATCTCCCAAGAATGATATTACTTCTTATCACAAAAATCAACTAACCTTGAGCTCTTAATCAATGGGTTATTAGATGTGCAAAACAAAGGCCCACATATATTTCATCACGACATTCAAGCCTATTACTATGATCACCTCATGATTTATTTGCAGCTGACACTAGCTGAGACTTTTATACTTTTCCCTAGCATATCTAGAAGATGCAACTTCAAGAACCTCTTCAAAGTTACATACCAAAATTCCTCATCTAACTATTACACATGAATGATCCTTACCTCGCAACTCATCCACACCTACAAGCTAAGGTGGAACCAGTACACCAAAAAGTAAAAATCAACTACTTCCCATATACGCTACTACTTAGCTCCCTCAACCAACACATAACAATATAGGCCAATATCACAGAAGGAGTAAAGTAGGAGCATGAGCATCATGCATGAAAGAATACTGATCAGTCTTGACTTACACTTAGCATGATCTAGCCACTCAAAATTAGGTCTGAGAAGTTAAATGCAAAGGTTTGAGTGTTTCACCTCCTGGATTGGACATATAAAGCATGGTTAGAGAAAGAAAATCATAAGCATGAACTGTTCAAGAAATCTGGTCTGAGCATATACATGGTGTAACATGGTGTCATTAGCTATCAAGGAATATCTTAAAGACTAGACTGAGTACATAGAACTAAGCATACTGTGAGGCATGAGTTTACATAAATAACGAGTCTCGTGGCATAAAGCTGGGATTCATAGAATCGTAGAGTAAGACTAGAATCGCTATTTGGAAAAGTTTTCTATTTGCTTTAGGAGCTGAGCATGGACATGAATCTACATGGAGTGCATGAACTTAGCCACGAGTATGACATAACTACGTCTGAGTATAGTGTCATCTTGATTGAGGTAGTAGGAAATCCACTGGAATAAGAATGGATCAACACACTATTATAGCTGTTACTAGAATTCTATACTAGTTGAGTTGCACGACTCGACTTGGTTCTTTATTCTATTATCTCCCCCTTAGCTCGAGAGTCACCCTTGTAAGTCTGTGGATCTCTCTTCCAAACAGGACTATAATAAACTAACCGTGGTAAGGTCGGGGTATCACTGTATTCCTGGATGTTAAACTCTCCCTGATAGGTTGTAACTGAAGATGCTATACCCTTGCTAGGTCTGCTTCTGAGGCATCTCTTAGCTTCTTCTTTACCCTTAAGGCTATCACTAGAGTGCTCATACTCTTACTGGCACACCTAACCACTTTTTCTAACACTTAACAAACTGGCCTTTACTTATTCACCTACTAACATCACATCTCTAAGTTCAAACCCACCCAAATCAACTGAATTAAAACCATACTAAGAAACTCAACATCGTCTATCTGTAATCTCCTAAATTCATCTCTAAGAACACCATCTAATATACACCTAGCCATCTCCATAAATACCAACCTGAGAATTCTAACTAGTCACACATAGGACTATAGAATGTTTGAACATCATGCCACAACATACTATTCTAGATACATATCTACCCTTCTACCATTCAGGGGTCTTCTTTACCTAGTTCAAATATGCTCTAAGATGACTATGGCTATAGACTTCCATTCATCAGTATCCCAATCTTATGTTATTATACTTCTAAATTCATACACCTAACTCTGGGGTCATTCTGCTACTTATTGCCCATAACATCTCAATTCACACTAACTCTTGAGAAACTGTACTACCCAAATGCTTAGAGAACCATAATTTTTAGCTGAGGCACCATTTGTAGTAAAGTTTCTAAAAGGAGGTCTGAGAGCACATCTTGATATAGGCTCAACTGCACGAGTGAAAGAGGGTACATGCATTTAAATCAATAGACTTAATGCACTAGTGGGCTCCTCTCAAGCCTTGTGCAGTCTCTTAACTTTTTGATTGCTCTATCTGAGAGTATTTCAATGATAGGAATCTAAACTTAACTGTTTCCACCACCTCAAAGATAAGTAATGATTGGAGGAATTGTATTAACACACGAATCTGCAAAAGTTTCTTAAGGAAAAGTTTTACTACACGATATGGAGTATGAAAGAAGGGAAACATTTTCTAAATACCCTGTAGCCCCTCGAAGAAAAGTACAGACGTCTCTGTACCATTCCACAAGAATCTACTAGACATGGCTTCATAGACACCCTAGGACACTTAAACTTTGTGCTCTGATACCAAGTTTGTCACATCCTGAGCCTACACCCTGAACGTAACACGAGACCTAAGACCACAAGTGATCCCAAGCTAACCCTTCTTACTGGCATAATTTAAGAGTAACTAAATAGAAACAAATAACTGAAAAATATTATGCGGAATCTGAAACATATGCTAAACTCTTGAAGAGTATTGTAACAAACTGAAGTTTTATAAACTAAAATACAACTCATTTGAAAAATGATACAACTGGCTGACTGAATGTCTATAAATCCTCTACTAACACTGACTATGACTAGCTGGTACTTGACCCCCAACTATCTTTAATCAATGTATAACAACTGAAATAAATTTTATAACTACTAACTGACTGGAGTTCCCAAAAAAGAAGAACTTGTTCCTTGCTGACTGGAAGCTGTGATTAGTCTGACCATGATCCTGGGAGCTAGTACTAAAACCTACATCATCAAAAGGATGCAGCACAAGAAGGTATGTGATCAGTACTTTAAATGTACTGAGCATGTGAGATATACACTAACTTTAAATCATGAGAAAACATATATATACTGAAAGTGTGGCTAAAAACTGGACTAAGTATAAACATCAGAGAATGCAAAATTCAACACCGTAAAATATAAGCTCTTTTACTAAGGAGGGTATAAAACATATTTCTGAGTTGTAACTGCGAGATATATAAACTGTAAGATAAGCTGAGCATGCTGAAAATACTGATATACTATGCTAAATTCAAACTGAGTGCAAGGAACTGGACTGTAGTACTATGACCCAATCATAAAGACTAAATATGATGAATAAGAAAGATGATCTAAAGTAAGATGAATTATAAATATGTAACTGCACTGGATAAGGGTCATGTACCATCTACTAAAACTGAAACTGTGGGAGAGCCTGTTAACCGACATAAACCACGTGAGCTAAACGTGGAGTCCAATGTATACGCCCAATCGAGAGGACCCAATATACCTTGCCAGGGTATAAAGTCATGATTTGCGTGATCACTAGTTCTGAGGCCCAACTGAGGGGATAAATAACCTACGGTGGCACATAGTTCTGGGACTTTAGGGTACGCTGAACCTTAGTCCAACTCGGTGCTAAGTACTACTCCCAAACTGAATTTCAATAGCTCTTTTAAAACTGGAGTTCTGGAATGTTGCATCAAAACTTAACTAAACTGAATGATTTCTGAAAGACTGTATAACTGAAACCTATTCATAAAGCAAGTGGACATATCTAGATGCCATACTAATCATGAAGCTTACTGAGTTTGTAATCATTGATGGCATATATGGATACAATGCTAATCACGAAACCTACTAAGTTCATCATCATTGATGGCATATCCTGAAAGTCCATATTTAAAACATATTCTTGTAAAACATATTGAAGGTACGACAAAGCCTGCTAAATCTTGAGAAGTTTTGAAGAAAATCTGTAGACTGAAAACTGGCTAATTTCATGTTTAAAATTGAATGCTAGGAATCTAGGTCAAATTCTGAAGATACCCGATTCTCATAAAAATACTACAATTTCAGGCTAAACTCTTGATTTCTTAAAGTTCTTGTAAAAGATTATACAACTCATTGAAAACATGGTGTAAATCTTCTAAAATAGGATATAAATCATGTAGAAATCATAAGGATCAATTCTGTAAAATTTAGCATGATTGGGTACGAACCCTAGTTCTAAAACCATTAATGTCAATGCAAAGTCTGAGATTTTTGGCATAAGGACGAACTAAACCCTTACTGAATACCCAAATACCTAGTAGAAAATAATTCTTGAATTAGTGAAAGAGTTCTGAAGCTTTGGAGAAGGAAGCCCTAGGTTGAACTTGGAGAAGAATGCACTTCTTTTTCTTCTTGAAACTGACTAGAGAGAAAACTAACTTGTTTAAAGAAAATTGTTAAAAAATGAAGTGAAAATACCCAGGGGTCCTATTTATAGGCAATTCCAAATTAAAATCCAGATTGGTCTAGGAAAGGAAAAACGCGTCAGAAAAATGAATGCCAAAACGGTCCATTTTGGTCACAAATGGACCATTTTCTTAAGCGTTTTAACTCCCTAAATTTTACGAGCTTCTGGTCCTAGAAACGGTTGGGAAAACAAACCGTTGTCCTTGAAAATGGACCATTTTCCCTTCCGTTTTAACTTCCAAAATTCGACGGACATCTGGTCAGATAGACATTTTCTTGGTAAACTGATCATAACATTTTACTCTGGGCTCGGATTAATGCGCGTTCGGCGGCAGTGGAAAGAAGACTCGAAGACCTTTAATTTGGTGGGTAATGGGCCACTTAACTCCTTATATTCTAGGAGCAGTGATCATTTGAAGATGACCCAATTTTAGTCTTGCATGGAAACTTCTTTGGTTGGGGTGCTTTCAATCTAACTTATTGATAGAAATGATCATTACCCTCATTGAATTGGTTTGGGTCTTATCTTAGAATCTCGGGGTGTTACAAAAATAATAGGGCTCCTCCATAATCGATCTAACCTAATCTCCAGCTCTAGGAATGCAGGTATGACCCTCAAATCCTCATAACACCCTCTAGATCTAAGCTCGCCTTCCTAGCCTTGCCACTCAACACCTTATCCCAAATCATCCTCAAATTGTTGTGCCCGAATCTTCTCCAACAATATAGACCTAGCCTCTACACAAGCAAGAACCTGCCTGGGCTCAAAAATGTCAAGTCAAACCAACATGTTTGCTAAGGACTAGATGTCCAAACCAAAGGTCACTCCTCAGCCACCAGGAATGTCAAACTCCCCATACTCGTCCCCTTCCGGCTCAAAGCATCTACCACCATATTTTCCTTGCACAGATGATAGAGAATTGAAATGTCGTAGTCCTTAAGACACTTCAACCACCTACGCTGTATCAAATTAAGGTCCTTTTGGCTAAAAATATACTAAAGACTATGATGGTCGGTGAAGATCTCACAATGAACTACATATAGATAGTGCCTCTAAATCTTCAATACAAAGACTACCACCGCCAACTCCAAGTCATGAGTGGGATAGTTCTTCTTATGAACCTTTAGCTACCTGGAAGCATATGCAATAACTCTGAGTTATTGCATCAACACATAACCCAAACCAACTCTGGAAGCATACAATAGACCGTAAGCCTATATCTCTCAACTGGAAGTGTCAAAGTTGGCATTGAAGTCAATAAGGCCTTGAGCTTTAAAATGTTTGCCTTACACTCGTTGGACCACTAGAAAAGGACAATGGCACTGCAGTAGAAGAAAAACCCTCCATAAATCATTTGTAGTAACCTTCTAACCCAATGAAACTATTAACTTTAGTAAGAGATGTGGGCCTAGCCCAATCACGATCTACCTCTATCTTTGTTAGATCCACCATAATCCCATCCTTGGACACCATATGCCCTAAGAACACCATTGGCTCAAGCCAGAACTCATACTTAGAGAACTTGGCATACAGTTGTTGATCCCGCAAAGTCTAAAGCATAACTCTTAAATGTTGCTCATGCTCCACCCTACTCCTCCAGTAGACTAGGATGTCATAGATGAACACTATAAACAAACGAGTCCAAATAAGCCCTGGACACATGGTTCATCAATGCTATAATGGTTGCTGGAGAATTGATCAAACCAAAAGACATAACTAGGAACTCATAGTGGCTGTAACAAGTCCTAAAGGCAGTTTTTAGAATGTACACCACCCTAATCTTCAACTAATGGTAGACTGACCTTAAATCTATCATAGAAAACACTATTGCACCCTGTAGCTGGTCAAACAAGTCATCAATATGCAGCATCAGATACTTGTTCTTAATAGTCACCTTATTCAGTTGCCGATAGTCAATACACATACGTAAAGATCCATCTTTCTTATTCACAAACAGAACAGGAGTACCCTACGGAGATACATTAGGCTTGATAAACCCCTTACTCAGAAGATCCTACAGCTGCTCCTTTAACTTTCTCAGCGCAGTTGGTGTTATCCAACATGGTGGAATAGAAATAGGTTGTGTCTGGCTTAATATCAATGCCGAAGTAAATGTCATGATCAGGAAGAAGACTAAGTAAATCAGTAGAAAACACATATGAATACTCGCAAACCATAGGAAATAACACAAGTGAAAGAGTGTCGACACTAGTATCATGAGCATAAGCAGATAGGCCAAATACTCCTTCCCTACCAACCGTCGCGCCCTCAGAAATGATATAATTCCCCTTGGCACATGGCTATTGATACCCTTCCACAGAATTGGAGGGATACTAGGGATATGCAAAGTAATAGTCTTGGCAAACCAATCCAAGACCACATGAAAAGGAGATAGCCAATCATGCCTAAAATCACGTTGAAATCAACTATATCCAGGATAACAAGGACTACCCACGTGTCATACCCCAATATAGTTACTACACAAGACCGATACACTTGATCCACTACTAAAAAATCACCTACGAGAGTAGCTACACGCAAAGGCACAGGAAAAGACTCACATAATACTCTAGAAGAGTAGTAAAGTAACCAGAGACATAAGCATATGTAGACCCCAGATTAAATAATACAAAAGATGGTTGATGAAAAATTGAGATCATACCTGTAATGATGGTATCTGAAGTTTCAACCACTGGACTACCCGAAAAAGAATACATATGACTATGTATGCCTCATCCACTTGAGCTGCCTAGTTGAGAACCACCTCTAACACCCTGGGGAGTACCCCTACTAACCTGAGTACCACCTCTAACCGGTGGTGTTGGAGTCTTGAAGTCCTGAACCTACTGACTTTGTTGCTCGAGATGCGTGACCTTGGGACAATCCCTAGCAAAATGCCCTAACTCTCTACACTTATAGCATCCTCTATTAGATATACCCTGATGAGAAACCTAGCTAAATCAGACTAACCACCATGGCTTGAATACCCGAAATGAGAACCCCACAAAGTCTGACATGAACCTTGGCTGCTCTGACCATTATGACCCAAATAACCACCCTCTATAATGTGTAGTGCTACCTTAATAGGCCTACTAAACTGAAAGTGTTGAGGGTAACCTTTACCAGGGAAACCCCTACCTCAGGACTGAGAACCACTAAAATCACCCTAACGGTGGGGCCTCTTATTGCCGCCTTCATAGGCCTCACGATGTATCCTCTCAACAATTCACGTATGATCAACCTGAAGGAACATAGACCCTGATGTTAATATGTGAATAAAGTCAACCCCCTAACTAATCTGTGAATCCACTCGTTCTTTGTCGGCATAATTATAGTAGCATGAGAGCTCATAGAATCGCGCCTCATACTCTGAAACAGACATCGCACCATACTGAAGGTCCTTGAACTCATCCCTCAACCTATTTGTCTCTCTCTCATGTTGCAAGGTACATACTTCTCCAAGAAAGCCTTGGAGAACTGAGCCCACGTTATCAGAGGTGACCCGAGTGGCCTGCACTCAAGATAAGCTCTCCACCACTGCTTATCTAGCCCCTCTTTCTAAAATATAGTGTAATCTACCCCATGTGACTCCACCAAACTGAGGTTATGCAACCTCTCCTAACAACTCACTAGAAACTCATAAGTTGTCACGCCCCGAGGTTACCCGCTAGATGTAACACGGGACTCGGGACCACAAGTATCCCAAGCTAACCCTTGGTCATAGCATTCTCAAGCATAACAAGGAAATAAGCGGAAGCATAATACGGAAATCCAATAAGGAAACATCAATAAGGGTCTAAGGGCCACATATATATAATATCCAACGAAAGAAACTCAAATAGAAACTATGTCTGAGAGCCTCTAGTCATAACAATAAGAGTTTCTAGGACAAGACCCTAGCTAACATGGAGTATATAAGTGAAGCTAACATAAGGAAAATCATAACTAGTCCTCGAACCATGAAGACTCACCACGGCTGACCAAGGATGTGGCCTGAGACTCTAGCCACGAAGCTATGAAGGAGTACCTGAGTCTCCATCATAAAAGGATGCAACGCAATATGCGTTAGTACTATGGAATGTACTAAGTATATGAGCAATGCATAGGTAAGGAAAACATGCCTTAAAAATGTACTTCGAACATAATTTGTGCATAATGAAATATCATGAAAAGATATCAATATGAAAAGCTAAATCATAAGGCAAAAGCCAACTTCAAGGTGATAGTTCATGAAAAGTTCATAAAGCTTAGAAAACTTGAAATTATGACATGCGGGAGATTCTTATAACCGACATGAGACCACGTGAGCTACGTGGAATCTAAATGTATAACCCCAGTTAGCAAAGATGACTTTGAACCCTGCCAAGGAATAAGCCTCCATATCCAACTATATAACCCTAGTTGGCAAAGCTATCTTATGCCCCGCTAAGGAAAGGACACCATACATAAAGACGTGGATCCACTCTCATTAGCCTTTAAGGCACATATCATATCATATCATGACCTACGCTGGCAACGTAGTTTATGGGACTAAGGGTACTCTCACCCCATTCTCTCGGTGCTAAATACTACTCCCAAAACATGCATACATATAGCTCATTATCATGAAGGTATACTCTCATGACAAATCTTGTTCGTAGAGGCATACTCTCGTGCCAAATCTTATACATAAAGCATGAAAACACATCGGGTATCATGCAACTTTCATATCATAGTTTGTAAAGCTTAGCATAGCCATAATTTAAAAACATGCTTTTCTTTCCAAATCCATACTTAAAGAATTTGGCATGCAATTTTGATAAATACATAAAGGCCATGATATCTAATCATGCCAAGTTTCTCTTGAAGACATGCAAATTCATAGTTTCATGCTAAAAACCAACTTTCTTACTTTGCCTTTCAAAACCAATAAGGAAATCATAATCAAATCATGAGAAATCAGTAAGAAACCATGAATTTAAACATAGGAACTGATTTCATAATAAAGATTAGATCAAAACCCTAATTTCATAAGTTCATATTTCAACATAAGAATTGGGGATTTTGGGCACAAGGGTGAAAGGAACCCATTGTTAAAAATCCACATACTTTGGTAGAAGATTACCCACTTAATTGGAAAAGTATTAGGAGACTTGACTTGGAGCTTGGAGGCTTGAAGCTTGAAGGAGAATTTCCTTTTTGAGTGAGGAATGAGGAGCTTAAGGTAGACTTAGCATAATATGGGTGAAAATCCTTCCAAAAGTAGTCAAAATGACTTCACTTAGTACATAATAGGGTGGGAAATGACAAAAATGTCCCTGGGAAATAACTTGAGAAAAGATGGAAATTTGTTGACCTTCAGTGACCACGACTCAGTCTACATGTCGTGGTTTTGATGACGAGTCATGCATGGGAGTCGTAGAACTCAGGCTAAGAAATTAGTCAGCAGAAGACTTTCAACGAGTCAACAGGACGACTCGTGAAAGCTTCCACGAGCCGTAAGGTCAAGTCATGGAAGTCAGGGAAAAATGGTTGGCCTCTGATGGAGTTCCACGAGTCAACAACACAACCCGTAAAAACTTCTATGAGTCATCGAAGTGACTCGTGGTTGTCAGACCTGAGGGAAGACTTGCAGAAGGTATTCCACGAGTGTCTTCCATGAGTCGTGGTTCAAACCACGATCCGTGGTTGGACTCGTGGACCCTGGAACATGAAATTTTTTCTGAAGTCTTTAACTTATATAGTTGTATACGTGTACGGGGTGTTGCAATATCCCCCCTTGGGATCATTCATCCTCGAATAAAGGCTAGACAAAGGAAACTGAGGGGAAAATAGCCCAACCAAACATCAAAACATAGAAATCAAGGGTTAATCATAAAACCAAAACTTTTCAACCTGAAAACTTGATAAACTAACTTCGTAAAACATGGATGCATGCTAAAATCATGAGAGGAACTGACGGAGTAGAATCGTAGGGACATACTGAGGAGAAAACTACTACCTCAAGCTAGAACTGAATTGGAAGGAAAGGGATGAGGATATTTGGCCTTCATGGCCTCTTCTGCTTCCCAAGTAGCACCTTCAACAAGTTGATTCCTCCAAAGGACTTTTACCGAAGCGACTTCTTTGTTCCGTAACCTCCGGATCTGACGATCAAGAATCTCTACGAGAACCTCCTCATAAGTGAGACTATCCTTCACACCCACCTCTTCCAAAGGAACAACCAAGCTCAGATCACTAACACACTTCTTCAACAAGGAAACATGGAAAACTGGATGAACCGCTTCCAACTCCATTGGAAACTCCAACTCATAAGCAACACTACCAACTCTCCTCAAAATCCTATAAGGACCTACAAAATGGGGACTAAGTTTTCCTTTCTTGCCAAACCTCATTACAACCTTCATGGGTGACACCTTAAGGAAAACCCAATCATCAACTTCAAATTCTAACTCCCTTCTCCGCACATCCGCATAAGATTTCTGTCGACTCTGAGCGGTCTTCAACCTGTCCCAAATAAGCTGAACTTTCTCCATAGTATCATGAACCGAATCTGGACCAATCAAGGTTGCCTCACCAACCTTGAACTAACCAATTGGAGATCTACACCTTCGGCCATAAAGTGCCTCATATTGAGCCATTTGGATGCTAGAGTGAAAGTTGTTGTTATAGGCAAACTCGATAAGAGGTAAGTGATCGTCCCAATTTCCTTTGAAGTCAATAACATAAGCCCTCAACATATCCTCCAAAGTCTGAATAGTGCGCTCAGCCTGGCCATCTGTCTGAGGGTAAAAAGATGTGATAAGCTTCACCTTAGTACCAACACTTTTCTGAAATGACCTCCAAAACTTAGATGTAAATTGAGGACCTCTATCCGAAATGATAGACAAGGGAACACCATGAAATTGGACTATCTCCCGAATGTAGAGTCTGGCATAATCATCCGCCGTATCCGTAGTCTTAACAGCTAAGATATGGGATGCCTTGGTTGTTGACACCCAATTTTGACCTCCCTATACCTTTCTCGGGCTGTTATTATACTAATTATTGTTATTTTCAAGCTTAATTTTCCTCGCATATTGCTTTTATTTACTGAGTAATTCACGTTTTTATCGTCATCGTGATACTTTCAAATTCGTATAAATTTTTTAAAATATATAATTTATATCATATTATTACTATTTTTCCCATAAAATTCATATGATATTACATGTCATATACGTAATTTATTCTTTTGTTGAAATAATTTATCTTTTGATAATTATCGTTAATTATTATTTTATCTACTAAATTTTATATACGTAGTAGTTTGTTTATTAAATAGCCGTCCGAATTCAATTTCTAATCTCAAATTATTTAAATCCTAGCCCCCTTTCTACCCAATTTATTTCAATTTTAGCCTAAATTGGACTAAATTGGCCCAATTTTAAATCCCAAAGTCTGATCCAATCTCAGCCGTTGATCTAATACGATCAACGGCCGAGATCAAACCCTTTCTTCTTTCCTTCTTAAACAAACCCACCCCAAACCCTAACCCCATTCTCACTTCTACCAACCCCAGGCGCCGCCCCTCGCCCCAAATCCTCTATTCTCCCATCAGCTTCTCCACCGCCGCAACGCCACCATCGGTGAAAACCACTACCCCAGTCGCTTTTTTTTCTTCCTCCTCGCTCTCCCGTTCCCCATCCGGCAGAACCCCGTCGATAAAAACCCAACCACCAAACGCTCAACCCATCGTCAGCTCCGCTGAACTAGTGAGTCACCGCTGCTCTACCATCGCCGGTGAAGCGGCCAACAACACCATCCAACAATACATGTCCCCCATCGAACCACTAATAGTAAACCACCACCAAAACCCCACTGGTTTTGATGAAAAAACCCACAAACGGCCGCCTCAAGCTGTTGACCCCATCGCCGGAAAACTATGGACGAAGGAGTCATCATGCATGTTGTCACTGATTTTTGAAGCTAAAGGTTGGCTGACCAAGAAGTCCACAAAATTGTATCTACCGTTTTGGTCGTTGCCAAAACTTGGGGGCTCCTATAGGATATCACGAACCCGTTTCTGGTTTGGTTTCTTTCTTGATTCAATTTTGTCATATTCTTGCTCCGTCATCAAATTATTAGATGCAAAATTGTTAAGGTTTGATTGCGAATTTGTGTTTGAATCTTATGGTTTTGTGTTAATCGCCCCTGTGGCACATGTGAAAACTCAAACTTGTCATGAACGTTCACTTTTAGCCTAACTCTGAAAATTTGAAATATATGCTTGTTCTGTTGGTGAAACTGATTTTATCAATAGCATATGTTGGATTACTGTTATTATGTTCTAAGCCTGAAACCTGATGAGTCATTTTTGTATTGAACTCAACTTCTAATTGGTTGCTGCATATTCTAAGTTCGGTTTGGGTTTGGTTTACCTCTGTTTGCTATCTTTATGTCCCAATATGTTCTACATGTTAAGACATACCGTGCCATTAGAGTACATTTCATAATCATGTCTGGGAACTTATACTAAGCTCCTAAGCTTAAAAAATCTTGTTATTTGTCCTCTCTGACAAGCTGTGATTGATTTTATTCATTGATTCTGTTGATTTGGATTACTTGTGCTCATCACTTGACTATTTTAGACCATAATTGACTCGTCCCAAGCATGAATTGATATGGGTAGAACATTTTTGATACTTAGTCTTCTGTGGTGAGATTTTTACTATTGAATCTCTTTTAACTAATTGCCCCAACTTATTGTGCTTAAGGAATTACTCTCCTCTGATTGATTCTCTGAATATTTTTATTTCTTCCCTCCCTTAACTGATTATCACAATCTTAGTATTTGACCCTTTTTATGGTAAGCTTTGATGTGAATCATTGATTGATTTCTGCCTGATTAGCTAATTTCCCCACTCCTCTCCTTTAGATAAATTGTCACAACTCTGGTACTTGCCTATTTATGGTAAAACTTTGATTGTTATTGCACTAATTGATTCCCTATGATTAATCAAGGAAAAATGCTCCCCTTATTTACTATTGTGATTAATTCCTTTCCCTTTACCAAAGGCTCCTACTTTACTATAAAAATCATTCCTCCCCTTTACCAATGGAGGACACTCTCACACATTACCACTTTCATATTAGTAGTACTTTCCCTCTGTGAACAAGGCGGTTGGTGCTAAGTGTTGCTTTCTCTAGTTTCTTTACTTATCCTCTGCTAACAGGTTAGTGTCCTATCATGTTTCAATTTCTAATGTGACAGTTTCCCACTTCTTAATCAACTATATTTTGCTTGATGTATGTGGGTGTTCAAATACGTGAATAAGATAGAAAGCATATCTACGGAGGTTTAGAGTTTTAATGGCTTCTGCCTACTTGCCTGAGTCATGAGGCTCCTGTTATACGTGAGAACTAGTTATCTCCTGCCTTATATAATTGTTTGTTAGTTTACATGAATATAATGAATCTGCCTTGGGTTGTCCGTGCGGTATTTTGTGAAATACGGAGATCCTAATGCATCCCTATCCCTTGACATGAGCACTGCCTAGAACCCTTGAGGTTCTCAGGAACTCTGACATGTCAGAGACGGTCTTATGGGGGTGTAATTGGGTCCTCCGAACCTTGTGTTTACATGTTTGACAGGTTGTTAGAAGATGGTACAGTGAAGAGTTGCCCGAGACTAGGAGATTTCTATAGACCTTTTAGATTTTATTAATTTTGTTACTCTTTGTATATCCATTCATTTGGGTCTGTAATATTTTGTATAAACTCTGACGATGTAATGAAATACATTAGGGGTGCAACGGGGGAGGGGCAAACTACGTGCTACTTGCTTTAATTGTAAATCATAGAAATCATGTCTATAGGATTTCTATTAACTTCATCTGTTAGAAATTATGCCTATAGGAGTTGTATTAATCTCGTTTATTAGAAATCACGCTTTAGATTTTAAAATCTGCTTCGTCTTTAAAAAATCAAAAATCAAGTCTATCTGTTTCAGTATGCTAAAATCGTTTAGCATGTCAAATTCAATTCAGCTTGTTAGAAACTATTTCGGAATGTTAAATCCGGTTCAGCATATTAGAACTGTTTCAGCATTTTCTTAAAAAAACACTTAGTTACCATGCCTATAGGATTAACTTGGGTTGCAGCATGTTGAGTGACAATATCTGCCTATCGTATTCAACTTGTTGTCCGCACTAAGTAACCAGATAACTAGATAATATGGTCATAAGATTCAAAAGTTGTTTCAATTTGAAATCATGCCTAATTTAATCTGTTTTTTTAGCATTTTAAATTATGTGGCTTTTAGTTTCAGCATGTTACAACTAGTTTTTGCATATCAAACCAGCCATCATGCTTATAGGTCTTGAAACAGTTCCAGCATGTAAGAATAACAAATCTGTTCAGAGGACTAAGATCTCTTCTTAGCATATTAAACTACTAGATATTATGCTTGTAGGATTTAATTAATTTTCGCATATGTTTAATAACTAGATACCATGCCTATAGAGTTTGAACTTGTTTTAGCATATCAACACTTAGATATACCACGCCTATGGAATGTAGTTTATTGTCAGCGTGTTAAAATTATTAGATATCCTGCCTATAGGAGATATTTAATCAAATCTGTCGCATGTCTTTATTCTTAGAAATCAGGTTTATAGGATGGATGAATATATTATTTTTCAAAGCCTATTTTAGTCACCTATCTTGTTATTAAATAAGAGGCATGTTTGAGACCGTTATGTGCTAATTGCTTAAGTCCTTTGTATGTTTTGTATGACGGTAAATCCAGAGTCTCACTAAGTAGCCTTGGAATCTTATTGTCTAGATCCATATCCAAAATAGTAGTCCCATGCCTCTTGGACATTAAGTTGGGACGGGTAGGCATACTAAGGTACGCTAGACTTTTCCATTTCTTTAGTACGCGCTTTAGGCTAATAATAATCTTAATAACCATTTTAGGCGGGTAGATAGACGGATATGATGGAAATCGACCCGAGCGGAATACGACAATGTCTTTGGAATTGTCTCCGATAATAAGCCGGGCGCTGATCCGAATAGGTTAAAATTAACCTAAGTTTGTTTCTTTCTATTTGTTTGGTCTTAGTTAACTAAGTCACTTAGTAATTAGGTCTCTTTTCATATATCATTGTGTCACTTCTGACTTCTCGCTTATCTGATCTTTTCGTTTATTTATTTATTTGCGTTAATTCATGCATGATTTTCTCACTTAGATTTTAGTAATTAAATTGGCTTAAATACTTGTTTCAAAATAAAGTTTTACTTGTTTAATTACATAGTCTTTAGTTTAATTAATTGACCTATTATTTATCACCTATTCCCACATAAATAACGAATCTGGCAGGGACCCACATTTGTGGACCTCGAAAGGTGCTTAACACCTTCCTTTCGAGGTAACTTGAACCCTTATCAGATTCTCTGGTTGCATAGACTTAAAATCTAATTTAGTTGTAGTTAGTTAGAACGGCGCCCTAACGCACCTTAAATTCGTTAGGTGGCGACTCTTCACCCTCTCTTCCTAAAAGAGAGTTGTCACGTCGAAACCCGCTTTTCCGCGAGAGAAATGGGGCGCGACAGAATGGCGACTCTGCTGGGGATATTCAGGTTCTAACCATTACGGGTTTGTATTTTATGTGGGATTTCGTGTTTATTTATCTTTGTTTTTGTTACCTTTATAGGATTGAATTTGTTTTTTTCTTCGTCAAAAGGAAAATTTATGATTAGTCCCTTTTCCTTTCTCCCTTATTTGTTTTCTTAAATAATCAAGTTTGTTTCATGTTTAATATCTTTTCTTATTTTCCTTACGTGTTTTCTTACTAGTATTTCATGATTAGTTTATTATTTGTTTATTTTGTCTAGTTATTTAATATATCTCATGATGCATTTATTCCTTTCCCTTTATTTATTTACTTTTATTTCTTGATCTTGCTTTATTTATGTTGTTATTGTTTTGTTAAATTGTTCATGTGTTACTGTTTTTCATTGTATGCTACTTGTTATCGCTTTTCATAACTGGCATTCCGTTCATACTTTCCCCACTTGGGAACTTCACACTTTCACACACTATACACGTGAGTTGTGCCTTTGCACTTCTCTAAAATTCTTTCAAATACCCATTTTAGAGAGTTGGCATAAACGTGGGGTGAGCGGATAGTTTTGCTACCGTGTGACCACGTGCCTCCTCGCATAGAAAACCTTGATGTCCGTGTCTTTCCAAATCTCAGAAACTTAGGATAGTGTATCTACCCCTTTATATAAGTCATGCATGCATCAGCCATAGGTGGTTTGGCCCTAGGAGCCAACCCGCGAAATTAGCAGCCCCCTTATTGTCAAAGGGTTCCCATCAATCCAAAGACAAATAATCATATTATGTGCTAAGTGATCATGACAAATTAATCCAAGCCAGTTTAATATGAAAGAAGTTTAGAAAAGTTTGTTTTGTTTCTCTTTCAGGCTGTAGAATGGAAGGCACACCGGCATTTTCCAACACTAGGATGGTTGTGGGTGTTCCCCACAAATTAAGGAGATGGTGGGAAGATATGAAGAAAGAACATGGTAAAGAGATTCGTCGGTCCTTGAGTTTCCTGACTTCTTTGATTTATGTAGCTCCAGATCGGTATTTGATCAAGGCTTTGTTGATAAAAGAGACCACCTAGGCACGAAAGCTGTTGAATCGTCATTATGATATCACTCTTGCAATTTGGGCACAAGTTGATCCAAGATCTCTGAACCAGTACAATGGAGGCTTCTGAATTTAGGATTTTCCCTTGTCATCCCGCTTTCCCCTAGCTTTACTTTCTTGTTTTTTTCATTTTCGCAAAGAATCATAGTAGATCAAAATTTGATTTAATAAATGGTTTACTTCGTTTATTATCTGACTCTAAACTCTGACTAATATTTAAAGCTTGGCTTGGATTAAAATGTCCTGAATCATATATGTGTCATTTTAGGCCTACCTCTGGCTCAACGAGGCCCCTTGCATTTAGGACGTTTATTTTTCGCAATCAATGTGTTTATCTTTAGAATAAATATCTTACTACTAACTTGGTTTCTGTTAATTTTATCTTACTCTTACTCCCTTCCCAAAGGTTTATTTGTGCATGCTGGGATATCATACTAGATCGAAAGGGACTCCTCCTCCTCCTCCTCCGAGTCCAAATCGTGAAAGAAAAGATAAAATGGGTGACAATAGTGCTAGTAAGAGTAAGGAAGTCTCAGAAAGTGTTGGGGGAGACCGTGATGAGCTGATCTTACGAATGGAGCAAAGACTCCTTGACTTACAGGATGAACTGGCGCAGGTTCGTAATTTGGCCAAGTTGTCCTTCACTTTGAACAGTCCTCGTGACCTAACGGTCGAGGACAATACCGCCGCAAAATTCCAAACCATACCCAATATACCGCAACCACAAAATGACTTTCAGCATACTTACATTCTTCCAAGGACTAGCCAATGTCCTCCACCACAATATCCTACCCTCTCAGCTCCACAAAACTCCCAAACCACTCCAAATATAGTCCCTACCCACGTCCCAGGAAATCATAACTTAAACCCCATATACGTGGAAACTGCTCCTTTTGTTCAGCACCAACTTCAGCCAGAACCTTTAGAAAAAGACCGGTTAATACAGAACATGGTCGAAAAGTTAGAGCAGGTCACCAACAGACTACAACATATAGAGGGAGTTAGGGGGGTGAAGGGTCTGAATTATGAAGACCTATGTATGCACCCTGACGTTGAATTACCGGAGGGGTAAAAAACCCCCAAATTTGAGTTATTCAATGGGATCGGGGATCCCAAAGCGCACTTGAGAATGTACTGTGATAAGCTGGTGGGAGTAGGAAGAGATGAGAAAATATGGATGAAGTTGTTCATGAGAAGCCTTACCGAGGAGGCCTTAACCTGGTACATTGAGCCGGATACCAGAAAGTGGTCCAGATGGATAGACATGGCCTCCGATTTTGTAGAAAGATTTGGATTCAACATGGACAACGCCCCAAATTTGTTTTACATTCAAAACCTGAAGAAGAAGCCTAATGAATTGTTTCGGGAATATGCCTTGAGATGGAGAGCTGAAGCGGCCAGAGCCCGACCTCCAATGGACGAGGCTCAAATGAAAGATTACTTTATTCGGGCCCAGGAACCACAGTACTATGAAAAGATGATGCTCATCACAGAAAAGAGTTTCGCCGAGATCATCCAGGTCGGGGAAAGATTAGAGGAAGGCATCAAAAGTGGTAGCATTATCAATTTGGAGGCTCTACAGGCTACCAGTAAGTCCCTACAATCTGGCGGAATTGCTGAAAATCAAAAGAAAAAAGAAGTGGGGACTGTGATGATGGCACAAGATTTCAAAACACCGCTCATTCCCCAAACGCCTACAACCCATCCTCCACTATACCAACAATCTCCATACCATGTCCCTTTTTTATCAAATGCCTGCATACCCATACCAAATCCCCTCTCACCCTGTTTATAGCACCCAGCCTTCTCAATTCCAATCTCCCCCACCTAATCCAAATTACATACACCGAGCCAATTTCGAGAAAAGGCCGGTCAAGCAGTATACTCCTTTGGCTGAACCAATTGCCCAGTTGTATGAAAGATTGAGGGTAGCTGGCCTCATCACTCCCATTCTCGCTTTACCTGTAGACACTCAGGCCAAATGGTATGACCCTAACAAAGTCTGTGCGTACCATTCAGGGATGAAAGGTTCACATACTACTGAAGTATGCCGCCCAATGAAGGATCGAATTCAGAGGTTAATTGATACAAATGTTATTCAGTTGAAAGACCCAGCTCCGAATGTCACCAACAATCCGCTCCCAAATCATCAGGTCAACATGTTGGAAGTTGGAGAGGCAGTGGATCTGGAAGGCTCTATTTGGGTTATCAAGAAAGAAGGGGATGTAGCCCAGATGGTAGAGCACTCGTACTAGCAGAAATGGACGGTGAAGTGTGACCCAAGCCTATCAATTCCGACACCGTCAGAAGTTACTTCATCTGAGAAGTTAAAAGAAAGTTACTTCTGTTATGCTTCCTTACCTTGTAAGTGGAACTACGTTCGACCTGATTTCTGTTTAAGAGGGATACGTAGGCACTCCTATGGAGTTCGGTCTTATCATAATAAAACCTTTCATTTTCCCTCTATCAAGCATTATAACTGGGGCAGAATTTTTGAGAGGATCTCAAAAATTCCATCTGAAAAACATTACCATGAATCGTAAGACTGGGGCAGGAAATTTTGAGGGAACCTCAAAATTCGCAGCAAGCGATCGCTCATTCTACAAAATTTTCTAGCCGAGAGACAAGTTCTACACTGGGGCAGAAATTTTTGAGAACCCTCAAAAATTTCATCGGAGCTGCACTCCAAACGCAAAGATAATAAGATGTTGTGATGTCTCAAAGCATGTCACGGGTTATGATTTCCCTTTTCAAAGCAAGTTATCTCAAAATTCTATTTCAAAGATCATTCATTTATCTGCTCGAGCGAGTGCCCGAAGAGAGTGCGACGGCCCGCAGACACATAACAAGGAGGACAGATGCACCCAAGAGCAGATGCACAAATCAACCTCCCCTTTTTACAAATTAACAATTTTTCTTTGAACGCAGAACTAGCAGGTACAAATCCGAGAATTGTCTCAGCAGCATCAAGGCAAACACCGTCATCAAAATATGGCAAGAAAGCTAAGCTACTCTATCCCCTCAAAGAAGAATTGCATTAAGCCCAAAAATTATATTTGGCTCAAAAATTACATTCGGTCCGAGATTGCATTATGCCCGAGATTACATTTGGCCCAAGAATTATATTTGGCCCAAGAATTACATTTTTTGCCCGAGAATTATATTTGGCCCGAGAATTGCATTTTTTGGCCCAAGATTGCATTTGGCCCGAGATTGCATTGTGCCCGAGATTGCATTTTGGCCCGAGATTGCATCATGTCCAAGATTGCATTTGAGCCCGAGAATTGCATTTGGCCCGAGATTGCATTATGCCCGAGATGACTTTGGCCCGAGATTACATTTGGCCCAAGAATTATATTTGGCCCAAGAATTACATTTTTTGCCCGAGAATTATATTTGGCCCGAGAATTGCATTTTTTGGCCCGAGATTGCATTTGGCCCGAGATTGCATTGTGCCCGAGATTGCATTTTGGCCCGAGATTGCATTTGAGCTCGAGAATTGCATTTGGCCCGAGATTGCATTAAGCCCGAGAATTACATCTGGCTCGAAAATTATATTTGGCCCGAGAATCGCATTTGGCCCGAGAATTGCATTAAGCCTGAGAATCATATCTGGCTCAAGAATTATATTTGGCCCGAGACTGCATTTGGCCCGAGAATGGCATTTTTTGGCCCGAGATTGCATTTGGCCCGAGATTGCATTGTGCCCGAGATTGCATTTTGGCCCGAGAATCGCACTACACCCGAGAATTTTGATTGAGCCCAAGATTGCATTTGGCTCGAGAATTGCATTGTGCCCGAGATTGCATTTTGAGCCCGAGAATTGCATTTGGCCCGAGAACTACATTTTGGCCCAAGAATTGCATTGTGCCCGAAACTACATTGAGCCCGAGATCGCATCGAATCACGACAAGCTACCATGGAACAAAATATTCTGCCAAAACGTCATGCTATGCCACTTAAAACAGATACGCTCTCTTTAATTTCTGCTTATCATGCCCCGAAGGCGTCATAGTCTAAAGGCATCATTTTCATGGCCTGCAGACATCATTTCATGGCCTAAGGATTCACTTTCTGCTCATCATGCTCCAAAGGCGTCATCGTCTAAAGGCATCATTTTCATGGCCTGCAGACATCATTTCATGGCCTAAGGATTCACTTTCTGCTCATCATGCTCCGAAGGCGTCATAGTCTAAAGGCATCATTTTCATGGCCTGCAGACATCATTTCATGGCCTAAGGATTCACTTTCTGCTCATCATGCTCCAAAGGCGTCATCGTCTAAAGGCATCATTTTCATGGCCCGCGGACATCATTTCATGGCCCGAGAATTAAATTTTACGTATCATGACCCTGAGATATCATCGCTAAAGACATCATTTTTACCGTCTTAAGCAACCTTCCATAGTCTTAAAGGGAACCTGCATCATGTTTTACTTTATTTATTACTTAAATGTTAATCTTTTATCTAGTTATAATAGAAATTGCAGGCACCAAAAGTTGAACAAGCCAAGAAACGAGATTAACCATCGTCTTCGCTTCCAAAGCACAACCTTTCTTATCTGTATATCACCAACACTGGACCGTTGCTCGCGTCCTATTCTCAGCTAATCGTTTAAATCTCATCAACTCGCGCCAACTACATCTTCGTTCAAATTTTTGTGTGCATTTTTTCTTTAGAAACCTTGTTCATTTCTGAATCTAGAACTACACATGGCCTGATTCCCGTAAAAACAGGGATATGTAGGCGACTTGGAAGCCGAAATCTCGGCTGCAGCTCTTTTATAATTCCCCCTTGTTTCTCCGATTTCGAAGAGTTACGCCTCTGGTCGGACAAAATTGGCTACTCAGTCAACGTTCCTTGCCCGATAATTCATCCTTCATTCCCGAGCAAGGAAGGGGCAGCTGTTGACACCCAATTTTGACCTCCCTATACCTTTCTCGGGCTGTTATTATACTAATTATTGTTATTTTCAAGCTTAATTTTCCTCGCATATTGCTTTTATTTACTGAGTAATTCACGTTTTTATCGTCATCTTGATACTTTCAAATTCGTATAAATTTTTTAAAATATATAATTTATTTCATATTATTACTATTTTTCCCATAAAATTCATATGATATTACATGTCATATACGTAATTTATTCTTTTGTTGAAATAATTTATCTTTTGATAATTATCGTTAATTATTATTTTATCTACTAAATTTTATATACGTAGTAGTTTGTTTATTAAATAGCCGTCCGAATTCAATTTTTAATCTCAAATTATTTAAATCCTAGCCCCCTTTCTACCCAATTTATTTTAATTTTAGCCTAAATTGGACTAAATTGGCCCAATTTTAAATCCCAAAGTCTGATCCAATCTCAGTCGTTGATCTAATACTATCAACGGCCGAGATCAAACCCTTTCTTCTTTCCTTCTTAAACAAACCCACCCCAAACCCTAACCCCATTCTCACTTCTACCAACCCCAGGCGCCGCCCCTCGCCCCAAATCCTCTCTTCTCCCATCAGCTTCTCCACCGCCGCAACGCCACCATCGGTGAAAACCACTACCCCAGTCGCTTTTTTTTCTTCCTCCTCGCTCTCCCGTTCCCCATCCGGCAGAACCCCATCAATAAAAACTCAACCACCAAACGCTCAACCCATCGTCGGCTCCGCTGAACCAGTGAGTCACCGCTGCTCTACCATCGCCGGTGAAGCGGCCAACAACACCATCCAACAATACATGTCCCACATCGAACCACTAATAGTAAACCACCACCAAAACCCCACTGGTTTTGATGAAAAAACCCACAAACGGCCGCCTCAAGCTGTTGACCCCGTCGCCGGAAAACTATGGACGAAGGAGGCATCATGCATGTTGTCACTGATTTTTGAAGCTAAAGGTTGGCTGACCGAGAAGTCCGCAAAATTGTATCTACCGTTTTGGTCGTTGCCAAAACTTGGGGGCTCCTATAGGATATCACGAACCCGTTTCTGGTTTGGTTTCTTTCTTGATTCAATTTTGTCATATTCTTGCTCCGTCATCAAATTATTAGATGCAAAATTGTTAAGGTTTGATTGCGAATTTATGTTTGATTCTTATGGTTTTGTGTTAATCACCCCTGTGGCACATGTGAAAACTCAAACTTGTCATGAACGTTCACTTTTAGCCTAACTCTGAAAATTTGAAATATATGCTTGTTCTGTTGGTGAAACTGATTTTATCAATAGCATATGTTGGATTACTGTTATTATGTTCTAAGCCTGAAACCTGATGAGTCATTTTTGTATTGAACTCAACTTCTAATTGGTTGCTGCATATTCTAAGTTCGGTTTGGGTTTGGTTTACCTCTGTTTGCTATCTTTATGTCCCAATATGTTCTACATGTTAAGACATACCGTGCCATTAGAGTACATTTCATAATCATGTCTGGGAACTTATACTAAGCTCCTAAGCTTAAAAAATCTTGTTATTTGTCCTCTCTGACAAGCTGTGATTGATTTTATTAATTGATTCTGTTGATTTGGATTACTTGTGCTCATCACTTGACTATTTTAGACCGTAATTGACTCGTCCCAAGTATGAATTGATATGGGTAGAACATTTTTGATACTTAGTCTTCTGTGGTGAGATTTTTACTATTGAATCTCTTTTAACTAATTGCCCCAACTTATTGTGCTTAAGGAATTACTCTCCTCTGATTGATTCTCTGAATATTTTTATTTCTTCCCTCCCTTAACTGATTATCACAATCTTAGTATTTGACCCTTTTTATGGTAAGCTTTGATGTGAATCATTGATTGATTTCTGCTTGATTAGATAATTTCCCCACTCCTCTCCTTTAGATAAATTGTCACAACTCTGGTACTTGCCTATTTATGGTAAAACTTTGATTGTTATTGCACTAATTGATTCCCTATGATTAATCAAGGAAAAATGCTCCCCTTATTTACTATTGTGATTAATTCCTTTCCCTTTACCAAAGGCTCCTACTTTACTATAAAAATCATTCCTCCCCTTTACCAATGGAGGACACTCTCACACATTACCACTTTCATATTAGTAGTACTTTCCCTCTGTGAATAAGGCGGTTGGTGCTAAGTGTTGCTTTCTCTAGTTTCTTTACTTATCCTCTGCTAACAGGTTAGTGTCCTATCATGTTTCAATTTCTAATGTGACAGTTTCCCACTTCTTAATCAACTATATTTTGCTTGATGTATGTGGGTGTTCAAATACGTGAATAAGATAGAAAGCATATCTACGGAGGTTTAGAGTTTTAATGGCTTCTTCCTACTTGCCTGAGTCATGAGGCTCCTGTTATACGTGAGAACTAGTTATCTCCTGCCTTATATAATTGTTTGTTAGTTTACATGAATATAATGAATCTACCTTGGGTTGTCCGTGCGGTATTTTGTGAAATACGGAGATCCTAATGCATCCCTATCCCTTGACATGAGCACTGCCTAGAACCCTTGAGGTTCTCAGGAACTCTGACATGTCAGGGACGGTCTTATGGGGGTTTAATTGGGTCCTCCGAACCTTGTGTTTACATGTTTGACAGGTTGTTAGAAGATGGTACAGTGAAGAGTTGCCCGAGACTAGGAGATTTCTATAGACATTTTAGATTTTATTAATTTTGTTACTCTTTGTATATCCATTCATTTGGGTCTGTAATATTTTGTATAAACTCTGACGATGTAATAAAATACATTAGGGGTGCAACGGGGGAGGGGCAAACTACGTGCTACTTGCTTTAATTGTAAATTATAGAAATCATGTCTATAGGATTTCTATTAACTTCATCTGTTAGAAATTATGCCTATAGGAGTTGTATTAATCTCGTTTATTAGAAATCACGCTTTAGATTTTAAAATCTGCTTCGTCTTTTAAAAATCAAAAATCAAGTCTATCTGTTTCAGTATGCTAAAATCGTTCAGCATGTCAAATTCAATTCAGCTTGTTAGAAACTGTTTCGGAATGTTAAATCCAGTTCAGTATGTTAGAACTGTTTCAGCATTTTTTTTTTAAAAACACTTAGTTACCATGCCTATAGGATTAACTTGGGTTGCAGCATGTTGAGTGACAATATCTGCCTATCGTATTCAACTTATTTTCCGCACTAAGTAACCAGATAACTAGATAATATGGTCATAAGATTCAAAAGTTGTTTCAATTTGAAATCATGCCTAATTTAATCTGTTTTTTTTAGCATTTTAAATTATGTGGCTTTTAGTTTCAGCATGTTACAACTAGTTTTTGCATATCAAACCAGCCATCATGCTTATAGGTCTTGAAACAGTTCCAGCATGTAATAATAACAAATCTGTTCAGAGGACTAAGATCTCTTCTTAGCATATTAAACTACTAGATATTATGCTTGTAGGATTTAATTAATTTTTGCATATGTTTAATAACTAGATACCATGCCTATAGAGTTTGAACTTGTTTTAGCATATCAACACTTAGATATACCACGCCTATGGAATGTAGTTTATTGTCAGCGTGTTAAAATTATTAGATATCCTGCCTATAGGAGATATTTAATCAAATCTGTCGCATGTCTTTATTCTTAGAAATCAGGTTTATAGGATGGATGAATATATTATTTTTCAAAGCCTATTTTAGTCACCTATCTTGTTATTAAATAAGAGGCATGTTTGAGACCGTTATGTGCTAATTTCTTAAGTCCTTTGTATGTTTTGTATGACGGTAAATCCAGAGTCTCACTAAGTAGCCTTGGAATCTTATTGTCTAGATCCATATCCAAAATAGTAGTCCCATGCCTCTTGGACATTAAGTTGGGACGGGTAGGCATACTAAGGTACGCTAGACTTTTCCATTTCTTTAGTACGCGCTTTAGGCTAATAATAATCTTAATAACCATTTTAGGCGGGTAGATAGACGGATATGATGGAAATCGACCCGAGCGGAATACGACAATGTCTTTGGAATTGTCTCCGATAATAAGCCGGGCGCTGATCCGAATAGGTTAAAATTAACCTAAGTTTGTTTCTTTCTATTTGTTTGGTCTTAGTTAACTAAGTCACTTAGTAATTAGGTCTCTTTTCCTATATCATTGTGTCACTTCTGACTTCTCGCTTATCTGATCTTTTCGTTTATTTATTTATTTGCGTTAATTCATGCATGATTTTCTCACTTAGATTTTAGTAATTAAATTGGCTTAAATACTTGTTTCAAAATAAAGTTTTACTTGTTTAATTACATAGTCTTTAGTTTAATTAATTGACCTATTATTTATCACCTATTCCCACATAAATAACGAATCCGGCAGGGACCCACATTTGTGGACCTCGAAAGGTGCTTAACACCTTCCTTTCGAGGTAACTTGAACCCTTACCCGATTCTCTGGTTGCGTAGACTTAAAATCTAATTTAGTTGTAGTTAGTTAGAACGGCGCCCTAACGCGCCTTAAATTCGTTAGGTGGCGACTCTTCACCCTCTCTTCCTAAAAGAGAGTTGTCACGTCGAAACCCGCTTTTCCGCGAGAAAAATGGGGCGCGACATTGGTCATCCGGTCAACAATCACCCAAATGGAATCATGTTGCCTTCGAGTACGAGGCAAACCCGTAATAAAGTCCATATTAATTGCTTCCCATTTCCAAGTGGGAAGGTCAATAACCTGAAGCATACCACCTGGTCTTTAATGTTCCACCTTTACCTATTGAGAGTTGGGACACTTAGCCACAAACCCGGCTATGTCCTTCTTCAAACCATTCCACCAAAAGACTTCCGTAGATCACGGTACATCTTAGTGGCACCCGGATGAATAGAGTATCTAGAACTGTGAGCCTCGGACAAAATCTATTGTCTCAACCCATCAACATCTGGCACACACATGCGACCCTGATAACGAAGCCCACCATCTCCCCCTTGGGAGAAAACCTCAACCCTTTGCTGATGAACTGCACCATTTGCTGACGAACTGCACCCTTAAGCTGAAGTAGAACGGGATCTTGGTCTTGCCTGGCTTTCACCTCATTCACTAGGGATGATTCAACACCATTAGTCACAATCACACCACCTTCGGTTGAGTCCATAAGTCAAACTCCCAACCGAGTAAGCCTATGAACTTCTTTAACTAATTCCTTCCTTTCACCTTCGATGGAAGCTATACTTCCCATGGATAATCTACTCAAAGCATCCGCCACAATGTTGGCCTTACCCGGATGGTAAAGTACCTCATATCATAATCCTTAAGGAGCTCAAGCCATCTTCTTTGTCGCAAATTTAATTCTTTTTGTGTGAACACATATTGAAGACTCTTATGATCGGTGAAAACATCCACATGCACACCATACAAGTAATGTCTCCAAATCTTCAAAGCAAAAACCACGGCCACTAGTTCAAGATCATGAGTGGGATAGTTCTTCTCATGTACCTTAAGCTGTCTCGAGGCATAAGCAATCACCTTTCCCCATTGCATCAAAACACAACCCAAACCAATTCTGGAGGCATCACAATACACAATAAAATCATCAAGGCCCTCGGGTAGGGCCAACACTAGAGTTGTAGTCAATCGAGTCTTCAATTCCTGAAAACTTTTCTCACAAGAGTCGGACCACTGAAACTTAACCTTTTTCTGAGTCAATCAGGTCAATGGGGAAGCAAGGGAAGAAAACTCTTCCACAAACCTCATATAGTAACCAGTCAAACCTAAGAAGCTTCTAATATCGGATGGGGAAGTGGGTCTAGGCCAGTTCTTTACCGCCTCAATCTTTTGAGAGTCAACCCGAATACCATCTTTAGTCACAATATGACCCAGAAAAGCAACAGACTACATTCAAAACTTGCACTTGCTAAACTTAGCAAACAATTGTCTATCCTTGAGAGTTTGCAACACAACTCTCAAGTGATTCGCATACTCCTCTTCACTCCGAGAGTAGATGAGGATATCATCAATGAAAATAATCACAAACATATCCAAATACTATTTGAACACATGGTTTATCAAATCCATAAAAGCTGCAGGAGCATTTGTTAGACCAAAAGACATAACAACAAACTCATAATAACCATACCGAGTCCTGAAGGCTGTCTTCGGGATATCACACTCTCGAACTCGAAGCTGATGATAACCAGATCTAAGGTCAATTTTGGAGAAGAAACTATCACCCTGAAGTTGATTGAACAAGTCATCAATCCTAGGAATGGGATATTTATTCTTGATTGTGACCTTGTTCAATTGACGGTAATCAATACACATTCTAAGAGATCCATCTTTCTTCCGAACAAACAAAAATGGAGCACCCCAAGGTGAAATACTAGGCCTGATGAAACCCTTATCAAGCAAGTCTTTTAGCTGATCTTTCAACTCCTTGAGTTCTACGGGGGCCATTCTATACGGAGGAATAGAGATAGGATTCGTATCCGGAAGAAGATCTATCCCAAAGTCAATTTCTCGCTCGAGAAGAACCCGGGCAAATCATCAAGGAATACTTCTAGGAATTCGTTCACAATAGGAACAGACTAAATAGTCGGGGTCTCAGACTCCGTGTCCATAACCCGAACTATATAATAGACATAACCCTTAGAAATTATCTTCCTAGCCTTAAGATAAGATATGAAAACGACCCTTCGAAGAAGAGGGACTACCTTACCATTCTAGGACAGGTTCATTAGGAAACTTGAAACTAACCACACGGGTGCGGCAATCAACTGAGGCATAACATGCATACAACCAATCCATACCAAGAATGACATCAAAATCAGTCATCTCCAACTCTACTAAATCCGCTGAAGTGACTATATGAAAGACTGAGATAGGGTAATTCTGATAGATTCTTTCGGCTAGAACTGACTCACCAACACGAGTAGAAATATGAAAGGGTTCTAAAAGTAATTCAGGACGAACCTCAAACTTACAAGCCACATAAGGGGTTACAAAAGATAAGGATGCATCGGGATCCAACAAGGCATACACATCAAGAGAGAAGACTTTCAATATACCGGTAACCACATTTGGAGAACTCTCCTAATCCTGGCGGGAGGACATGGTATAAAGACGGTTCTGGCGCTGACCACTAGAACTAGAAGCTGCGCCCTGTGGGGATGGTCTACCAACTGAAGTTGCTGGGGCAGACTAAGTCCTACCACCTCCCTTCCCCTTTCTAGCTGAAGGGCAATCCTTGATACGATGCCCAGTCTAACCACAACCAAAGCAACCACCTGAACTGGCCAAACACTCGCCAACATGATTCTTCCCACACTTAGCACAAGATAGGTAGGAGGGTCCCTTAGTAACACTACCCTGAGATTGGGAATAAGAACTGTGCCCCCTACCACTCTGATCATAGCGAGGCTTCTGAGCCTGGGTAGGAGAACTAGCAGAAGAGTGAACAGGACCTGATGACTTTTTCTGGAAAGAATAGCGGTGTCCACCTCCTGACCTATGAGTCATGAGATGAGAAATGTTCATGTCACTCAACAACAAAGCAGACCTACACTCCTTCTTCACCATATCGGAAACACCATAGATGAATTTGCTCATTTGATCATGCGGGTCCGCTACCATGGAGGGAGCATACCTAGACAACTGAGTGAACTTCAAATTATACTCTTGCACCGACATCGAACTTTGTCTCAAGTTCACAAATTCTTCCACTTTCACTTGCCTCAACTTACGGGGAAAGAATCTATCAAGAAAGGCCCTCTCAAAACACTCTCAAGTCATGGGGACCATATCTCTCACTCTAGCCTCCTTCCATTGCGTGAACCAAATATGAGCCACATCCTTGAGTTGATAGGATGCAAGCTCAAAGAAATCAACACCCACTACTTGCATCACCTCAAAGATCTTCTTCACTTCATCAACAAAGTTGAGCGGGTCCTCTCCCACTTTCGAACCCCAAAACTCTGGTGGGTTCATACGGATAAAGTCACGAACTCGGGCCGCTACCCCACCTTGAAGATGAGCTGGGGCAGGAGCCTGTTGGTTTGCCAAAGTCTGAGCTAGTAGGTAAATAGCATTCCTAAACTCATCATTCATGACATCGGGAACCAGAACTTGAGGAGCGGTATTTCGAGCGGCTTAGGAAGGCATAGCACATCGAGGAGGCATAATCTGAAACCCATAAGATACGGATTAGAGGAATATTGGACTTAAGCTCTATCGCACAATGTGATCATGAAAGAAGTGAAGTTTTTTTTCTAAGACACCTCATAGCTTCCTTTTCCCATGTGTGGCGTGCTTCACACACATGAAAAAGACTCTACTCGATGTGGCTTTCAGACATCCTAGGACCCTTGAACCTGAGGCTCTGATACCAAGTTTGTCACGCCTCGAGGTTACCCCCTAGACGTAACATGGGACTCGGGACCACAAAGATACCAAGCTAACCCTTGGTCATAGCATTCTCAAGCATAACAAAGAAATAAACAGAAGCATAATACGGAAATCCAATAAGGAAACATCAATAAGAGTTTCTAGGACAAGACCCTAGCTAACTCAGAGATTATAAGTGAAGCTAACATAAGGAAAATCATAACTAGTCCTCGAACCTTGAGGACTCACCACGGCTGACCAAGGATGTGCCCTGAGACTCTAGCCACGAAGCTGTGAAGGAGTACCTGAGTCTGCATCATAAAAGGATGCAGCACAATATGCGTTAGTACTATGGAATATACTAAGTATGTGAGCGATGCATAGGTAAGGAAAACATGTCGTAAAAATGTACTTCGAACATAATTCGTGCATAATGAAATATCATGAAAAGCCATCAATATGAAAAGCTAAATCATAAGGCAAAAGCCAACTTCAAGGTGATAGTTCATGAATAGTTCATAAAGCTTAGAAAACTTGAAATCATGACATGCGGGAGTTTCTTATAACCGACATAAGACCACGTGATCTACGTGGAATTTAATTGTATAACCCCAGTTAGCAAAGCTGACTTTGAACCCTGCCAAGGAACAAGCCACCATATCCAACTATATAACCCTAGTTGGCAAAGTTGTCCTATGCCCCGCTAAGGCAAGGACACCATACATAAAGACGTGGATCCACTCTCATAAGCCTTTAAGGCACATATCATATCATATCATATCATGACCTACGCTGGCAATGTAGTTTATGGGACTAAGGGTACTCTCACCCCGTCCTCTCGGTGCTAAATACTACTCCCAAAATATGCATACATATAGCTCATAATCATGAAGGCATACTCTCATGCCAAATCTTGTTCATAGGGGCATACTCTCATACCAAATCTTATACATAAAGCATGAAAACACATCGGGTATCATGCAACTTTCATATCATAGTTCGTAAAGCTTAGTATAGCCACAATTCAAAAACATGTTTTTCTTTCTAAATTCATACTTAAATAATTTGGCATGCAATTTCATAAATACATAAAGGTCATGATATCTAATCATGCCAAGTTTCTCTTAAAGACATGCAAATTAATAGTTTCATGCTAAAAACCAACTTTCTTACCTGGGCTTTCAAAACCAATAAGTAAATCATAATCAAATCATGAGAAATCAATAAGAAACCATGAATTTAAACATAGGAACTAATTTCAGAAACTTTCCCCAATTTAGATCAAAACCCTAATTTCATAAGTTCATATTTCAACATAAGAATTGGGGATTTTGGGCACAGAGGTGAAAAGAACCCATTGTTAAAAACCCACATACCTTGGTAGAAAATTACTCACTTGATTGGAAAAGAATTAGGAGACTTGACTTGGAGCTTGGAGACTTGAAGCTTGAAGGAGAATTTCCTTTTTGAGTGAGGAATGAGGAGCTTAATGTAGACTTAGCATAATATGGGTGAAAACCCTTCCAAAAGTAGTCAAAACGACTTCACTTAGTACATAATAGGGTGGAAAATGACTAAAATGTCCCTGGGAAATAACTTGATAAAAGCTGGAAATTTGTTGACTTTCAGTGACTACGAGTCATGATTTGAATGACTAGTCATGCACGGGAGTCGTAGAACTCAGGCTAAGAAATCAGTCTGCAGAAGACTTTCCACGAGTCAACACAACGACTCATGGAAGCTTCCACGAGCCATAAGGTCGAGTCATGGAAGTCAGGGAAAAATGATTGGCCTCTGATGGAATTCTACGAGTCAACAGCATGACCCGTAGAAACTTTTATGAGTCGTGGAAGTGACTCATGGTTGGCAGACCTGAGGTAAGACTTGCAGAAGGCATTCCATGAGTGCCTTCCACAAGTCGTGGTTCAAACCACGATCCATAGTTGGACACGTGGACCCTAAAAATTGAAATGTTTTGTGAAGTCTTTAACTTAGATAGCTGGATACGTGTACGGGGTGTTACATAAGCATCCTCTCTTGTGGAACCTAAAAACCTTGGAAGCTCCAACCTGATAAATTGACTTAGAATCTTTTGCTCCTCAGAAGACATAACTGGCCTAGCTATAATAGGTTGAGAAATAACCGGTACTGACAATACCTCTAGACAAGGAGTCACAGTAATAGGCTGCGCTTTGAAACTTGTACACTCTGTGCCATTGCCTGGGCTAAAGTCTGCGCCTCATCTCCTAACCTTTGAACCACTCGAAGTGCCAGGCAAAACCCCTGCCTGTGACTAAGGTTTGGCACCAGACTGGTTTTTACCGGTACCATTTTAGCCCATTTTGGTATCGGTACCGATTTGTACTAGTTTGGTATTCCTCAGAATAGGATGATATGCCTAGAACCGGTACCCAGATCAAAATGGAATGTTGTTTTCATACCGGTACTAGTTCATACCAGTTCTTACCCAGTCCAGTCTAGTCCGATCTGGTCAAAATCAAAAAAAAAAAATATAATGGCTACTAGCCATTGAGGACCATTGGCAATAGCTAGTGAGGACCCCCAATGGCTAGTTTGATCCCCCAACCCCCCACCCCACCCCACCCCACCACCCCTTCTTTTTAAAAATCATTATAAATACCCCTCCCCTTTCAAATTTTTATTCACAATTTCAACTCTCATTCTCTCTCAATTTTCAACTCTCAATATCTATAAATTCTATAATTGTTGTTATTATTTTGCAATTGAAGTATAATTTGGTGAATTTTGGAGGAGAAATCTTTTTCGAGCTTCAAGTTTCGGTTATAATCGTCTGCTTTTACGGTAGACAGTTGGTACGAGTTTCACTCTTTAGTCTTTTACTTTTTTTTTATTTATTAGTTGTGATTTGTTTGTTTTAATTTGCTAATTTCATGTTTTATTTTATTATATTTTGGATTCGTCTCAAAAAAAATTCGGTAAAAAAGGTATTGCTTCAAAAGCAAAAATAATTCGGTAGTAAAAAAAATAAAAGTTCTTCTAGTTCTTCTCGCATGCCTGTTGCTCCTGAAATAGATTAAATATGGATTATTTTATGCATGTTAATAAAACTGATTTTGCATATAATACGGATGCTCCTATTCCCTACGAAGCTTTAGAGAGAATGCATAATGATTTTGAAGATGAATTAGATGAAGAAGTAGAATTACATATGGATGATGATTTAGAAGATACACCGACTAGTCCCACTCCCGCCCCTACTAGTGCCGAAGCTCCAACTCAGGATAATCCTCAATTTCGAGCTGGTCTTCCCCATATTGCTCTGGTGGGAGGTAAGACCAAACCACAACGTGCTTTAAAATTACCTGTGTAGCAATTTTATTTTTTGAATTAAGAAAACTATGTCTATGTATTGTTTTTGTAAACAAAGTTAGAAATGTGTATCTGGTGCGAGTGGAGGTTCGACTGGGGGATTAAAAACCCATTTAATTAAGAAATATCTGAGAGAGTGGAAATCATTTTTAGCTACTACAGGTCAACCTGCAGGCTCTAGTGTTACCCTCCGGTACCGAGTCAAATATGGTTCAAAGTTCACTAAATCCTTCAAACCCTTCTGGTCATGTTTCACAATGTCCCTATAATAAGGACCGCGATCGTGAAAATTGTGCTAAAATGGTTGTTCTTTGTTGTTTGTCTTTTAATTTTGGAGAACATGATGATTTTATAACATATATTCGGGATACATATAATCTCAGTTTTGAAGGAATTTCAAGAAGTGTGATAAAAAGAGATATTTTTGAATTTCAAGAAAAACATATGCAATATCTTTGTAGCTATTTTTATATGATGGATTGTAGGGATGTTATTACCACTGATATGGGTCATAGTCCTAACGTGTCACGACCTGATTTCTCAGGTCATTATGGCACCTACAACCCCTCAGTATGCGAACCAATTCTGTAGCCCGGAATGGTTAGTAATGGGCTACCACCTAATCCAACATGCACAATATAAGCAAAAATAAGCGAAAGCAGATATAAGATAGGACAACGCAAAAGCAAACAACCTAAATATTTGCAAAGGGAAGTACACCAACCCAAAGACCTGGTATCGAAAGTACATGAGCCTCCAATAGAATACAAGTGCTAGAGATAACAAAATAATAAATGCAACTGTCTCTGAATAGATAAAGAGTAACAGTGCCAAGAGATGAGATGTCGTCAAGCCCTGGTCGGCAGGAGCTCACCCTGGTCTCGAATATTCAAAAGCTGCATGAGAATCCAGCGATCAGTGGCAAAGGCTCACACTAGAATCTGCACCAGAAAGATGCAGAAGTGTAGTATGAGCACCAATTTCTAAGCAAAGGGTACCTAGTAGGCATCATCGTCCAACTGAGCGCATATAAGATATAAAAACAGTAATAGTGGATAGCAAAAAAGCAGTCACAGAAGCAATAGGGAAAGCACATGGAAACTATATTATCCACAGAAGATATATATAACACAGAACACATGTGAAAGAAAGAAGAACGCACCTGGAGTCCTTGCAACAATAATATATATAAAGAGAGAGTTTCAGAAGAAGGATGGTATACATGTAACCTCAAGTAAAAGGGAAAGAAAGGATGCAATTAAACATACTCAAGCTAGAAGCAATGCACTTAATGAAATCATGCTAAAACCCCAACTTCAAGATAATAACAGACAGAAATTAACCTCACAAGTATAACCCTAGGATGGAACAAGCTACTCCAAAGAGAACCAAAATCCACTAATCAGTACAACGATAAAGGATAGGATCCGCTAACCCACAACTACTCAGAAGGCCACATAAATAGTGTCTCAATCAATCTAGGAACCACTAATCCATCAATAATTGGGAGTCCAATGACTCGTACTATACCAAGATAACATCCACTAAACCAACAATAACTGAAAGCCATAACAAGCTCTACAATAAGATATAAGTAAATAATCTACCTATATCCCAGCAGGCGCCCATACACCCGAGGAACACAATCAAGTGAAAATAAACCCTTCGGCATCCAATACTACTAAAGCGTACACTGAGCACACAGCAAACAAGGGTGGAATCAGAATATAATATGCATGATGATGTGATATAATGGAACCAGGTATGATAGAAGAATTGTATGTTACCCATCTTTGGTACCTAAAAGGCCCAATAGAGGCGGGATCCATGGAAGGGATTCCCCTGAGTACCTCAACTCCACCGTACACCCTTTCTCTAGCACACTCGGCACGTAGCCGCTGGTCTGGATCAGCAAGTTCCATGGAGGTCCGTGATCATATACTAAAATGTGAATCTCAAATATATAATAGCCCAGAATGTATCCAAGTCTAGATCATTAATTAGAATGTTGTAGTACATGCTCAGGTTCGATCCGGGTCTAAATCAGCAGTAGTAATCTCAAAACCCCTATAAAGGGGGCCCAGAATGTAGACGGGTCTAAATCAGTAGTAAAATAAGTCTAGCACCCAGCCCTACCGAGTCTAGGATCGTGTCAAAATTAGTAGTAAAACAAGTCTAGCACCCGACCCTGCCAAGTCTAGTGTAAGTATGAAAACCGGTGACAAAAATTAGTGTAACATCTCTTTTACTCCAAGAAGATTTATAAAATCAGTTCCAAATCCTTTTATAATCCTTTATACCGAAAATGGGCCCTTCGGTCCATGCAAAGTTTAAAAAACTAGTTATAGTAGGCCCGAAGCAAAAACAGTTGTAAAACATACAAAAAATCCTTTGCATGAATGATGATCGCAAATAACAATAGCTTAACGGCTCACAAACAACCTATCAGCCCTGCAGAAGCACAATCAGCTCTACAGCAGAAATATCCAGCCGAAAATAATATCATGATGTATGAGACTTGCGAACATTCCCATATATCCCACCGTCTACGGTCCAAAGGCTTATACGAAGGCCACACGGGGCTACAAGGGTAATATTACAATACTACAATGAGTACTACAAACAACATAAGAATAAATCGGACATAAGAGTGTAATGACCCTTCCGGTCATTTCCACGTTTAAGTTTGAAGTCAAGCAAATCGACAAAAGATATCGTAAGTTTGTTAACAAATTTCCTGAACTTTGGGTCAAATGTCTCGAGGCTTTTCTCTCAATATATCAAGAGTTAGAAGTCCCCCGAAATACCAAATCGAAGGTCTACGAGTCTAGTTTCCAACGCATAAAACCTCACGTCCAACTGATCTCGGAGTAAAGAGTTATGACTGTTTTACCGCGGACTGTCTGGCAGAAAACAGGTTGCGAATCGGGTCGCGAACCAGGTCGGGTTAAACGCGATTTAAGCCTCGACGTCATATTTCAAAATGCCATTTCAGTTCCGAAACAGTGATAAAATATAAGGGAGGATCCCGAGAGAATTCTTGAATATCGAAATCGTGCGTAGGCGAATTACGAGCCTAAACTTAAGAACTTTATAAGTATCGTGCGTGTACTTGAAATATTTATTTAAAAGTTGAATTTGGTAAAAATTATATTATTATTGCCGTTCCAAAATATTTTAAAGGTTTATGAAAATATAATGATACGATATAAGTGTATACGTATTTATTTTATAAGGTTTTTGTACTCCGTAATATTTTAACGGAGATAGTAAATTTAGCTATGTTGAAATTTATTATTATAATATAGTAGGTTTTATTGGAAATGATTTTCTATCAATTATGGTATATTTAAAATATTATATTTGTTTTATCACGAATTTATGCAATACCCGAATATTTATTTAACGGGATGGAAATTAATTTGGGGACACCACCACTTCCACGTGGAAGTGGTGGGAGTGGACAGCAAGTGGGTTAAGCACTTAGTGCTGCCACTAAGCACAGCACCAAGTACCTTTAATTGCATATATATGTTGCTAAAGGTTGGCAGCAATGTGTTTATATATAGAAAACATTTATACAATTGTTGTTGTTACTTTTTACTACAACCTTCATTTCCTTTCTATCCTAACATTTGCATATGCGAGCAAATGGATGAAGGGAATTGGTGGAACTAATTTAGTGTTGTGGTTATATTAAATTTGTTAAAGAAAATCAATTATCTACGTTAAGTTATTCCGTCCCAAATCCGATTCCGATTCCGATTTAGTTTTGGATTTTCTTGGAGTGGTTCGAGCTTGGACATCGTGGTTCTAGCAGCTTGTCGTCGGACGACAGGTAGGTTACGGTTTATTTTCCCTAGACTCCGTATATATAAAATAAAATTGTATTAATAGGCATCCTTGGGTTGGTTTATTAGGTTGGTACCACAGACCTTGACCGCTTTATTCATAACCGCCTACTTTTGTTCCTCCGTTGGTTGTAGTATTTGCCGTTATATTTTATTTACCCTTGTGGTCATGTGAGGCCTTATTGACTCTGGAACATAGAAGGTGGGAAATTGGGAATGTCCGCGAGTCCCGGGCATAGAATTATCCTTCTAGGCTGGTTATGCTTGTTGAGTAGCTGTGGGCCTGTGCAGGGTCGATAGGTTGATTGTGAGCTGCGGGGCAGCTATTGTGTGTGATCATACCATTTCCATGCATATAAAAGAGGTTTTATCCATGTTTTACTGTGGTTTTGGCTTCGGGCCTACTGGCACTGTTTTCTAAACCTTGCATGGCCCGGGGGGCCCGTTTTTGATGGAAATGATTTGGAAATGGTTGATTTCACTTGTGGAGATTTTTGGGCAAGAAAGTAAAAATTATGTTTAAAATCATCAGTTTTATGATTATCGCTAGACTCGGCAGGGCCGGGGTGCTAGTTGAGTTTTCTTGTTACTTGAGATGATTTTTAGCCTCGGTTGGACCGAGCACCTGAGATGACTTTTTACTGTTTAGACCCGGCTACGCCCGGGCACCCTTGGAGGGGTTTTTGAGATATTTTCCTACTATTTTTAGTCCTGGACAGGGTCTGGGCATGCATATTCGAGACTGGGTCTCTATCTTGATATCGAGACTGGGTCTCTATCTTGATACATGTTCTGATACTGAGATTTAGTATGGGGTCTGGGACTTCCATGGACCTTGCTATCCGGGCCAGGGGCTACGGGCTGCGTGTGCCGGCAGAGGGGTATACGGTGGGGTAGAGGTATACGGGCAGAGTCCTTCCATGGAACCTACCTGCTGGGCCAGATCGGCGCCGGAGGAGGTACATACAGAGATACCATGGCACTTGAGATCATCATGCATCATATCATTCATTGTTTGAGGCTCCACCCTTGTTGCTGTTTGCTGATTGTACGCTCCGGTAGTATGGGATGCCGGAGGGTTTGTTTTCACTTGTTTGTGTTCCTCGGTTGTATGGGCGGCCGGGGGACTGTAGGTAGACTTTTACTTTTTACTTACAGGATTGTTCTCTATTATGGATAAGTATGAGATTGGTATGGTTAGTTGAGTTTGATTCATGCCTCTGAGCATGCCTATTATTACTCTTCCTCTCTTCTTCTTACACTTGAGGTTACCGGTATACCGTCCATTTCGTAAACTTATTTGTATACACTGTTGTTGCAAGGACCCCAGGTGCGTTATTTCTTACTTTCACCTGTGCCTATGGTGTGTATATTCTTCTTACTAGCCTCACATGTGGTTCTGTTGATTTCCCTCTGGGCTAGTTCCTGTGTACCTTTCGTTGATTTCTGTGACTACTTGCTTCTATTCTGTCTATTACTACGCTTTTATCTTATATGTGCCCAGTCGGCCTATAATACCTACTGGGTACCTTATGCTTCGCATTTGGTGCTCACCCCTACCCCCTGCATCTTTGGGTGCAGATCCTAGCGTGGGCCATCGCCGTTAGATCGTTGTGATTCGTGCTTGGAGATCTATTGTGGACTACTTCAGGCTGAGGGTGAGCTCTTGGCGATCGGAGCTTAGCTTTAGTTTATCTTTTGCTTCATGTACTCTATTACCATTCAGATACATCTGTATATATAGTTTTGGTTTATTTGCACTCCATGTATGTAGTTTGGCTCTATACTATGATACCAGGTCTTGGGGTTTGGTTTTGTTTTCCGCATATGTATATATTTATAGACCTATTATCTATTTTATTCGTCTTGTCCTCTTATTTGTTGGATAGTAGCCCATTACTAACTGTTCTGGGCTACAGGGATTGGTTCACCTACCGGGGGTTGTAGGTGCCATCATGACCGAGAAATCGGGTCGTGACAAAGAGACAGACAAGGTCTGGGGTACCAACCTATAACAACCAACCCAAGAATACTAATTAATGCAATTATAGCCTATATACGCAAAGTCTAAGGTAGGAAAGATCGTAACCTACCTATCGTCCGATGAATAGCTGCTGGAACAACGTCATTCAAGCTCAAACTTCTCCGAGAAGACCCAATTTGCAAAAACACTATCAACACAATATTCTACGCGTCAATATGAAATCAACAATACCCATAATGCTAGAAACATAGCGGGGTCAAAATCTAGGTCACAAGCAGGCCCGTGGGACCTATAACCAAAAGCTGGAAACAAAAAACACCACGGTGTTCCACACATTCCTGGGAGAATATTCACCAAATATTATCGTAAATGGAACATCAATGGGGCTCAAAATAGCCCACAATGCAAGAATTTTATAAGGGAATTAATGGAAGAAAAATTGAAATTAAAGAAGAACTTACCGGATTTAGAAGTCAACAAAAGCTCAAGGATCGATAATATAATTCCTCCAAGCAATTGGGATGAACAATGGTGGGAAATGGAGGTTTTGGGATGTATTTCCATGGAGAAATGAGTTGGAATTTTGAAGAAATGAAGGAGTTTAAATTAAAAGTTGCCAATGATTTCTGCAAAAGCGGGACTTTTTATCGCAAATGTGGAGGCAAGGAAGAATAGTGACCTCCGCAAGTGCGGACAAATCATCGCAAAAGTGGAAACCCTCCACCAAAGGGAACTCTGCAAATGTGGCAAAAATCACCACAAATGCGGAAACTACGCAAATGCGGCAAAAGCACCACAAATGCGGCAAAAATGTCTGCATTTGTGGACACACCAGACTCAACAAAAACTAGCTAAGTCTAAAAATCTTGGATGGACCCTCGAGATTCATCTGGGGTCCCACGGACACAAATGAACTATGCTACTCGACTAGAAATGGCATTCCAGACTCAACGGAATCAATAAAAATCCCATCGATGGTCGATTTAATAAAAAGTGGGCCCCATGTGCAAAACCAACTTTTAGGCCAACTAAAACCAAAATGGAACCTAAGGCTAAAATCTTGTTCAGAAGCCTCGGAACCCAAACCAATGGTCCCTCTAGCCCAAAAGCGACATTCCAAAGCTAACAGTGCTGACAAAATTTTCATCCGAGGCGTCTTCTCTGATTGTTGACCAAAGTCAACCATACAAGCCCAACTTACCTGAAAATACAGAACGAGAGAGAATTCTAAGCTGAAAAGCTCCCGAATCCCGACCAAAGGTCTAACTAGACTAAAATCCATGCTCTGGAGCTAATGGAACTGTCGAAATTCAATTTCGAGCATGATTACCAAGAATGTTGACCGAATTAATTGATATCCAATGTTAAGGTTCTAAAACAGGAAAACGGCCATAAAGACCAAACAAATGGCCCAGGCACCAAACTACCGGTCTCAGCAAGCCATAAATAACTTAGGGTCGCAACAGAAAAGCTCTATCGGTACAAAGAAGGCAAAAATGTGAGAATGACTTGAAGGGTCATTACATCATCCACTACTAAAAAGGACTTTCATTTGCGAAAGTCAAGAAAGAAGGAAACAATAGAGACTCAACAACTGCGGATACAAAGCCCGCACCACTCTCTCAAAAAACTTGGGTATCCTCCTCGACCAGACTGCACCCAATAGAACTAAACCAAAGAGAAGCGACCAAGACTTAAATCTTTACTAGCCAAGCTAGATTCCAACCTTAAACTCCAAAACTCCAAAGGTTTATCAAACAAACCGAACCTGAACAAACGCAACCAAAACGCATTGACACAACACTGAAACCAAAAGACCCAAGGCGATCAACACATAGAACTCAAATCCTCGATACCACAACCATGTCCACCCAGAAAACCATCAACCAAACCTCTAACTCATGAATTCATTGATCCGCAGAACTCTTCCATCTAACCTGAATCCTTTGCACCATGACCATGAAGCTTCACATAAGTCGAACACTCGAGCCACTCTTGGAACATCAACTGACCAACCGGAGATCCATTATTCCCTCTATGCTCAACCTCGTACAAAGTCACTTTCATACTCAAACTCTATCTAAGCCAAGCTCTAGTCTACTATCCTTTGCCACCTGAAATACCAACCCAAAGCACATCTTCAAAAATTATAGTACTCCGCCCTAACTGACCATCAACCAATGGAAGGATACCTTTGCTAAGATCAATCTCAATACCTGAACCTAACTGAATCAACCATCGGAGCTTAACTAAAACTTGCACACCAAGGTTGGGGAGGACATGTACAAACATCCTGTGTCAACTAAGGAATCTCCCAATTGTTGAACAAAACCAATTCTGCTGAACCGTGCTAAGTCTGAGTCGGCTGGATGTGAATGAACTAGGGCAACCTATCCAAAAGACCCAAACCAAAACCAAGTCTCTACAAGGGATGTGGTAAGCCTACCACAAAGTCTGTCTCCATCAACCAAGTCCCAAGCTCTAAGAAATATATTTGATGCTCTACATACTCGAACACCATTCGGATTTAGGATCACCTTACTAGTCTCACCTCAGGAAGAAGTTCACCATACTGCGATTATCAAGTCAAAACACCCTGTAGGCAGAGAAAAGGATGCCTGACATCCACGGTCTACTGTACCAGTACCCAAACCACCAACTCTAAAAGCGTCCAACATAGCACAACTCTTGGCCCACACTGGCCGAGTCTAACTAACGCATGAATCCCATACAAGAGGTGTCCTTTTGGAGAATCAACCAAACTAAGCCTCCAACTCTCGAAAACACCAAAGGTGACCATCAATCTCAAAGTACCATTAGAATCTAAAGTAGTCCTGCTGGTCTCAACCCGCACAACATGATCACATATAACTCACACAACCGCTGATCCTCGAACTAATGCTGCTAAATCTGTCCAACCAAGGTAGAATGGACCTCTCACTAGCCAGAACACTGCTGGGGTCTAGCAAGTCAAGCCTAGCAAAACTGTTAGCCAAGGACGGGATGTCCAAGGCCAACAACCACTCTGAACTAAGATAGAAAAGCTAATTTTTCCATAATCACTGCTTTCCAATTTAAAGATGTTGTAACCCAAGAGAACCTTCCACAAATAATCCGATATAACCTGCTAGCCCACGATTATGAAACCTAATTTCCATTGACAAACAATGCCTATGTCAAAACCCTGAGTAGACTAATACGCCACCAAAGAACACTATAGAAGCTGAAGCCAACTAGGCTCTGAATATACAATTTTCCTAATTTGTAAATGCTACTGCAACTTGGGTCATCCAAAGAATGTAACAAGGAATTCACAGCTTGTGCCACAAGCCCCCAAAGGTAGTACTGGAAAAGGTCACTACCTGGATCTCTTACTAGAAGGAAATCTAACCTAGAACTCATCTAATGGAAAATGCCACTGCACTCTGTATTCGATTAAACCAAGTCACCAACACACAAACCCAAGAAAACCCTTAGTCGTCACCTTAGTCAGCTACTAGTAACCCATACATACGTACAAGGAGTCATCTCCCTCCTTTTTCAAACCAAACGAAACCCTTTTTCAAGATAAACTGAACTTAACAAACTCTCCTACAAAAGACCCTGGAGTTGTTCCCCTAGCTCCCGCACCTCTACTGGAAACACTTGATAAGGCAGGAAAGAATAGGTTGAATGCCTAACTCAACTACAATACTACAATCAAAACTTAACTGCAATACCACTGCCAAACCTCAACCACAATGCCACAGTCAAAAACTCAACCCCACCGAAACTGGGGAAAACAAGAAAAGTAACTCAACCAGGCTTGAGACGGAGGAAAACAACGAAAGGAACCCATATACCTGCCAACTTCTAAAACAAACCAAAATAATAAGGATCGACTCTAACCCCTTGGTAAAAACAAAACCATCAAGTGCCCACTGGCATAACCAACACCACTCTTCTTAAGACAAAACCACTTTCCTCGATACGAAGCTACTAGCACCACACCACACAACAGGGAGACTTCTAGCATATGCTAGATAACGGCCTTAGCAACAACCACCCAAGACCGCTAGAAAAGGAAAACTCAAACCCATTTCTAGAACCACAACAAAACCAGAAATAAAGCCAGCCAGACCTACCCACGAGTCACAACACCGAGGAGTCACCTCTCAAGGATAGCACACCTTATCTACTACTAAAAAGAATTAATCAACCAATAAATTATACTCATAAGCAATACAAACTCAAGTTGTAATACAACCAAACAAGAAACAAGTAGGCACATAAGCATATACATGAAAAAGGGTAGATTTGCAAAGCAAACAACGCCAGCACTAGCTAATGGTAACAAAAGTTGTATATGTCACACCAATATCGGGAACCTCTACCTCTGGCCCACTAAGAGGGGCATCAGATTATCGGTGTCTATCATTGGACTGAGTAGTCGATAATGAAGGCTCAACCATCCCTCGCCAGGGACAATCTCTAAAATAGTGACCAATCACTCCACAACTATAGCAACCCAAGGAAGCCCTACTCTGACGCACAGTGCCTGACGACTCTGGACGGATACCTGAAACACCTGGCTAAAACCCACCTCTAACCATCTGGGGACAACCCCTACTGCTCTGCATAATACCTCTAGCTATCTGGGGACCACCCCTACTACCTTGCACACCACCTCTAGTCGGTTGCACTGGAACCCTGGAAGATAGAACCTGATGACCCTGCGGTCTGGAAGGTATAATCGTGGGGCAATCCCTAGCAAAGTGCCCATGCTCACCGCACTGAAAACAACTCCCACTAGATAAAGTCTAACAAGGAGCTCTCACTGAACCTGACTGGCCACCATGGTCGACATTCCCTGAATGCAAACCTCAAAGAACCTGACCTGCACCATGTCTACTCTGCTTAAAATGTTCTTTACAACCACCCTCTGAAACCTATGGAGCCACTGAAACTGTCCTGCTAGATAGAAAGCAATGAAACCGATCTCTAGTAGAGAATCCCCCACCTCGAGTCTGAGAACCTCAAAAACTGCCCTGACAATGACACCTCTTAGCACTACCTCTATATGCCTCATGACATAATCCCTCTATAGCCCAAGCATGATCAACCACCCGAAGAAAGGTAGTCCCAACTGTCACCAAATGCTCAGTCACTAAACGGAGTGGTGAAATTAATCCTCCAACAAAACCTTGAACTCTCTCAAACTTTGAAGGCACAGTCCTAGCAGTGCGCCTAATCACCTCATGAAACCTCACCTCATACTCCCATACCAACATACAACCCTGCTAAAAACCTGGAACCTCAAATCTAACTGTAGCACTGCTCAAAGAATCGGGTACTACCCTAACCTGTGGTTATGATACACCCTCCTGAAGACTCCGAGTCCTATCCATGGTGTCCTAAAGAACTGGAGAAGCCGTAAATCCCGTCAGAGGCTGGGCTAGCCCCAAACCCCCTAACTGATATGGTATACCCTCATTCTGAAATCCTGGCACTGAAGGAAGCACTGAAGCAACAGATACAGAAGCCTCAACATCACCCACTGTCCTACTCATCCTAGGCATTTGAGAAGGAATAGGACAAATAAGGTTCAAAAGTCAATAGATCCAGGAACACACGATAATGAGCAAAGAATATGGAACTTTTTCCTAATAATGCCCTGTAGTCTCTCGCAGATAGGATACAGACATTATTGTACCAATCCACGAGACTCTACTATGACACTTGATCTTGTACCAACGACACTAATGAACCAAGATCTCTGATACCAAGCTGTCATGACTCGATTTCTCAGGTCATGATGGCACCTACAACCCCCCAGTAGGAGAACCAGTCCTTGTAGCTCTAAACGGTTAGAAATGGGCTACCAGCTAATCTAACACACACAATATAAGCAAAAATAAACAGAAGAAGATGTAAGATAGGACAACGCAAAAGCAAACAACTTGAATATATGTAAAAGGAACTACACCAACCCCAAGACCTAGTATTGAAAGTACATAAGCCTCTAATAGAATACAAGTGCTAGAGATAACAAAATAATAAATACAATTATCTCTGAATAGACAAAGAGAAATAGTGCCAAGATATGAGATGTGGTCAAGCCCTAGTCGGCAGGAGCTCACTCTGGTCTCGAATATCCAAAAGCTGCATGAGAATCCATGCGATCAATGGCAAAGGCTCACTCTAGAATCTGCACCAGAAAGATGCAGAAGTGTAGTATGAGCACTAATTTCTAAGCAATAGGTACCCAGTAGGGATCATTGGTCGACTGAGCACATATAAGATATAAAAACAGTAACTAGTAGATAGCAAAAAGGTAGTCACAGAAGCAATAAGGAAAGCACATGGAAACTAGCAAGGATAGAAGTCAAAAAGAAGTACAAACATGCTATGCTATCCACAAAAAATATATATAACACAAAACATAGGTGAAGGAAAGAAGAACGCACTTGGAGTTCTTACAACAATAATATATATAAAGAGAAAGTTTAAGAAGAAGGACGGTATACCGGTAACCTCAAGTAAAAGAGAAAGAAGAGAAGCAATTAAACATACTCAAGCTAGATGCAATGCACTTAATGAAATTATGCTATAAACCCAACTTCAAGATAATAACATAAATCAACCTCACAAGTATAACCCTAGGATGGAACAAGCTACACCATAAAGAACCGAAAGCCACTAATCAGTACCATGATAAAGAGTAGGATCCGCTAACCGACAACTACTCAGAAGGCCACATAAATAGTGCCATAATCAATCTAGGAACCACTATTTCATCAATAATCAGGAGTCCAACGACTCATACTATACCAAGATAACATCCACTAAACCACCTATAACTGAAGGCCATAACAAGCTCTACAATAATATATAAGTAATATAATCTACCTACAATCCCAGCAGGCACCCATACACCTGAGAAACATAGTCAAGTGAAAATAAACCCTCCGGCATCCTATACTATTGGAGCATACACTGAGCACACAGCAAACAAGGGTGGAATTCAAATACAATATGCATGATGATGTGATATAATAGAACCAGGTGTCATAGAAGAATTGTATGTTACCCATCTCCGATACCTAAAAGTCCTAATAGAGGCAGGATCCATGGAAGAGATTCCCCAGAGTACCTCAACTCCACTGTACACCCCTCCTCTGGCACACTCAGCACGTATCCCCTAGTCTGGATTGGCAAGGTCCATAGAGGTCCGTGATCATATACTAAAATTCGACTCTCAAATATATAACTACCCGAAATGTATCCAGGTCTAGATCAATAATTGGAATCTTGTAGTACGTGCTCAGATTCAATTCGGGTCTAAATCAGTAGTAGTAATCTCAAAACCCCTATAAAGGGTGCCCAGAATGTAGCCGGTTCTAAATCAGTAGTAAAATAAGTCTAGCATTCGGCCCCATTGAGTCTAAGATCATCTCAAAATCAGTAGTAAAACAGGTCTAGTGCCCAGCCCCGCCGAGTCTAATGTAAGAATGAAAACCGGTGACAAAAATCAGTGTAACATCTCTTTTACTCCAAGAAGATTTATAAAATCAGTTCTGAATCCTTTTATAATCTTTTATACTGAAAATGGGTCCCTCGGGCCATGAAAAGTTTAGAAAACTTGTTATAGTAGGCCCAAAGCCAAAACAGTAGTAAAACATGCAGAAAATCCTTTGCATGAATGATATGATCATAAACAAAAATAGCTTAATGGCTCACAAACAACCTATCGGCCCTGCACAAGCACAATCAGCTCTACAGTAGAAATATCCATCCTAAAATAATATCACAATGTCTGGGACTCGCGAACATTCACATATATCCCACTGTCTATGGTCCAAAGGCATATACGAAAGCCACACGGGGCTACAAGGATAATATGAAAATATTACAATGAGTACTACAAATAACATAAGAATAAATCAGACAGAATAAACAAACAAGGTCTGGGGTACCAAGCTATAACAACAAACCCAAAGATGCTAATTAATGCAATTATAGTGTAATGACCCTTCTGGTTATTTCCACGTACACATTTTTCTTGAACCGTTAGAGCTTGTTTGTAGTGGCCCCAAGTCACTTAAGGCTCGTCAGGATTGGTATTTCGGTGTCGGGTCCATTTGTTTGGTCGCATTATAAGTTTTGAAGTCAAGCAAGTCGGCAAAAGTTATCGTAAGTTCTTTAATAAATTTTCTGAACTTTGGGTAAAATGTCTCGGAGCTTTTCTCTCAATATATAATGAGTTAGAAGTCCCCCGAAATACCAAATAGAAGTTCTACGAGTCTAGTTTCCAACGCACAAAACCTCACATCCAACTGATCTTTGAGCAAAAGGTTATGACTGTTTTACCGCACACTGTCTGGCAGAAAACGGGTTGCGAACTGGGTCGCGAACAAGGTCGGGTTAAACTCGATTTAAGTCTCAACTTCACGTTTTAAAACGCCATTTCAGTTCCGAAACAGTGAGAAAACATAAGGGAGGGTTCCAAGAGAGTTCTTGAGTATCAAAATCGTGCGATGGTGAATTACGAGCCTAAGCTTAAGAATTTTATTAGCATCGCGCGTATATTTGAAAATATTTTATTTTAAAAGTTGAATTTGGTAAAAATTATATTATTATTACCCTTTCAAAATATTTTAAAGGTTTATGAAAAATATTTTTGATGCGATATAATTGTATATGTATTTATTTTATAAGGTTTTTTTACATTGTAATATTTTAACGGAGATAGTAAATTTAGTTATGTTGAAATTTATTATTATAATATAGTAGGTTTTATTCAAAATAATTTTCTAATGATTACGGTATATTCAAAAATTATATTTATTATACCACGAATTTATGTAATACCCGAGTATGTATGTAATGGGGTAAAATTTTAAGAGGGTGCCACCTCCACCCCACGTGGAGGAAAAGGGGGTGGACAGCAACCCCTCTTAAGTTGTAGTATGCTGCCACTTAGCTTGTTTTCTAAATATTAAATAAGGTAGTACATGTAATTAATGGCCATATTGGCCAAATTATTATATATACTCCATTATGTCGTTCTTGCTCACTTTCCTTTGTATGTTGTCAAACAATATTACTGTATAATATATAGCAAGTTCTTATGTATTTTTAACGTTATATTTGATCGGCCGAAAGCAATCAATTATCTACGTCGAGTTATTCAAGCCCAAATCCGATTCTGATTTAGTTTTGGATTTTCTCGGAGTGGTTCGAGCTTGGACATCATCTTAGCAGCTTGTCATCGGACGACAGGTAGGTTACGGTTTATTTTCCTTAGACTCCGCATATATAGGATAAAATTGTATTAATGGGCGTCCTTGGGTTGGTTTATTAGGTTGGTACCACAGACCTCGACCGCTTTATTCATGTCCGCCTACTTTTGTTCCTCCATTGCTTGTAGTATTTGTCGATATATTTTATTTACCCTTGTGGTTCTGTGAGGCCTTGTTGACTTTGGAACATAGAAGGTGGGATTTTGGGAATGTCCGCGAGTCCCGGGCATAGAATTATCCTTCTAGGCTGGTTATGATTGCTGAGTAGCTGTGGGCCTGTGTAGGGTCAATAGGTTGATTGTGAGCTGCTGGGCAGCTATTGTGTGTGATCATACCATTTCCATGCATATAAAGAGGTTTTATCCATGTTTTACTATGGTTTTGGCTTCGAGCCTACTGACACTATTTTCTAAACCTTGCATGGCCTGGGGGGCCCATTTTTTATGGAAATAATTTGGAAATGGTTTGATTTAACTTGTGAATTTCCTGGGTAAAAGAAAGTAAAGTTATGTTTTAAATCATCAGTTTTACGATTTACGCTAGACTCGGCAGGGTCGGGGTGCTAGTTGAGTTTTCTTGCTACTTGAGATGATTTTTAGCCTCGGTCGGACCGAGCACCTGAGATGACTTTTTACTGTTTAGACCCGGTTATTCCCGGGCACCCCTGGAGGGGTTTTTTTTTTGAGATACTTTCCTACTACTTTAGTCCTGGACAGGGTCTGGGCATGCATTTTCGAGACTGGGTCTCTATCTTGATCCCGAACTTGCTTCTGGACGACATGTGTTGATACTGAGTTTTAGTATGGGGTCTGGGACCTCCATGGACCTTGCCATCTGGGCCAGGGGCTACGGGCTGCGTGTGCCGGAGGAAGGGTATACGGTGGAGTAGAGGTATACGGGCAGTGTCCTTCCATGGAACCTACCTGCTGGGCCGGATCGGCGCCGGAGGAGGTACATATGGAGATACCATTTCACTTGAGATCTTCATGCATCATATCATTCATTGTTTGAGGATCCACCCTTGTTTGTTGTTTGTTAATTGTACGCTCCGGTAGTATGGGATGCCGGAGGGTTTGTTTTCACTTGTTTGTGTTCCTCGGTTGTATGGGCGGCCGGGGGACTGTAGGTAGACTTTTGCTATTTACTTATAGAAATGTTCTCTATCATGGATAAGTATGAGATTGGTATGATTAGTTGAGTTTGATTCATGTCTCTGAGCATGCCTATCATTACTCTTTCTCTCTTCTTCTTACACTTGAGGTTACCGGTATACCGTCCATTTCGTAAACTTATTTTATATACACTGTTATTGCAAGGACCCCAGGTGCGTTATTTCTTACTTTCACTTGTGCCTATGGTGTGTATATTCTGCTTACTAGCCTCACATGTGGTTCTGTTGATTTCCCTCTGGGCTAGTTCCTGTGTACCTTTCGTTGATTTCTGTGACTGCTTGCTTCTGTTCTGTCTATTACTACGCTTTTATCTTATACGTGCCCAGTCGGCCTACTGATACCTACTGGGTACCTTATGCTTCGCATTTGGTGCTCACCCCTACCCCCCTGCATCTTTGGGTGCAGATCCTAGCATGGGCCATCATCGTTAGGTCACTGTGATTCGTGCTTGGAGATCTGCTGGGGACTACTTCAGACTGAGGGTGAGCTCTTGGCGATCGGAGCTTAGCTTTAGTTTATCTTTTGCTTCATGTACTCTATTACCATTCAGAGACATCTGTATATATTGTTTGGATCATTTGCACTCCATGTATGTAGTTTTGGCTCTATTCTATGATACCAGGTCTTGGGGTTTGGTTTAATTTCCGCATATGTATATATTTATAGTTCTTTTATCTGTTCTCTTCGTCTTGTTCGCTTATTTGTTAGATAGTAGCCCATTACTAACTGTTCTGGACTACGGGGATTGGTTCACCTACCGGGGGTTGTAGGTGCCATCATGACCGAGAAATTGGGTCGTGACAACTTGGTATCAGAGCTTTAGGTTCACCGGTGTCATCGGTATAGGAGCCAATGTCTAGTAGAGTCCTGTGGATCGGGGCGGAGACGTCCGTACTAAATCTTTGGGAGGCTACAGTGACATTTTAGGAATTTGACTCTTTCATTGCTTCTGTGTCGTGCGTAGAACCCTTGAAGTTTCTGGAGATCTCATTTATTCTACTTCATTCTTCTGTAGATGGTTCGTACGAGATCATCGGCATCACACGGAGATGAGCCTCCCACTCCAGCTAAGGGTCGAGGACGCCCTCGATCAATGGCACCTGCTAGAGCTACTAGAGTAGAGATAGAGCCCAAGCAGCATGTGGATTAGGGGGCAGGCCAGGTACCACCAGCTCCTGTACCAGCTCCAGCGCCAGCTCCAGCACCAACTCCAGCACCAGCTCCAGTACCAGCTCCAGCGCCAGCTCCAGTACTAGCTCCAGTGCCCATTTCTGTGCCAGCTCCAGCCGCAGCTCAGTCTCCAGATATTCGGGGATTACTATTACAGCTTTTGGGTGTGATTGGAGAGCGGCCTTCTGAGGTAGCGCAGACATCCGCTCAGGGGGCAGCCCTGGGTGCACAGAGCTCAGGAGCACAACCGGCTACTATGGCTCCCCGTGCGGAGGTCATTCCGGTTCCATCTGTAGCACAGCCTCTTGCTCCTCGCCCAGTTATGACAGAGTCAGAGCAGAAGGCGTTGGGTAGGTTTATGAGGTTAGCACCTCCGAGGTTTGCTGGTACTTCTGGACAGGATCCACATGACTTTATTACTACATGTGAGGAGATGTTGCATCATTTGGGTTTGTAGGAGACTCATGGGGTTGGTTATACTACCTATCAGTTGGAGGGCCCAGCGAAGTTATGGTGGAGGGCCCAGGTTGCTTGTAGACCACCACCGTCACCTCCTTTGACCTGGTCTGAGTTTTATGAGGCCTTTATGGCCAAGTTCCTACCTCAGAGTGATCATGAGCGTCGCAGGGAGCAGTTTACTCACCTTATGCAGGGATCTACGACTGTCTCAGAGTATGAGACTCATTTTCATCAGCTAGCACCGTTCGGAGCTATGATCATTCCTACCGAGGCAGATAGGATTCGCAGATTTGTATGGGGTTTGAGGCCAGAGATCAGGCAGCCAGTTGAGATATTGGTCGCCAGTGGTCGGTCATTTCAGGCTATCGTAGACAATGCCCGCACTGTGGAGGACTTACAGCGTCATGATCAGGGGTCCAGAGATAAGAGGCCTCGACATCAGGGTGTCTATAGTGGTTCCAGATATGGTGGTAGAGGTCCTGGCCAGTGGATCCGGAGTTATCAGCCACAGCAGTACCAGGGTCAGTCCAGCAGAGCGGTTCAGGCTTCCCTTCAGACTTTCGGTAGTACCCAGTTCGAGCAGGGTCAGAGCAGCCATCAGGGCTATGTAGGCCAGTCTTCAAGGGGTACAGTTTCTGGGGCATCAGGTCGTGGTGTTCATTCGGGATTTGCTGGTTCATCTCGACTGAGTAGGCCGTCAGGGGCTTGTTTTACTTGTGGTGCGATGGGTCATTTTGCTAGAGATTGCCCTCAGCAGGGTACAGTTCAGTTGGCCGAGCCTTTACGAGCAGTTCAGCCTCCGGCTAGAGGGGGTGGTCGTCAGGGTAGAGGTGGTGCTCCACGCAGCAGAGCAGGTGGTAGGGATGGTGGTCAGGCAGGTGGAGGTCGTCGTCAGTTTTACGCGGTCCCTAGGAGACCAGAGGCAGAGGCCTCAGATGTTGTGATTACAGGTACGATTTTTGTGTGCCATCAGTCTGCTATGACTTTATTTGATCCTGGATCCACTTGTTCATATGTATCTGCCTACTTTGTGCCTTGTTTGGGGTTGGCTAGTGAGCCATTATTTGTTCCTGTTTCTGTTTCGACCCCAGTAGGAGATTCTTTAGTAGTGGATCGGATTGTGAGATCCTGTATGTTATTTGTTGGTGATTCAGAGACTTGGGGTGATTTGATGATTCTTGATATGCTAGATTTTGATGTGATACTGGGCATGGACTGGTTATCCCCTCACCGTGTGGTTTTGGATTGTTTATGCCAAAACCATTACCATAGCTGTGCCCGGTGTATCCCTGGTTGTGTGGCAGGGTTCTGTTAGCCATGCACAATCTGGGATCATCTCTTGTCTCGAGCTAGGAAGTTGATTTCCCGTGGGTGTTTAGCTTATCTAGCATATGTCTGAGATGTTAGTGCTGACCCTACTTCTCCTGAGTCCGTTCATGTGGTTAGAGACTTCCTCGATGTGTTTCCTACCGACCTGCCAGGCCTTCCACCTGAGAGAGATATTGATTTCGCTATTGAGCTAGAGTCAGGAACTAGGCCCATTTCTATTTCTCCTTACCGTATGGCTCCTGCTGAGTTGAGGGAGCTTAAGGAGAAGCTCCAGATCTGTTAGCTAAGGGGTTTATTAGACCTAGTGTGTCACCTTGGGGTGCTCCTGTTTCTCTTCGTGAAGAAGAAGGATGGGTCGATGCGCATGTGTATTGATTATCGGCAGCTGAATAGGGTGACAGTGAAGAATAGGTATCCGATGCCGAGGATTGATGATTTGTTTGACCAGCTTCAGGGTTCAGTCATGTTTTCGAAGATTGATTTGAGGTCTGCTACCATCAGTTGAGGATTAGGGCGGAGGACATCCCTAAGACAGCATTCAGGACACGTTATGGCCATTATGAGTTCCTGGTGATGTCTTTTGGGTTGACTAATGCCCCCGCAGCCTTTATGAACTTGATGCACAGGGTTCTTGGCCCGTATTTGGACTCATTTGTGATAGTTTTTATAGACGACATCTTGGTATACTCGCGTAGTAGAGATGAGCATGAGCAGCACTTGAGGGTTATACTCCAGACTTTGAGAGATCATCGGCTTTATGCCAAGTTCTCAAAGTGTGAGTTTTGGCTTGAGTCAGTTGCATTCCTAGGGCACGTGGTGTCTAAGGATGGGATTAGGGTTGATCCAGGAAAGATTTCAGCGGTTTGTGAGTGGCCCAGACCTACTACTATTACTGAGGTCCGCAGCTTTATTGGGTTAGCAGGTTACTACCGACGGTTCATTGAGGGATTTTCTTCCATAGCAGCACCCTTGACTATGCTGACTAGGAAGGATATCCCATTTCAGTGGTCGGATCAGTGTGAGGATAGCTTCCAGAGGCTTAAGGCCTTATTGACTTCAGCTCCAGTTTTGACTTTGCCGGTAGAGGGTCAGAGCTTCTCCGTGTACTGTGATGCTTCTGGGGTTGGTGTTGGTTGTGTGTTGATGTAGCAGGGTCGTGTAATAGAATATGCATCGAGGCAGCTGAAGGTTCACGAGCGCAACTACCCCACTCATGACTTAGAGTTGGCGGCGGTAGTTTTTGCACTCAAGATCTGGAGGCATTACCTATATGGAGTTCACTGTGAGATCTTTACCGATCACCGTAGTCTTCAGTATATCACGAGTCAGCGAGAGTTGAACTCGAGACAGAGGAGATGGGTCGAGTTACTGAAGGACTATGACTTCACTATTCTGTATCATCCGGGCAAGGCAAACGTGGTAGCGGATGCCTTGAGCCGGAAGGCAGTGAGTATGGGTAGCCTAGCTTCTCTTTCAGTTTCAGAGCGACCATTGGCCTTGGACATCCAGTCCTTGGCTAACCCTCTGGTTAGGCTTGACTTGTCGGATCCTAGCAGAGTTCTCGCCAGTATTGAGGTTCGTTCGACTCTTATTGATCAGATTCAGAGCCGTCAGTTTGAGGATCAGCAGTTGTGTGACCTTCGTGATCGGGTTGTTCAGGGTGAGACCAGCCAGGCTACACTAGATTCAGATGGGGTTCTGAGGTTTGATAGTCGCCTTTGTGTTTCGAGGATTAGTGATTTGATTCAGTTGATACTTCATGAGGCACATTGTACTAGATACTCCATTCACCCTGGCACAGCAAAGATGTATAGGGACTTGAGACAGCTTTACTGGTGGAGTGGTATGAAGCGGGATATAGCGGAGTCTGTTATCTCGTGCTTGAACTGTCAGGCCAGGTTAAGTTCTGAGGCACATGAGACCTGGTGTTTGAACTGCCAGCAAACTTCCCATTACCTGAGTGGAATAGGGAAGGGATTACTATTGGACTTCGTTGTTGGTTTGCCTCGTACTTCCCGTGGGTTTGATTCCATGTGGGTGATTGTTGATAGGCTGACTAAGTCAGCACATTTCTTGCCGGTTCAGACTTCTTATGGCGCAGAGAGGTTAGCTCAGATCTACCTTCGTGAGATTGTTCGATTGCACGGGGTCCCAGCTTCTATCATTTCAGACCGCGGCACTCAGTTCACATCTCAGTTCTGGAGGGCTATTCAGCAAGATTTGGGTACAGAGGTTCATCTTAGTACCGCCTTCCACCCTCAGACAGATGGCCAGTCCGAGAGGACCATTCAGATTCTGGAGGACATGCTTCGGGCCTGTGTTCTTGACTTTGGAGTTTCTTGGGATCAGTTTGTTCCCTTGGCAGAGTTTGCTTATAATAACAGCTTCCATTCGAGTATCGGCATGGCACCTTTTGAGGCTTTGTATGACAGGCGTTGCAGATCACCGGTAGGTTGGTTTGATGGTTTTAGTGCTGGGCCACAGAGCACAGATTTGCTTCGGGATTCCTTAGACCGAGTCCGAGTGATTCAGGACAGACTTCGGGCAGCTCAGAGCAGGCAGAAGAGTTATGCTGATCGTGGATTCGTGCCTTGGAGTTTAGGTCGGTGACTTTGGTGTTC